>LPNX010119853.1:189056-273866 GCA_001517045.1 Pseudotsuga menziesii
AATCTCTTTGTTGGATCTCTAAAGATCGAGGTGCATGGCAATGTTACAGAAAAATGGTTTTCCGGCATATATATCATCTGGGATCTATGATCCCAATATTATATCTGGAAAGCAATATGAACATTTAAAGCACATCGTCTGCAATAATCCACATGAACACCCTAACACTATCCTGACCACCTAGGAAAAACACTAGATATTCCTAACCCCACAAATTCCATTTTGGATGTTAACCTGCACATATTCGGAGATAGAAGGTAGACAATTTACAAAATTTACTAAATTGTAACACTTCATTGTCACAATTGCAATTTTCCACGACACAATTAAAAATGACTAACATAAATGACTAATTCATATTATTCTATGTAGTCATTTTTTATGTCGTGACTAAATTAGTCATTTATGTTAGTAATTTTTAACTATGTCACTTATTATTTAGTCATATTTGTTAACCGGTGACTAAATTAGTTGTTAATTTTAGTCGTTTATAGTTGGGTTAATCAAAATTGCTCATATTTAGTAGTAAATCACTTGAAAAACCTATGGTGACTAAAATTTTTAGTCACCTAGTAGCTAATTCCTCATTTTGTACTAGTGTTAACCGAGTCTAGTATATCAAAGTGTCTAGAAAGTAGCATATTTATTACCACTGACGAACCCAACACACAGAGTAAAAAACAACACAAAAAACACACCAAATCTCTCAACTTAGTTGAATTTCACATCAAAGCTGGACGGAGAACCTAGATTGGGAAGAGCAGCATGCTTGACGAGCTTTAGGGCGAGCTTATCAACCTTGATTTCCAGTTCTGCTATCAAACCAATGACTGCATTCTCAGCCTTCCTCACTTCGCGACTGATTTTCTTCTGCATATACACCAGGTCTTTGTCCACGTTTTCCAAATGCCTGCCTCCTTCAGTATCAATTGCTTCAACTTGATCTTACAACACCATGACTTCATTCTTCAGGCCCCTGATAACCGCCTCAATAGACCTAGGAGGAGAGGACGCGTTGGAGGATGCAGACCTAGCTTCCATACTGAGCACCAATAATTTCTTCCCATTCATGATACAGCAACACAGTTCCTGCACTTCCAAGCTATTCACCACACAAACCTTCAGGAAGATAATGGAACCTCCTGCCCTGCCCCTCCACTATTTAAATTCGTTGCATCTCAGGGATGCAATGATCACCATATTTACACCATACGCGTGAGCCATTAATCCAACCGAGATCTCACTCCTTTCACCTTGCTTCGACGAGACAATCAGCAATTTCACACAAGATGAAAGGACTTCACCGTAATTCACATTTAAACCTATCATGCCTTCAAACGATTGACCATGTGCCATCTCTACTCCACCTACCTTAGATACTGGCGAACACGAGTCATGGGCCATGGAAAGGGGGGCCCACGGGGGGAGAGGCTCCACGAACATAGCCTCGGTCCTATGGAGGAACACAAATAGAGTTAGTCCCATTGATTTTTAGCTCTCCAAAACTTAGAGAGGAACCCAAATTCCCTGCACGGTCAGCTTCTTTATTATTTTTCCTGAAGACATGATAGAACTTGACATTAAGGAAGGAGAGAGAAATTAAGCAACTTGATTTTTTGGATTAGGTGCTTGAGGTGCATTTGATTAGGAAGAGAGCTCTCGGCCATGGCTTGAATAATTATTCTCGAGTCTCCTAGGACAGTGAACTCGTTGATTCCTTAGTTCTTGACAATATGGAGTCCCTTCCAGAGAGCTAGGGCCTCAGCCATGTTGTTAGTTTTCGAGCCTAGTCCCCAAGCGAAATTGGTTTCCAAGTTTCCTTGTGCAGTGATAATAACTCCTCTCCCCTTACCGCCCCAATCGATGAGGTTGTTATTAAGAGACACCTTATCCATTTGGATTTGAATACTCCAAATACTCCCCTACATCATGATTACTTCTATAAATTATCCAAGAGCATCAACAACCAACACATGGAAATACATTGCAAAAGGGTAACCCTTTCAAATATATTTATGCAAGTGGATAATGTAATAAGTTACACCATTAATGGACACCAAAGTAGAAGCATAAATCAAGAACGTGAAAATTATATCTGGAAACAAACAAAAAAAAGACAAATCAAAGTATCAATGATAAAATTCTAATCAAACTATCATAAGATTTGTCAAAAAACATTTTTCAGCAAATGAATCATACTTGGTCTCCTTAGCCATCTCCATACCTTCGCAAGTAGTGATTAATGTGTAATGAATATTCTTTTACCAAACCACATCTACTTTGATATCACAATATTGGAAGAAACCTTTTGAATTCATTGCACAAATTATTTAGACAACATTTATAAGAAATATTAAGAGTGGTTGATGCCCATCCACTGATGGTGTCTCCAGTTGAAATATTCTTTGGATGTACCTTAGCTACATCTTGATTTGAGAACTCTATAACCCTTCCAATTTTGAATTTGTCTTGGTCCATTATTAAAAGGTCACCTACAATAGTATTCCACATTGTTTTTAAAAAATAACAAGGAAACTCATTTAGTCCTCGAGACTTACCATTGTTCATCTTGGATAAGATGAGGTAAACATTTTCCTACTCAAATTTTATTTTAGGGAAACTTTTGATTGAAACAATTGTCTTTCATTATTCAAATATATCCTACCAAACCCAATAATAAGAGAATGCAAATCCAATATACTATAGAAATATAAGGAAACTGTGTTCTTAATCTCATCTATGCCATGCTCCAAAATGCCATGAGAATTCCCTAGAATGATATTTGGTTGAATGGTGATGCAAGAGTGTATACGATAGATTAAAGCCAGTCTTATAAGGATACATTAGAGAGTTTCCCTTCTTAAAGACCATGAGGCATTAATTTTGATCCATTACATATGGCAATAATGAGCATGACTTTACATGGCTTAATATTTATTCATTGTAATAGTGTAATATAGGACATTACTGGGTTTCTTGATTCACTTAGGAATATTGTTTCTAAATATTTTTCTTCCAAGTTAGGGCAATGGTCTATAAAGAAAGACTCTTAAAAGGATTTTTTTGTTAAGGTTCAATCTAAATTCATTGACTTTGTTGTAATGAGGGAACTACGTTTCTCCATTTGTTTGTATTTTTTTGTACAATATAAGAGTTTTTTTATTAAAAGGGAAATTGTAAAATTATTTACTTTAGATTATTTATAAAAATTACCATTATCGCATTATCCCCTAGTAGAATTAGCACCAACCAATTGTAGATTTTGTTGGCAAGGCTTGTCATTGTTGATTTTGCATCCCATTTTGGATTAATAATAAGTCACAGGGGCATGAGAAAAAAATATATTAGTTATATCTACAATTTAGTGTCCTCATAGGTGTTAATTTAGTTTATGTTTTATTATACCCAGATGCAGATACCACTCTAGCTCAGAGGACGTGTGGGAGCAGCAAACCAGAGGCATGGTTGTCCCCCGACGTGGCTCCTTCGATAGCTCAACATAACGCCATCAATGCATATGGTACCCCCATATCCCGAGAAATAAGATTATTGAAGGCTACGTCGTTAGTTCTTGATGGGAGGTGACAATCCTGACGTCATGTCATCCTGAGCTCTTCTGTGCAGGATTATGGTGACCCGAGCTCATCTATCAATGCATGTTTAACATTGCCCTGGTGCATGGTATTTCCCATTTAATTCTCTTTTCTTCGAGCACAACTATGGATTTTTTCAACACCCCTGCATTCTCAGTGAGCGTTAGTAGCGCCAAATTCATACCACAGTCCTATTCTCTCACTGCCAACCTCAATTTCCAATCTCTACCCCCCTTTTTATCTCTGGTTCATCTAAATATGTCCTGCATATTGCGAGTCGCACCACGTCATGGGCGTACCGGATGATGGAATTCCAATGAGTGTGCGAGGACCCTCTCTGCAATTGTCAACACGTAAGTCTTTGATGTGGAAATTCTTGATCACCTGTATCAGCTCATGAACTACTGGGAGGTTGAACTCCTTGACTCCCCTTCCGCAATCAACAAAATGGTCCTGCGCAGACGCAATTTCTGGGTGATGAAGAACTTAATGGGTAGGCTTCTTCTTCATCTTATGGGCACTCAAGACGACCATCCAATGTCTTCTTTGGTTCCACCCAGTGCTCTAATTGATACAGAGAAAAGGCCACCTCCCCATCCGAGGAATTTCACTGCTACTCAATAGGGAAAAACATCCACCACCATTGCCTCAGAATATAGAAAGAAAGAGCTACTTCATGTCAAGAAAAGTCCCTCCAACACCAGCATGTCGAGTAGTAAAGAAGACACCAACAGTGACTCCAAAAGCCCTAGTAAATATGGAGGCCAGACTATTGCCACCCAACAAGATTCTCCCACTAAAAGTAGACCAAAATTGCACTTGTAGATTGGCTTCATCTTTGGCATACCCATTGAGGAGGAGACCCCTACCAAGCACTGAGTTCAGGTTCCTGGGGTTTTCTTTTCTGAATTTATGGTCATTTTGGGTTTAGTTTTTTTGCAGCTACATAGCACTATTCTTTTGTTTAAACACTTCCTATACAATTATTAGTGTGATTTGTTTCCCGTACTATAGGGAGGATCATTTTGATGTTAAGAGCTTGATTTCCTGAGATGGGCAAGCTCCAACCTTCATTCTTCTTTTTTTTCAGTCCAAAGAACTACCATTATGGCTTGTATTTGTGTATGTACTATTATTATGAATCAATGGAATAGACTCTGAACTTACAAAGAAAAAGTTTATGTTTTATTATATAGATTAGAGATTTGTTTTGTAATTATAATATGTGTCAACTTAGGTAGGTAGATATTATTACCATAATTGCTTAAATTTCCAACATCACACTTTATTAGGTAACTTTATTTTTCCTCTTTATAAGCATTTTTTAGCATGTGAATTTCATACTTCAAATCTTTAATGACATAAAAATATTGTAGATCATTATATCACCAAAGGTTGTTGTGACTGTGAAAAAAAGTGAAGAAATTAACAACTAAGAAAGACATTATCTAATAATTTCTAGAAAGTAACTTCACACCTTATAGATGTGTATTTTACTTATATGCAGAAAAAAATACTAAATTAATATTAAAAATTTGGAACTTTCTTCTATTTTATGAGTTAGTTAATGTAAAATCAAACCCTTGTGAGAACACAAATATCTTATTATACTTGTCGAAGGCCATGGCAGGTATATTGTATTCTATATGCAGTCAACTCCATATTAGTTTTGCACTTGACCATAAATTTTTTACTTTTGCATATAGTTTTACATTGTAGATTTAATTAATTTATTTGATTAAAATATTAAAATTATTTTATCGATCATATGATTCTCTGATCATATTGAAGCATTATTGTCGGAGACCTGCTTGCATATTCTAAGCATCTCCTTGCATATCCTAAGTTTTTGTCTATGATATCAACTACCGTTGCCTTTTTCTGAGAGCCATAGTCTTTGTTTGACAACCACTCTATAGCCACTACCACCCCATCTGTCACCCCCACTGCCCCACTACCACAGCCTCTGTTTGAGGGAAACTGCCACTATACTGACAGCCACTACCACCCCATCTATCACCTCACCGCCCCACTTCCACCGCCTCTATCACCTTGGCAACCTCTTCATAGTAACCGATCCCTTTCATAGTAACCGCCAGCACTGCTTCTTCACAGTTAGGATCCTCATGGATTCAAACCTTACATTTTTTAGGAGACATACAGTCTAGGTAAGAACATGGGAAACTACATTCCATACTCCTGGTTTTTGTTTATAAAAAATTAAAATGATAAGATAGTGTTAAGGATCAGAATAACATGCCTGTGGGGGGCAGAGCAAGTGGTAAATGGAATTGTTTGTAAATGGAAGGTCTTCTATTCAAATCCCCCACAAATTTACCCGTGCGCCATAGTTCGGGCAATGTGGTTGCACCTAGGTTTATAGTGGTAGCAGGATTGTATCCCTGGACCCCGTGTCATGCGAGTACCATCCCGTCCCCAGTTGCCGATTCCCCTAGTAAAAAAAAGAAGATCAGAATAACATGTTTGCATGGTTGTTTGCAGAAAATCAAAATGAGCCTTGGACATGGTGTAATCGTCGGCGTGGTAGTTTTTCTAGCTGTGCTGATTCTTAGAAATGGAGAATTATTGGGTTCAATCTCCTCGAAAATTTGCGGAGACAAGTAGCAGAAGCCCTTCTCAATAAAGATTTTGTTGGCGTCCAAATGTTGCTTCACATATGCAAACTTAACGACAAAGTCTTATGAAAGGTCCTGAAAAGTCCTAGGTAATACTTACCGGTGAGCTTCCTCGTTAAGACTTTCAAGTGTCTTCGTTAAGACTTTCAGGTGTCTTCTTATGTTAAATGTATCAAATTCCTAGATGTTGTTCTCTGCAATTCAAAAAATTGTAAAAGAAAAATTTACAAAACTGCAAAAAAATACAAAGAAAGATACATACTCAGATATCAAGGGTTTTGAAAACATGGACAATTAGATTGTTGATAAATTAAATGTTTCTGTAACCATCATCTATGCATAGAAACTAATACTAACTTGACTATTTGAATAAATTTAGTTAGGAACTTATATAATTAATATATTCTATGCAAATTTGGAATTGGACAATATTTAACATGCAAACAACATAACATAGACAATGCCCATGAAATTCTAAGCATTGATGCAAGTGGCCTCCTCGTAAAATATAATGGGACTATCTAATTGTTGCATCCTCCTTCTGCATATATTGGCAACGAATTGCTTACAATTGACAATTTTGTGCGAACTTTCCGGACTTAAAGCAACTTACAATTATAGTTTTCCTTGCAACTTTAATAATGGTTAAAAGTTCTTTGAATCAGTATTAGATACTTGACAAAATAAGTATCTTCGATTGAATCAACTAGTTCAACTGCGACTTATGATTATGAAAAACAGGATCAACAAAGCAATGGCCTAATCTGAAACAGGATCTGTAATTGGATTAACAGGCTATGGTTCTCGAATTGGCTAAGATAATGAACGATATAACACCTAAGGCTGATGGAACAAGATTAAAACCAGCTAAGATAATGAACGATATAACACCTAAGGCTGATGGAACAAGATTAAAACCATATAGAGGAAGGTCCTAATTGTTTTCTTTCAAAAACCACTATGTCCTCAACTTTTCATAATTCCTCTCTAGCTACATCGATTGATTTTTAAAAAAACTACAATTCTAATCTTTCCCAATCGATTGATTTAAAAAAAAAACTACAAATCTGATCTTTCCCCATTCGGAGCATATACAATTTACTAAGAAATGCATCAAATTCTTTATCGATATTCCCATTTAGAGAGAAAGACAGCTAAAAAAAATCTTCACCTAATATTTTCGTAAGCTTGAAGCATACCTTGCAAAGTTCAATACATATGCATGGCTTCACCTTCAACGATTCCAATATTCGAATATTTCAAGAGTACAATCATCTTTGGAAAATACCTTCATTCTTATTGCCTTTCAATTTGACAGAGAGATTCTCTTCCATAAACGATTGAAGATTTATGTTTCAAGTCCTAAAATCTTAGTGAAAAGACATATAATCTCAAATGCATCGGTAACCAAATGTGACGACAAGCAGTAGGACGCCTGGTAGTCCCTGCCAATTAAGTTTGGATAATTTTAACAATTTGCATTTGTTTTGGAAATGCACAACATAGTTTCTCTTTCAATAAATATAATTAATTGTTATATATGTGCCAGGATTTCCGACAAGGCGATTTTGGCCCATACAAAAGTAGAGTTGTGAAACTTACCCATATTACCCATGTGCAGGTATGTTGAACGCAGCTTGCTTTTACTATCGGTATGAAGAAATGAGGAATTTAATCTCATTTACGATTGCTATGGCTTCCCTTCATGATACGAACGATAAGCTCAGACATCGGTATGGTTCAATGAACAACAAAAGGAATCAATTGCGGGTTCCTACCATAGCTATGAACGAAAGCCAAGGACAAAATACAGTCAAACATACAAAAGAGCGGAGAACATATAGTCAAAGAGACAAAGGAGCGTCCACAATGTCTGGCAAGTCTCATTATTCTTATTATTATTAAAAGCAGAGTTGTAAAGGGTAGCATTTACTGAGTGATAACACATATAGCATCCAAATAAAAACCATTAAAGTTCACACAACAACGTGGTTGGACGAGTCTAATGTTTAACGTTTACCTAGGCTTGCCTGTAGATTGCATGGTATGCATGTGGCGTCTATTATAGCTTCCACGCAGTAATGGGAACACGTCTAAAAACTCGCCTGTCACCGAGCAATTAACAGAGGAATTATAACCCCCTTACGTGCGATTAAACATATGGTGGGATGGTGTGGGATGGAAACAAAGCGATCCACGATACCCCAAATCTACTTGAAGCACCCGACGCAGCACATATAGCTGTGAACTTGGATGACCCAAAACCAGTAAGTAACCTCGTAGAGGCAAACAATAGGTTTCGGCCTGGGCTTGAATATGGATGTCGAACTGAAACAATAACTTTCCTAGTGAAATACCTATATGAAACATCACTGGTAGGTATTCCCAACAGAGTTCAAAATATAAATTAAATTCAAAAAATGATTGGTTTGATGAGGAAATTTAACGCTTAATCAATAGCTCCATTGGCTTTCGTAGCAAACACCATGAGACAACAAACCAATGAATAGGTTCATACTCCCGAGTCCCAAGGTGCATGGACTAAACGTGGCGAGGTTGGTTCATTGGGACTGTGGTGGGGTTGGTTTATTGGGACTTCCTTAAGATGCATGCCTTAAGCGTGGCGATGATGATTTCATTGGGGATTGGATTAATGATGCGTGCTTTCAATGTGGCATTTTTTATTTTTTCTTTATTTAATTATGCAATAGGTGTTCACATTCTTCAAACAGCTGGGTGGTCGTTGTAGATAAGTATTTTATTTCTTTTCATATTTATTGTGGGGCATAATAATATGCGTGTCTTAGTTCATCCACCAAGACACAAATTTATTTTTATAGATCTATATTGTTTATGGTGGAGGTCATTTCTGCTCATTCTAATTACTTTTTTATAATAGACTGTGCTCATTTGTGAATACATTTGCAGGTCTCAACGTAATTATAGATATGTTCATTTGTCTACTGCATTTGCAGGTCTCAACGTAAATATAGATATTTTATAGATTGTATGAATTGGAGAAGATTTTTATCTATCTATATTTCCTTATCAATTTTCTCTCTTGCTTATTTTAACTCTCAGCATCAAGACATTGATATTTTCTTTTGTTCTACAATTGGAAATTTATGCATTATCATTCTTAAAATACTTTTATAATTGGCCATTGGATGTGATTCTGATTTTCTCTGTTGTGGCTTATTTCTCTGAGTTGTTTAGGGTTCATTTCTATTGTCATGGACGTTACTCCTTTCAAACTAGATATCGATAGACTTGTTGATGAGTTCACACAGGTTGTCTTTATCTCCTCGGATTTCATTCTTGTTTATGTTTATATATACAACTTATGTTATTGGCAAAGATATAAATTCAGTAGGAACTAATATTGATCTAAATTTTAGGCATAGTGAAAGTAATAATACATGTATTGCAAATAAAAGCAACAGCACTAGCCCACATATAAGGATTCAACTTTCTTCATGCAGACATTGTATGACTTTCCAATTAGTATGTGGTGATTTATGACTTTGTAATTAGTATGTGGTCATTATGGTTCCTGTAAGGAAAAAAATTCTTTGGGAATTTTGAAATTAATGTCTCTCTTTCATTTTGATTTCAACCCATTTATTGTAATACGATATTTCAACTCATTTAGCTATACGACCACTCATATCGGGGGCTATTTTTTGTCCCATGGACCACATACCTTAGCCTCTTCAATAAGCTCAATGTCTATCATAGATTTGGCAGCAAAATGCAAGTGTCCTTAACATGTTTAATAATCTTAATGTCAAAGCTGTCATGAAATTGGCAGAGCTAAATGCAAGTGTAGGTCCAAATGAGGTAAGGAGATACTATATCATTTACACTTAGTTTGTATTCATAATGTTGTTAATGGGAAAACCATAATAATTAATATTTATTACGCCATCAAGCTTCTTTGGGCTTCTCTTGTTTTCATGGCACTTTTGAATGACATTTTCGTTTTAATGTCTCCAAACGTAAACGAAAGTAAGCATGCTTTGAAGCCATGTACACAAGTGTTAGAGTTTTTCTTTTTAATGTTGGCTATGATTTATCTAATGGAAAAAAAAATTGTTGGTTATGATTTGACATATAAAAAAGCAAAAGGATTGGTATTTTTTAGGATTCCAATAATTTTTCTTCATTGTCGTTGAAATCCTTCGAATTGCGATTCCAATTCTCGCTTAAAGCCTTAGTATTTGCTCATCCACACAAATATTAAAACATGGAACGTTCAACATACAGTTACCCCTGTGATATATTTCATTCAACATCCATGTTCGAAAATTCTTTAAAGGAACATATTCTAACCTCCATTCATCGTTTATACGATTCCTTTATGTAAAAGGTCACAAGTTTAAATTAAATACAGTCCAATTTTGATAGCGTGAAGCCCATCAACCTCATATATATGTAAATAAATAAACATTATGATTTCAAACTTTTATATATATATATATAAACATTATGATTTAAAAAGTGACAAATCCTTTGCAAAACATATCCACGTGAATGCTGGCCACCTACCACCAAAATTATATTGGTTTTTTATATTTATAATTGCTTCTTCAAACGTTACCTCTACATTATCTCTACGGTTGGGGTATGCATTATATTCAAGAGATTTTTTTTAATGATATGTTGCAATATTGTGAATTTAATTGTGCATGGAAAAAGTTAACATTAAATCTCAGATGTCACATCTAAGTATTGTGGAGCAATCATTGAGGACACATGGATACACATTCAAAAGTTTTCAAGATATAACTTAGTTAGCAATAAATGTTTTCAAGATATAACTTCATTGGCAATAAATGACAGTCATAATTTGTGGCTTAATTTTTAACCAAAACCCTTTACGATCGAGGCTAAGCTAAACTATAGCTTAGAAAATCTGAAATCCATAAACATGTCCAAAACCGACATAGCTTTACTAGTATTAGTATTAAGTTAAATTTAATTTTGATTTTTATGATACCATAACATAACCTTATCACTATGCTCATGATTTTGAACTAATTACTGAATTCATCGTGTCATCCACAATAAATATTTGGATACCCCGTAATTATTGAATTCATCGTTTCATCCACAATAAGTATTTGGATTCCTCGTTCCAGGCCATACACTAAATGCAAAGGAAAACAACCACTGAAATTATGGATGGCCCCACAAAAACTCAATGTTTACCTGATCTTCAAATGACCCAAAACACTCCTTCCCTTTAATTCTTCGTATTCTAGGCTCAAGAAAGCTTCCAAAAACTCTTCAAAAAAGTATCCTCTATACAAAGCCGGCTGCTGTATATAATTTGAAGCATTCACCTTTACTTTTGCCAAAATTCCATTTATCGTTGAATGCCTCTCTACGTCTAACAGTTTTTCAATCCGACAACTATTATTTTTTAATTTAAGGCTTGTGGCATTATAGATATTAAAGCAATGTATACTAGCAATTGCCCCAAGGAGGTGCAATAATATGTCGATAAGGTGGTTGTTAGAGGGTAAAAGAAGACATAAAATGTAACATTAAAATGAGGTAGTGCAACACTGCAATTAATACCACGACAAAATGGAACACTTCAATTTATCAAAAGATAGAGAATAGTCCAACTCAGAATAGATAACAAGTTTATTGAACTTAACAGTTTGACACAATAGAAAATAGGGTTTTCCAATTAACATCACATTATACAATGAACATGCGATGGCATGGGAGAAATTTATCTAATGAAGAAAAGACTCCAATGTGTTGTTCTAACTATAAAGAAGGAAAAACATGTTTGATAAGAATGCATGTATTTAAACATGGTGTTCCAAACATATTGGGCTAGATGTAATCTTAGATGAATTGCAACAACTTCTAATCCATTAACCTGCCTTGAATAAAAACAAACTAATCATTCAAATAGCCCTCTTCATCACAACCACTTTCCTCTCAACAAAGATACTTTTCTCTTAGCAGATATATGATGTGAAATGGGGACTCCAGAACTATTCTAATACCTTAAAGATCCTAGAAAATAACTAATAGAATTTACTAGCTCTTAAATCAGTACCTGACTTCTTGAGATAATTATAGACATGAATGATCAATTTATAATGAGTTGAAAAACATTTCAAAAAGGATGCAATAGAGCTAGGAATTCACCTAGGATGTAATAGCAACATGATTTGAAACATTTCAAGATTCCTTGGCATCCAATGTAGTGGGAAATGTCTTGATCGGTACCTGACTTCTTGAAATGATTATAGACATTAATGATCAATTTAGAATGAGAACAAAAGCATTTCAAGATGTCGACTCTTGATATATATCCCCCATATACTGGTTCATTCTATATTAGGATATATATCATATTCATAAACACGGTTTCATTCTTTAATATATATAAATGTAGTGAACAACCCCTCCAACCTTGAAAAACATCTAACTTCAAAACCAAGACAAATATCTTACTTGGTTGAGGGTATCGATAACAACAATTTTTCTTTTAAAATAATGCATGGAATACAATAGAATTCAAACTGTTTAAGCTGAAAATAGCCTCCCTAACTTGATTTCATATTTCAAAAACACAAGTGAAGGGATCCATGCACATCCGCTTTTAATATAGAAGTAGTAGTTCGAGAAAACAATAGACAATGAAGACATAACAAACATTACAAAGATAATACATGTATTTCTATAGATTTCCCAATTGTTTAGAATCTTTAGATCCAATATTTTGCCATCTACTTTTAACATCCATCAAAAGATGTGAATGAGTTAGCAAACCCAATTGGACGTGTTGTAAGACTTCCTTGGCTATCAACTAATACATGTTTGTCCTCGAATTCTTTCCATTTATTCAGAGCCTAAGGAAGACTCATCTCAAAATCAATTCCCCCAGACTCATCATTATCTATATCTTTGGGCTTCCATTTCTCAACTAAAGGTGCCAAAACATTGACAGCATGGCTCATATCAAGCCCTTGATATGGTTCACATGCAATGCAATAACCTGGTATTTCAAGAACAGTGAAAATAATTTCAAAAGTTTCATCTGTAATTTCTAGAGTTTGATCTGTTTCCTTCATTAATGATTCTTTGTCTGAGTTCATTCGGAAAAACCATGATACTAAATGCATGATGTCCTCGGGTTCAATCTCATCAAGTGCCTCTTTTCAGTAATGAGCTCCATTAACACAACAAAATTGGGTGGAGATGAGGTGGAAAGAATTTGGAGACATAGGATGGTCTATTGTGGGGTATGATGTCTCAAATATATGGAGGTAGAACAAAGAAGTGAGGGAAGAGTTAAATGTGGGAGGGTGACGCAAAGGGGTGATTCGAATAAATAGAGGGTGTATTGTATGGAGGGGAGGTTAGAGACGACGTGCAATAGGTTTTATTTGAGTAGTGAGTGCATGTATTTCTTCCAGGAACTTGGATGATGCATCGACATAAGGAATCTCTTCAGAATTGATAATGGTTGTCTTCAATCTTGTAGTGGAGTTGAAATTCTATGTCTTCATGGACAAGGTGAAAAGGTATTGTTGTGAAGTTAATTGTAGATACATAGCCTTTATAGTTGAGGTTTCAATGGCGAGGAGGCATAAATATTTTGTAGAGACACCAAGGAGTTGGTTGGTTGCATCGTCAAAAGTTGTGGCCTCGTTGATCTGGCCGATGAGGTCTTGCAAGGAAAGCTTTAAAATGTACCTTTAGTCGCATTATGTGAATTCACCATAACATTTGCTGCAATTCCAAGTGTTGTAAGCTCTGTGTGCAATTTTTTTCATGCATTGAATGCCATCAAAAGAGAGGGTATGCAAGGAAGTGGAAGTCATCCATGTTAATGTCAACGATGGATCCATCACAAACAGAGAAACATAGGGCCTTATCAGAGGGTTTCATGCTTTGAAAACCAAAGATTTTTTTTATTTGGGTGTGTTCGAGACATAGATCCTATGTGCTTGATACTCAAGGATGGAGATGCTACGCGAAATCCATGATTAGTGAACCATTTTTGGAGGAGATGGGTTGCCTCAATATCTGGATTGATAAGCAAGGTACTACTGGGAACACTTAGAACTATTTTACCATTGTAATCAGTAAGACGCCCATCCTTGATTGCAAGGATAGGTTGTGTATCATAGGAGTACAATGAAGCAAGTTGAGAACCCTCATTTTGGAAATGATGACCCCAAAGCATGACATCGATGCTAAAACATGATTTGTCTCTAAGGAAAACGGTTCTCCTGCTTGTTTCAGAACTTTTTTTTTTTTAATTGTAGATGCAGGGGAGATAGAGCTGACCATGCCAATAAGGTCAACCATGGAATTTGAAGGTAAAATTTGAAGTACAATGATTGTTTTAAAGTGGAAGGAATGTAAAGGAATGGAGGGAAATTCATGGAGACAAGGGTGGATCGTTGACGCAGAAGAAAGGATAATCTCAAGATTGTTGTTCAAATGGCTATATGAAGGGTTGCTTGTTTTGATTGTGCCATTGGAGACAATGTACACTATCCCTATTTCAACAAGGTCATAGAATGAGTCAACAAAGTTTTTAAAGGTAGATACATGGATCTCTTCTCCAGAATAGTTAAGAAGGTAAAAGCCAAAGAGTTTCCCTGGGCCTCGTTAGTTGGTGCATTCATGGATGGTTCTCTTCACAAGTACACGACCTTGGATGGACCTTTTTTGTAGTTAGGGTTGAGTGCTTTGAATGGAATTATTGTAGTTGGCATGGATATCGGTGTACTTGATGTTTGGGATGAGTGAACATCACATTCTTCTGAGAGGCGAATGGGTTGTCTAGTTGATGAACCAATTTGAAGGCCAAATATGCCGATAGGTTGTTGTTGGAGGGTGAAATCGATGGAAAGAGAAAACTAAAATCAAAAGTTTAAGCACTATGTAGACCTGAACTTGTACCTTAAATTTTTTTGGACTTTAATATTTTAGTTATAAGTTGTATTGGCTATGTGGGTTACATCAATCGATAATCAGTAATTGAGATAATAAGTCCTAAATTAAAGTTCATGAGGGTGAAATCGATGGAAAGAGAAAACTAAAATCAAAAGTTTAAGCACTATGTAGACCTGAACTTGTACCTTAAATTTTTTTGGTTCACAATCATGGACTTTAATATTTTAGTTATAAGTTGTATTGGCATCAATCGATAATGAGTAATTGAGATAATAAGTCCTAAATTAAAATTCATGAGTTCAAATCCCCTACAGGTACTTACTTTAAAGAAAAAAAATTGTATAAAGGATCTATTAATTTTGCTTCAAAGTATTTTTTGTTTTACAATCATTACCTTAAATATTTTAGTTATAATTTTGTATAAAGGATCTATTAATATTTCTCCAAAGTATTTTTTTGTATCAAGATCATTACATTGAAAATTTGAGTTCTGATCATTGTGGAAAGGTTATTTGTGGTTTTAGCCATTTTTTTCCATTTTCTCTTAGGCCAGACTAAAGCTCTACATTTAACCAAGTCATGATATAAAAGTCGAATCGAGGGTTTGTTTTAATAAATATTCTACAAATATATTAGTTTTCTATCGAACATGTTGTCTATATTACCTTGAAATTCAACCATGCATTGAAATTATGCCAAAGCAATTTTCAAGTTTCATATATCTAAATCAGAAGTTATTCCTGCCTATGGTAAATGTAGGATATAGATCCCAAGTGCAAATAAAAAACAATATAGTGCATTTGATGAAAAGCTAATAGTGAAGAATTTGGGTTTTCCAGCTAAAACACATATGCATCTTTTATAGGAGGCGGATTACTATTGGATCCAACAGTTGTGATGAAGTTTAAAATGTGTTAGGGAATTTTATGATATGCTAAGAAAGTATCAGGATATTGAGACTAAGTTTGTGTAGGTAGTGCATTGAAGAGATGGAATGAAAGGAATGGCATGGATGAATGGTTACAAGTTCCTGTAGTAGAAAATGTATTTGTCATTAGTGACTATGTAGGGTTTGTTGAAAGTATTGGAAATCCTCCACTTATAGTTTTGGATTATTTTTTAAAGAGAGAAGGATAATATTTGACCCAGATTATGAATCAGCGTGAGAGGTATGCCACAAAAATGTTTGTAATAAGATTCATCTCTAGTGAAGAGTCCAAATATTGTATTGTTATTTAACAGTTATTTGTATAGAATGCATTTATTATAAACACTTTGTATAATAATAACTAAAAGGATATATTTATGAAGAGTCCAAAGTGTGAAATCCACAAGCTACACAATGTCCCATTACATGAGATTTTATCCATGAATAGGATTAGCAACAATTTTCTACGAAGGTGAATCAAAGTTGTAGAAGAAAAATAAGTTAAGTAGTAAACAAGATTGAAATGTTTGGAAAAATTAGTGATGCATGAAAAGGGGAAGGTATGCATAAACATGTGTGCGATGAGCCCATGCCCCAACACAAGGATATAAAGCTCTCATGTGGCAAGGTCTAGCCTCAGGCCATCATGAATGTACTCACACCCAAACATCAACACACATATTGGATGGGGATAAGAATGAAAAAAACTATCACTCAATAAATCAACAACTAAATTATCAAAGGAAAGTGCAAAGAGAAAATGTCAAAATGAGAAAGGACAAAGGTGAGAAGTAATCATTATACCTAATTGCAACTAATACCAAGTGGAAACCAATTACAGTTGTACTAACAATCAGCTAAAAATAATGTGATGAAAAAAACAAGTAGAAACTCAAAGAAGTGAGAGAAAAAAAAATGGACCAATACCTACACTTACCTTTTTCATGGAAAGAGTTGGTGTTCAAGAAGTACATATCAACTATGGCTCGAACAAAGTCAATGGTTTCTTTGTTTTACTCCCTTGAGACAATGTCAAGGTGACATGATGCAATTTTCTCCAATAAGGCATGCATGAAAGATATGAAGGGTTCCATGTTACAGACTTCTTAAACATTGTTGAGGTGTTAGATAACTAAGAAGAATCATTTTTAGAAGAAGGTAACATGCAAAGAACCCAAAGCTAAGGCATCTCTCTAATGCTTTGATGACTACCAACATTCAATAGTGTTCTTGGTTTGTTGAGATATGTAGAGGTTGATGCTAGCAACCAAATATCTAAGTCAAATCCCTAATTTCCAAGAATACATTAAATGCATTGTATTTCCTCGACTCCTATTATCCAATAGACTATTACCATGTACACACAACACCTTGTATTAAACTCCACCTTGAACGAATATTATAGATAGGTACATTTGTGCTTGAACCCTTATTTCAATAAATGAACACAACTGTATGAAAACATGAATCAAAATAAATACCGAGAGAGGGAGAATTATACTAAACTGGCTAACCGTATCTTTGTTGAAATCCATGAAAGCCCTCATAGACTCTGTATTCCCAAAGTTACAATAGAGTACATGTAAATCATAAGAGAAAGGAGATCACATACCTTGAGTGGAGAAAAATTGATACAACTAAAGATTGTTTGGGTGAGAAGCATTAGCAAGAGGAGCCACAATGTTGGGGAAAACATAGAGGATCACAAAGGGATGTTCAAATCAACAAAGCTAAGGTTGTTACCACTTGATTTTACAAATAGATGCATTTAGTGCATTTTGATCAGTGTTTCTCATAAAGCAATAGAAAGAAATTGAAGAGTATATTTATGGGAGCATAAGGGGATTCTTAACTTAACAAAGGTATGGTTGTTATCACTTGATTTTAGAAATAAATACATTTGATGCATTTTAACCTTTGTTTTTCATAAAAGCAAAAGAAAGAGATAGAAGAGCATATTTTTGGCTTAGTATAAATTAAGGAATGTTTTAAAAGTAAATATGAAATACCATTTTTTACGATAGGAAATACTAAAAATAGAGGCATACAAAATTTCAATTGTATTTAATTTTCAATTTGTTTTTATTAAACCAAGAACATATGATCCGCCCATTTAAGGGAACCACATAAATCATTATTATGTGGAAAGATGCCATTTCCATTGAGTTTAACTAATTGCTTACCATATGGAGTGAATGCCCTATTTGAAGAGGTTTGGTGTTGTGTGTTGCCTTGGAAGTATTTCCCTATTTTATTTATGAGAATATCTTCTAAAATGAAAATCAAAATATTTGCTACTGAAAGAGTTTGTCTATGGGACTGTGCGATTCGTATGCGAAACTTTAATAAAGATTACAGTTGGAAGAATTCAAGGCATTATTTAGGATCTTTAAGATGTGGCTTTCTTGTATCAAATTGCACTCGGATGAATTTTCTCTCGTAGCAGGTAATCACATTTTTGTTTTGCTTTCTAAGATCGCTTGTTAGTGTTTTGCACCAGAAACTCTCGCTTTAGTTGTATCAAAATAATCATAGTATTTAATCGTACAAACAATGCCATAATATGATGGTATTTAAAGTTTAAGGTTTAGACACATAAAAGAGTTGTGTTCTTCTTTAATTGCAAGATCTGGACATTCTATTTTTGTGTTTAAGAAATCTGAGCTTCAATAACTGCTAAAGAATTCTTTGTCGTTATTGTTGGCCATTCTAAGCCCATGTCATCTGTGCCTTTGGACAGAGAAATCTATAGTACAAATAATTCTTTAATGAGATGATATTTAAAGTTTAATCTTGAAATGCGATGATATTTAAAGTTAAAACTTGATTTGTGCGTGCTTCTTTAAAGTCAAGATTTGGACAGTCTATTTTTGCGTTTAAGAAATCTGAGCTTCTAATAATTGTTGAAGGATTCTTTGTCTTTGACAATGCTTGTGGCCAATTCCAACCACATTTTCTCTATGTTTCGTTTGAAATAGATATTTATAGTATTTCAATATGACAATCATATCGGGTGTCAAACTTGTCAACGGGAAACTATTTGTCCGTCATAAGCGCATTCTCGTAGGAATTCCAGAAAATGTGCTTTTGAGTTCTACGTCAGAGATCGGCCATGTAGAAGGTGTATTCATTGGAGATCTATGTTCGGAGAGTAACAGTCGCCATATTGTTCCTCTAGGCCCTCTGGAGTAAGTTTTTCTGATAAGTTTAGCCTAAGAAAATATGGCAAATATCATTGTGAATGGTTGTGTAACTAAGTTTCTATTGTATTTCTTCTAATTTTTTTGAGAAATATATAGTATGTTGTTCCAATAATAATATTGCTTCTTTTGTGGTCAAAATTGCAGGAATGTTAGATTCTTGGTTTGTTTCCACTTCAAGCTTTGGTGGATGTCACAAAAAATGGGAAGTTCAAGAAAAGAAATTCCTATGGAGACTTAATTTTTTCTTTTAGAAAGGCTAATGAGGAGGGAGAGCAGACTCATATACATTATTTTCTTTCCCCTCGTGGAGGATTCCTTCAAGGCATGTTTACAAGGAAACAAAAATGATACATTGGAGCTCTTCTTAGAGAGTGGTATGGACCTATTTTTCCTCACACCTCCTTGAATCAAGCTTTGTTGCCTCTATTTTTTGCTTATTGTTGCTCAAGAATCCAAAGCATTGTGTAACATTTGCATGCGTTAATGGACAATGCAAAAGATCCTTTTGTGGAAGAAATGTCCTTTACACATCCACTCCTTATCAATGCCAGAACAGATCCATTTAAAGCTATAGATGGGATAAAGTGAGTCTAAAACTAATGCTTATCGATACTCTATGCAAATTTATGATGCCTGATCATGCAGTTTGAGCTATCCTTTTCCTTATTGAGGCATCATTGAAATAAATCATACTGACAATGTGATTTTTCTCAATATTTCAGATCTGTGGAGCCTCACCTGTAGACATTTCGTCACAAAGAGGAGAAAATGGTCTGGCCGATATTTTCATTTCCATTTATCCCCTTAGTTTTCAAATACATTTTTTTATTAGAGACATTGGCATCAATCCGAATATCTTATCTAAAATATCCAGATGCCTGCCATTATTGATTGGTTTGGATGGTGTACCTAGGATTACTTTTATACTATTGTTTCAGTAGAGGGTGGTGAACAAGGGCTAAAGAGGTAAAATCATTGGCCATTATATCTTCAAAAAACCTCTGTAACCCCAGTGGCAAGCATAATCTTAGCTTAGGAAATTCTTCCAAATTCCCTGTTGTTTCTATGGGAATCTACTACAACTCTTATTATAGTTGTAGGATTTAGAGTAAGGTAAGATTCTTACATATGAATCATATTACAGCTTGTCAAAAGGAGGAACCCTGCCACATTTTGTCATTATTGATGATGGTTGGCAATCTGTTGGCACGGATCAAAGACAAGAAGATGCTCCTAAAAAAGAGTGAGATTCTCTTTTTATAAATATATTATTGGTTGTTGTGAACATCTTTAACATACTCAAGAGACAAGAATATGCTCCTAAAAAAGAGAGATATTGTTTCACAATTTGTCTGTAGTTTCGAAACTATAAATATATCATTGGTTGCTGTGAAAACCTAACTATTTTTACTCTTTTGCATTGATAAGGAAACACACTTGAATCACATAAAAGACAACCACAAATTACAAAAGAACGGGAAAGAAGGTGAACAACAGGAAGACCCATCTTTGGGCATTCAGCTTGTAGTTCGAATTGCTAAAGAGAAACATAATTTAAAGTAAGTTATAGGAATTCTCTTGAAAAATATTACCCCAAATGGCCCTAATTTAATTTTAGTCTCTGTGTCATTTGGTATTTCACTACCTATTTTCTTCATCCTCTTACTTTCTTGGTCTTCCCTTCCAAGGGTAGGTATGTATGTGTATGTGTGGAACACAATTACGGGATATTGGGGAGGTGTTAAACCAGGTGTTTCTGGAATGGAGCATTATGATTCTAAACTAAGTACCACATAACTTCGCCAAATGTCTTAAATCATGAGCCAGGATTTCACACTGATAATTTCACCACTCGAGGACTTGGTTTAGTGAATCCTAAGAAATTTTTCCAGTTCTACAACGAATTGAACAGTTACCTGGAAACAGTTAGAGTTGATGTTGACAAAGTTGACTATCAATGCATTCTCGAGACTCTTGGAGCAAGTCTCGGTGGAAGAGTGGAATTAAAAACCCAATACCACAAGGCATTGTTATTTCAATTTATCATAAGGATTCTCTTCATGCTAGCAGGTGAATTTAAATTGAAATCTCGTTGTTTTTCTAGGTCAGTGATTTCGTCAAACAGTTGATGTGAAATAAACAAAGATTGGGAAAACACCAAATCTTTCCTCGATCTATCATTTCGTTAAAAAATCGATGTGACAAGACCCCCACTACTATAAACATGTCTTGTTGCAAAGCCAATGTTGTTAATAGCATTACCCAAACACTAATTGCTAGAAGAATCGATGTTGGAATGTGTATAACCCAAAAGTGCCTTGCCGTAGAAACCCCAATTGGAAAATGAAAAATACTAAAATGAAAAACCTTAAACCTCCTTCCGTGTAGCTATAAAAGAATTACTATTCAATGTAGAAAAAGCAGGTAGGACTTCCTCGTTCCTCGTATCCGTGTAATTTCCTCATCTCTGGTTTGGTGAAGTAATTGAATGTGACAGACACAAACGGAAATTAAGGCCTCTAGGAGCGCAAATTATTTGGTGAGGAAAGTCACCACCAAACCCGTGAACCTCCTAAACACGCAACCACAACAACGTAATCATTGCAGATTTTGATTGGGAGAGAAGAAGGATACATGGTGAATTCTGATTGGATGCAAGGATGATTAAGTGAACAATGTTTACAAAGAAAACCTCATAAATAATAACACCTATGGTGTAAACATTTTTAACCCTATGGTCTTGCCACAATTGTGACCAAGATGTTGTGCCATTCCTATCCTGGTCCCGAAAGTCGCTCTGACTTGTAAATAACTCAGCATAAATAGATGGCTTGTCTTGTTTTGTATCTGGCTCAACTTGTGTAGATTTAACACAACTGGTGATGAATTGCCTTGCAGTGGCTTCCTCTCCACCATCCATAACCATGTGAGAACAATCCTCTCCTTCGGACTCAATTACTAAAGAATTCAGTTCTTGAGCAGAATGAGGCCTTGAACTCCTGGAAAACTTCCATGACCCTCTATTCGTCAAGCATCTCCGAAGCTTCTTGAGCAGAATGAGGCCTTGAACTCCTGGAAAACTGCCATGACCCTCTATTCGTCAAGCATCTCCGAAGCTTAAGGGAGTTTCTATGCATAAAATGATCACATATATCTTTCTTTGTTGGGAGATATGCAGCATCGCCAGTCACATTAAGCTCAGAATATGATGATCTTTAAGATGGCATTACGCAGTCATTGTCAATGCTTATAGGGTAAGCATCAACATCTACCTTTAAATTCTTATCAGTTAGGCACTTAGGATCACTGGAATCTATAGTATGGCATCCACTGAACACCATTTCGATGGTTTAACTAGTTTTCATTGATGATACTTCCACAATGGATGCTTCACAATCACCCACATCTAAAGTATCAACCATCCCCTTATTTTCCAAGTCTAACAAGTCTAATCCAATATTTTTGGAAGCCAGTGGAGTCA
This sequence comes from Pseudotsuga menziesii, assembly GCA_001517045.1. Lineage (NCBI taxonomy): Eukaryota > Viridiplantae > Streptophyta > Pinopsida > Pinales > Pinaceae > Pseudotsuga > Pseudotsuga menziesii. The sequence goes on from LPNX010119853.1 coordinate 211,835, forward strand.
ATGGGTTTCCCAAACGACATGTTTATATGCAAGCCAAGGAAAAAGATAGGTGCAACTGCAAAAGTCAAGAAAAATGATGGAATGGATGGACCATTCTCAAAATTAACACCACAACCATTCCTTCTGCAATTAGTAGATGGAATTCTGTAAGGATTCAACTTTATAGATTGTGTGGTAGAAGAAAACCTATAATCCATATCATGAAGACTCCTCTCGCACAAATCCTGGAAGAGAACATACATGCATTTAAAGGTAATTTGAAAAATTGATAGACATTTGAGCTCCTTCCACCATGCTCAAATATAAATAAACAAAACCTACAGAAACAACAGAATTAAAAAATCCATAAGAACAATGTAATTTTAGCTTATCTACATTTGAAGTATTTATCGTTGACTAACACATAGGAAGAGTCATATCAGAGATTGACACATTGTAAGAATCCTCCAAATACATAACTGAACCCTTGAAATCCATGTGCCCAGACATTTGACTACTATAGCTTCCAAACATACATAAATTTGTTTTATTTGGACTTCGTAGAGAACTTTTCTCGAGGAAGAAGATAACTTCTAGCATTCTCTTGAGATCCTTTAACTTTGCTCTTGTAATTTCCTGAAATTTGTAAAATACAAAGCCAAGAGGCTTTTTGAAACCTTGAGACAATGAAATGTGAACACTGAGAGATGGAACTGGTACTTGCACATCAACAAGCTTCATAGTTCCTAAGAACATGCAAAATCATTTATTTTCTAATGGATTCAAAACTGAGAACATAATCTTGTTGAATCCAATGACAACATCCCATAAAGAACCCCCAAATGAAAAAAAGTTTAATCCCGAGAAATTATCCACTACCAAAATATCCAAACAGACATTTGGCCACCCAAGCAAGACCATTCCACACTGCTTGGGAATCAAATTATTATGACAGTTAACATGTTGTAGTCCATACCCAGGATACATTAGAGGCAAGAAGTTTCGGATAGATAAGATAGGGTGTTCTCTATGAAGTTCCTTGGAAGAAAGAAAATAACAAATAGACACCTCGGAAAGTATCAGGCACTTTAAGAGCCCCATATGACTGAACAACACAACACCACCCTAAGGTTAGCATTATTCCAGTGAATGAGTTAACCTAGGGGCAAGGTCAAACCCTTGATAGCTCAGCAAACCTTTTCCAGAGCCTGGTGAGAGCTTAATATCACCAGACCATTATCAACCTGCAAATGCTTGTGCTTGTTTTCATTAGTGATGATTTCTGGCACTATATTATCTTCAGACCATCTAAGTTTTGAAAGTTCACCATTATGACCAGACTACAGAAGGTTCAAGTTCTTATTGATATATATTTTGTTGCAGGTAAAAGCACGGTAAAAGGCAGAGTAACAATAGCTCTATCTAACTCCTTTTTATATTTAGGAGATTTTGTAGGCTCACTGTTGTCACCAATTCCAGAATATTCCATGCCTAATACAGAATGGTATGCATTACCTTTGATAGATGTGGGGTATCCTTCAGGATGCACATTATTTTTAGGACATGGAATGTTTCTATGCTTGCTATCATTACTATACAGTGACTGGCCCACATTATTTCCATTACATAAATCCTGTTCAAGCCTTTTCATGGAAGAACAAGCTTTTCTAGCTTCAATCAACTTCTGAAACACATTCACCTTCCCTCACCTATCTTGACAATAGTCTCATCTGTGGCCTTTAAGCCAAAACCTGTTTTGCAATAACGTCTTCTAACATAGACATTTCCAGAATTCATTTTATGTGAAATTGGGGAAAAAAGATACTTTTTTAACACTCAAATCAATTTCCTTGAGGGGTACGAAGCTATGATCATCTTTATGGCCACTGCATTCCACACCAATCCCGAAAGGCCTACAAGTCGCATCCAATAATATAGAAGTATACTTCTCAAAGGATCCATTTTTAGTTGTGTTTGTAAATGCATCATTATCAATAGTAGACAAGTGAATTTCATTATTGAATTCTTGGGGATAGGGAGTTTCAGGAACTACTTTAATATTATTTTCAAACCTTCCCCCAACTTTTCCATGGCCCGAATTGTCCAATATTTTGATATGGCCAGAGGTTTCACCTGGAAGTAGATGAAGCTTGAATTTCTCATTTTGAAGTGAAAGCCACTCTTCATCATGGTGATCATAACGAACATAATGCAACTTATTTGTTGGATCATAACTCTTGAATGAACCATAATACCACTTATTATCAAGTGGCCAAAAAACCCTGATTGTCCTGTACAAAATGTTGAAGGCATCTACCTCACTGAAACAAATTTCCTTGTAAAGCCTTATGCCACTGACGTTTTGTCTCTGTTTCCGTAGCTGAAGTTCTGTTACACTACTCTGTATTAGGGTGCTTATTCTAGTCTTCTTGGAATCACTCAGACAATGTACTTGGAAATTGAGGAGAGGAATTAATTGGTTCTGCGGTCTGTTGAGCCACACTCGAACCATTCAAACCAAAGGTACCACAATGCGAACAAAAGTGAGATGACAACATTCGAGCTGCATTCTGTTCTAAACTTTTCTCTTCATTGGATACATTGGATGCCAGGGATAACAAGGGTGTTTGAAGCCTCTACTTAGAAACATTTCTCTTTCTATGTTGACCCTTGTGGTTACTACACTTGAGAGGGGCATTATTTATTTCATTTGAAAATATCTGTCTATCCACGTGATGAGGCGAATCAGTTATTGATGAAGTGCTTTCAGAATTCCCTTTCTCTTTAGCGGTTTTTGCCACCTTAGTAGAAGCAACTTGATCATCAAAGGTAATTGCAGCTTCCACTTCAACTTTCTTCAAAGAATGTTCAGAATGCAGAGCACCGCCCTTGCTCTTCTTTTTTGATGTCCGCAAAGACTTGGTGGAAAAATATTTCAAAATTGGGAAGCTATGTTTTGTTCGTATAGTCTCTCCAACAATTTTCAATGGCTTAACAACATATTCTGTGGCCCCGTATGAAAACTGTAAAAGGCTTGGAAGAACTACAGTTTTGACATGGGATTGTGATGTATTTGAAGCATGTTTGGAGTTCATGGTGGATAACCGGGAGTTTAAGCAGTTCAACCACCCATAATATCCAAAGAGAATAACTTAAAATCCGAAGAGCACAGCGGGTATCTAAAAGAGATGCACCAGTAGCGAGGGCATAGTTAGGAGTGGCATAGTTATACTACTAAGGTGAAAAAAAGAAGCAAATTCAACAGTTAAAGATTAAGTAACAATACAATAGCAATAATCGAAACAGACTTTTGATATCCTATTTAAGATCCTTTAGTTGCACGAGATATAGGGTTTGTGAACTGAGTGGATAGACCACTTGTGGTTGCAAAGACAGATTCATTTAGAAAATCACCCCCTTGCCTTGTGTGCTTGGTAGGTCAATAGCCAATTTGAAAACTTCTGGTCCCAAATCGAGATGGTGTTCCATTTATAGTTTGTAGATTGATAGTTCGTAGCAAATAGAGTGAAGGTGGGCATTTGATCTAGATCGACACACCTTAAGTTGTACGCTTCCATGTTTTAGGGCAAGTACACAACAAGAAGAAGCAAATCATTATGATCACCGACTAGGGAATCAAGCCGTACCTGAGCAGACAAGAGGATGTGGGAGGTGCGAAGAGGAACACTAATAACTAGCAACCAGCGGACATTTGAGCATACATCAGTAAAACCAACGGAGAAGAAGCCACACCACTGAAGCATCGATGTGGAAAAACTCTGTTGAAATGTGTTACAGGACTGGTGGCACACTCGAGGCAAACTTGTTGGACACACAAGATTTAAAACCCAAACCTTATCTGAAACCTTACACGTGGAAGCTTGTCATTCGCTGGAGGGACAACTACGTGAATAGTGTTTTTTCAAAGAACTTCAGAGAATAACGTTTATCGACATAATTATATTTTAAACTAATGCTTGTCACATCATAGTTATAAAGACCTGTGGCATCATAGATATTAATACTTGTGGCATTATAAATATTAAAGGAATGCATATTATTTTTTAAAGTAAGGCTTTATAGACATTAAAGCAACTTATATTATTTTTTTAGAGCCTTTCTGAAACTGCAAAAAAAACATGTTTGCCATCACCAGTGAATATTGTATTATACCATGAAAGTCAAGCGTCAAAAATCTTATACGATGACCATATCATTCTGTACATAATACCATTTCCGGTTGGACACAGTAAGTGCTAACAACTTTCATGGCCACAGGGGACTCTGGGAATTGAACTAAAATATCTACAAATCACTGTCTCTGCGAATCATTGTTTCTACAAATATATCTCTGGATCGATCTGTATGTTTGAATCCATCCAAAAAGTAGAATAAGAAATTTTCAACATGCTTGCAATCTCAATTTGGCCAATTTCAACAGGTATTCATTGTCATACAACACTTGTTTATTTTTAGATGAGAAAATGCGTATATTGAATAAACATCTCAAACATTAAGTAGGATAAATCAACCATATATTATATATAGCAAAATTATATAATGATTATTCCCAGAGCCTCCAAAGTGAACACACCAAAATATATTAAAAAACACTTTTCTATAAGTAAACAATTATATCAATTTGTTTTTTAATAAAGATCGAATAAAGAAAAAGATTAGGCCACTACTCTACTTTTATGTGACTCCTCCAAATATCAAGTTGGATTCCATATTTTATGGATATAGACCTCATAAGAAAACATTGGTAGATTCGATTGACCAATCGACATATGAATTAAAAGAATGTAAAAAAAAATTGACTAAAATCCATATGATTTCTAGGTTTAAAATAATAACATATTTATATTTTATTGAGAAAAAATAAAAGATACTAAGATCAATTTAGCATAAAATGTTAATTTTTATAACTAGCACCAAGAGGTGCAAAGGAACGCTTTGAGGGTAAAAATATTTTGCCTTTTCGCAACTGAATCTTTGTGACTTAATTCTTATATTTGATAGCATGAAAGTTGAGATTGAATTTGATCTTGGAAGTTTTGTCTTTTGAAATAAAGAAATGTGGAAGTTCTTATTTCTGATTTCCGACCTCCGGGTATGGGAAACCGGAAAATCTCGGTTTTGTTAAAGTTCTATCGAAATTGCTACCCAAGTTTTGAAATTTTAACAGAAGGTCCCTCAGTCACTTCCAAATTTAGCAGCAAATTTTGCTCTCCGGTTCTTTTTCTTCTTCAAGAGATACAAAGAACAATTAATATTTATAATAAAATTGATAGATTTCCTAGCTTTATTCACAATTTATTTTAACTTTTATTTGATAAATTTGTTAATAAAAAATCATTATTTGATAAAAATTTTAAATAATGAATATATATTTATTTAATTTTTCATATTTCTCGTTTTTTTAAATAATGAAATTTTCTTTTAAAATAACTAAATTTAAAAATAAATATAGAAATATTCATTATATATTTATTAAAAAACACAGTTATTTATTATTATTTAAAAAACATATTCATAACATTAACATTATTCATATTTATTTATATTATTAAAGCTATTTATTTATTTGTTTATTAAATAATATTCATATAAAATACATAACATGCTTCTATAAATTTAAATATATAAAAAATTAGGTAAGTATACCATTATTTCGGACTTTCGCTTTCCGAAATTGAGAAATAAGATAAAAGAAATATGAGACAGAGACTTTTTCGCCTTCAGATCTCTAAAACTAGAATTGTCATTTCTAGTTAATAATTTTGTTTGCTTTCCCTTTCCCGATTTCCAGTATTCCAGATCTCGAAAACAAAAAACACCACATGTTTTTCGACTAAATGTTTGTTTCACAATCTCCAATCCCGATTTAGCAAATCGAAAATTGTATACGTTACATTATTTATTTAATAAAACTCATTACATTATTATCCAGTGTACATTACAAACACAAAATATTTTTGGATCCAATATATATTAGAGTGTACTAATAAACCCGAGATTCATGTGTTATAAACAGGAGATGAATGTGTTATCAATTCCCCAATTTAGGATTATCACTACTCACGGTGCTGTTAACCTTTGTCGGTCGGTACAACTCTCTTCATTGAGCAAGTGAACTGATTAAGAAACTTGTGTAATGTATTCAAATTCAATCTTTTCAATTTGGGTTGTGGAATTCAACTCCTCGGACTTCAGAATGGGAAATCTCAACTTTTCTCTTGTGCCACAATCTTTGGAAATCTTAGCTTTTCCAGCTTCCCATTTTCGAGTAACAATTGTATATAACATAAAACAATGCAAATATCTAAATAATATTTGTATATAACATTAAAACACAAAATGAAAATACAAATGTTTAAGTAATATTTGTATATAACATTAAAAAGACAATAGAAAAATGCAAATAGTTAAGTAATATTTATATCTAGTAATATTTAAGTAATATCGGGAATGGAAAATGGGGAAGCTAGAAAAATATTTTTCTCCATTTCCAATACTGGAAATGGAAAATAGGAAATAAGAAATGGACAATCTTTAAATAATATTTACATATAATTTAAATTTTAAAAAACATGTTTATAAAATGAAATGACAAACAACCTATTATTTAATATATATATATATGAAATGACAAACAACATATATGTATATAAAAGAATAATTTATTTCCCCCACCCACTTAAATTATAGTTTGTTTTTTATTTATAGTTTGAGTATACAAACTATTACTCACTTTTACTAAATTTTGTGTCAATTATACTTATATATTTTAATTTTTTTCTTTTCTTTTCAAAATTATTTATATTCTACTATGCAACTTTTTTACACCTTATATATTATACTAATAATCAAATAATAATCATTATTTACATAATCCATAAATAGTTAATTAAATTTTTATCTTTTATGTTTCATATGGAAAAGAAAAAATTGGAAATCGGAGAAAGAAATGTTATTAAAATAAAAAACGATATTTCTGATATCTGGATCCAAAATATCGGAAATTGGAGGAAAATTATTTCAACAAAAACTCAAGAGTCTCCAGTTTCCGATATCCGAAATATCAAAAATCGGAAATCGAGTATACCCAAATTGATATTAATTTGGATGCTACTAAAAACATGCTGGATAAAACATGATTTGGAAAATAAAAGCCAAAAGAATTCTCTACCTGTGGAAAAGTTATTCTACCTATGGGAAAATAATTCTCCAACGACGTGAAAACCCTGTGTAAACGGCGTGAAAAAAACAACCGTGAAAAAAAATAGATTTTATATATTAAAATAGTTAGCTTGGTGAAAATTTTGCGTTTGTGTGAAAATTTTGTATCTATGAGTTCTGATGAGTTCTACATTTGACAATTCTTTATTTTGTTTGCCATCAAAACAAATTGTATATGTCAGTTTCGAATTTGGTACTTGCTGCAATAGCATGCATTTTCTCTCCATTTCTTTAATCTCCGCCAAATGTAGAGGCATACCGATAAAAAAGAACGGAGAGTGAGTTTAAAATAAAGATGGACTTGGCAGAGGAAGAAGTTAAACGGAAAGAATACGAACAAACACAATAAATCCTAAGCCTTTTTAGAACGTGTACTTAACCGATGAACTCCATGCCGCCTTCTTCGGTCTCTGTCGGATCACGGGATATAATAACCGAAAATTTTAACCATTAAACTCGCCAATCACCATGCGATACATGAATAACAATCAATTGTTATTTTTTATTATTGACTTAACGTTTGAACTCGTCACGCTAATGCAATGGATCACTGATAAGGCCGTGTATTCGCAATTTCCTTTCAGAGACTCGGGTTTTTGTTGAAATAGTTTGTTGGCTTCCCGAATCCTATTTCCGTAAAATAGGACATAGATTTCATATTCCTAAAATAGTTATTTTTATTTATTTTTAATTATAAATTCATTTAAATGGAAAACGTTTTCATTTTGTTTATATTCATTAAATTAACAAAATTGTTTTCATTATAATTTTGTTTTCATTTTTCATTGCTAAATAAACCATTCTATATAATTCTAAATTTATCACTTCAGAACAGAGAGGTGACTATAGATATAATGAATTTTTTTTCTAATAAATTCATCTACATTGAACAGACATACGACTTTCTAGATTTTAGGGGAATCGAAACCTGTTTTGCTTCTCATTCAGTGCCTCCCTCCTCACCCTTTCATAGTTTTAAAATCCAACAATTAATCTAAATCATGTATTTGTAATCGCTGAAAGTGAAAAACAAAAAATCAAAATACTAGACAATCACATGTTAACAAGGTATTTATTCACAAGGTGACAAATTATTTTCCACGCTAATTACATTTGAGTAAATTTAATTTCAAATAAAAAATATATTTTTTTTATTTTCGCTCGGGTGATATCAAGCCATTGGCAGAGCAATATTTTATCCTTTTTGGTCTTGAAGAAATTCCTATCTCTATTCAATCTCCAAGATGCAGTGATAAGCTCGCATAATCAATTTAAGAACTTCACTATGGTCTAATGTCTCTTGAGGGTATTGGTATTGATCTCAGTTGACTGATAGTTTAAATAACCATTTTATTAATTTTTTTAATGCAAAGAGACAAATTTTATGCACAAAGAGACAGATTTCTTATTTAAAGACAAGGGATCCTGTTAAGAGACTTAATTATCATAGTTAGGAAATCTAGCAGTGACTTCACGAGAATCAAGATAAGGCCCATTCACCTAGGTACATCGCAATTGATAAATAGTAATATGGTTCCTAATAATACTACATTCATAACGTTGAACTAAAATAGAATATAATAAAATCTACTATAAACAGGGTAACAAAGACAAGTGTTAAGAATAGAAACAGTCTTAAAAACTCGGTTGAAGGACTAAAAATTGAAGGAGAGGCCCTGGGCCTTGGTAATTCTCACTAACTGAAAGGCTAGGTAATTGGATTCAATACTAAAGGTCGACCTGACCTAAGTTCTTACAATTGGAACCCCAGAAAGAAATTGTGTTTTTGGTAATCTCGCTTACCTAATCCTTTTTAATGATTGAAGTGATGTGAATATTAGTATTTGTATATTACAAGATTAGCTGAACAAGTTATGGTATCTACAATCCTATTAGTTGCGATAGTGCACGAAGTTTCTATGCTGAAAGTATTGTGAACAGATTTAATTATTTCATTTAAATTTGAATTCTCACAGAACTGATAATCGCAAGTGATAGGAAAGATCATAAAATTTATTGACTATATTCCAAAGGCCAAGTTTGATTTTTCGCACTTAGACTGGAACTGAGATTATAGCCATTGATGGGACCAAAACCTAAAAAGTCATTCAGTGTATTCCAAAATCCATGTTTGAATTTCACAAGTTGACCAGAACTTATTATCTAAATCGATGGCATGAAAATTGGAATTTTCGACGGATATAGATTTGATTAAATAAATAGGCAATGTCCACACTTTTGACTCTTTCACAAGTCCCAAGCAGAAAATTATGCATGTAAAAAAAATGCAAACTGAAACTTAGAAGAAAGGTAGATAATAGGATTGCAAGGATCATGAAAATGAATTAAAGAATGGACAAGTTAAAGAGAATTAGTGTTTTGCATTGTGATTGTAATTTTGTAATATTATGAAGTATCTTTGGTCCCCATTTCTTAAATACTTTACTCGTTTTTGGTAGTTCAAGCTGCAGGTTAGTTGTGATTGTTTTGGTAGCCATTTAATTAAGTACCAATCTTTCCTCCCCTATCAAATTTTCGTGAGTTAGTAAAGCGTAAATGGAAATTCTATTATATTTTTCAACCATATGGTCAGTAGTTTAAATTGGTGATCTAAAAAAGACAAAGTTCTCATTAAATTGGAATCTTTTATATTTTTTAATCAACAAATCAATCATTGTAAAGCTTTAACCCTACCTGAAAATTTCACCCAATTCAGTATCTTGCTCAATTTTTTTCCCAATCTCGCTTACTACCATTGGTTTTCCCGTTTTCCCAACAACCGAGATATACAATTCCTTTACATGGCTTACCAAATAGAGTTAGTAATTTAATGCTTTCTTTGATTTGGCCAGTCAGTTGGTTCGTCATGGCAACAATCGTTGCATATCATGTTGATATTGAGGCGGGACACATGCAACCACAGCGAAGGAAAATTATTAATACTAATATGATGTTGCTTCTAAGTGTTATGTCCGACAGGAATGGATAAATTTTACAGTTAAATCCAGACAGTGGTGCACTTCAACATGTTATTGAGATGGCAGAGCCACAACTGCAGCAAATGGAAAATAATGATAATAATCCGATGCTTTTTAGGAAAACTCTTTCCAACGAGAATGGAGAGATTTCACAGTTGCATCCAGATGTTGTTAATGAGAGGGCTTCCCCACGACAACAAATGCAACTTGATAATAATAATCAGAGAGTTCTTGAGAACATTACATTACAGTGGAAGGAAATGGAGATTGCTCGTTTTTTATTTCCGATTTCCTATTTCGGCTATTGGAAACCGGAAATTAAACTTTTTGTTAAGATTATTTGGGTATCCTCGATTACCGATTTCTGATATTCGGATACCGAAAACGGGAGACTAAAGTTTTTGTTGAAATAATTTGGTAGCTTCCCAATTTCCTATTCTCGATATTTACTGAGTTACACGGAAAAAAGAGCCAAAGAAAAATACAGGACATTCAAAACCTAGACTCATGGAGTTACCAGCTAGTCTTAAACTGCCACAGGAAGGGATTGCAAGGAATGAAAACAAATTCTATTACCCTCACCATCAATATCAACACACGAGAGGAAAACGGATAAAACATCATCTGGGCATTTAAACCCTGAGCATCAATACGAAAATACCAATATAATTAGCTCATTAGAATTAGCCAGGAATTAGAGACCTCCCAACTGTAAATTTACGGAACTCGGCCCGGTTAGATGCGAAGCTGTCAACAATATCTCCTCCATTAGTGACATTCGCGTAGAGGCTCTGGTCAGAAGTGAAGAGCAGTTGCTTGTTCTGCACATTCACGTAGTATTTATTGTCGAAACAGTTTGGAGTCAGGACATCCAATTCGGTGGTGTCCACAGTGTTGTTAACAACAGGGCATATTGAGTAAAGGTTGTTAGGAAAACTCTGGTCTAGAGTTGGATCCACAATTGTTTCTCCGGTACTAATGTCATATAATCGGTTATCAAAAGCGTTGCAGTGAGCAATCGCAATTGTGTGTCCACCTAAATCATTTCATGCCAAGAGAGGAGCTTTGCTTTTACAAACATACATAAAAATAGTAAAAAAAATATGTAAACAAATTCAGGGATTCCAGGAAATTAAGGGATTGAAAATGTTGATCATATGAAATATAATACAATAAAATCTGTAATAAATTTAATGGTTAATATTATATATATTTATCTAAATATACTAATAATTTTAATATCATAAAACATTTTCTTAAATATATTGGTAATTTTAATATCATAAAATCTAATAAAAATACAAATGCCAAATGCATAACAAAATCAGTCCTTATCCAAAATGGTGTGAAATTTCTGGCTAGCACATTCATTCTTTCATTCTTTGTTTTATGTGGTCAAAGGTAATGCACCAAGAAAACTATAAAGAGTACAAGCAACAGCGTAAAACATTCGGTGATTAGACTGTCATACTTTTAATATATTGTGAAAGGTGAATATACACAATGAATATAATGCACCCTCTTAAAAGTTTGAAGGTCAAACTCCACCTCCCATAACCTTTTATTTTCAAACTCAGACTTCTTTCATCTTTTTCACAGTTATTTGTAAATCTGGGAAGATCTCTGCTATTGGTGAGTATCAAAATTGTATAACTCATAGATAATTTTTTTGACTGAATTCAGTATTTTGAAAAGGATAAATTATAATTTTCCATTCCTTAGAATTCAGTTTTCAATTTAGAAATAGATTCCGTGTAGTATATAGTTTTAATAATTCATATTTTTTTGTTGGCAAAGTGTTGGAACCCCTGGCTAGTAAGGTTTCCATTGCCTAAGTAACCACAAACCAAGGGCATATAAGCTGTCAAAATCACCCGGGGATCGCACCAACCCTTAACATGGTTGGATTTTTTGGTATCCGACAAGATTAGAACCTACGACCTTTCAACTTAGGGGGCATCTTAACCATACCCCACTACCAATTGTTCTACATCTCGCGGATTTTAATAACTCATATTTAGAATAAATAAATAAACACTAATGTGTAAAGAAAAATGAAATCATCTCACAATTGCTCTAACAATTGGTGTATTATTTTTGTATTGAACGCTCTTTGAATCAAGGGTTATAATAATATATCTGTCCACGTATTCACTTCAAACACACTCTTCAATTAGTGCTTATTGGGTCAATAATGGAATTGTAAATGAAAATTCTATTTCTATTTCTAATCTATTTTTAATTATTAATGGTTTTACTTGTAAAATCTTCATTTAGAAACTATTTTTTTATAAAAAACATTACAGTGCACAATTTATTAAAACAAAACCCGTTACATTATTATCTAGTGTACATTACAAACTCTAAATCTTTTACGATCCAATATATGTTACAGTGTACCATAAACTCGGGATGTCATACGCCCTAAACTTTTTCCATTCCATAATATGTGTCTAAAACCATGACCCGAGATGTGATAAGCTAAAAATGGAAAGGTAAATTGATGATGTTTAAATAATGGGTGGTCGAAGTAAATTATTTAATTGGTCAATATATATATTAAATAATATGTTGTTTCCTATTTTCGATTTCCGATTTCCCGGTACAGAAACAAGATATTCTAGTTTTTGTTGAGGTTATTTGGGTATCTGCGATTTCCGATTTCTGATATTTTTAATATTGAGAAGTCAGGTTTTTGTTGAAATATTTTGATTCTTGATATTTCGGATATCGAAAACCGGAAACATGTTTTTTTATTTATAATGTTGATTCATTTCCTAGATTTCCAAATAGCCGTGAAACGAGACTCTCCCACATGCTTTTTGACTTAATGATTGTTTCCCAATTTGCCATTAACTTGCTCTCCACTTAAGAAATGCTTCCGTTGATAATATTTACATATTTTTTTGCTAAACCAATTCAATTAACATAAAATAAATCTAACCTAATATAATAATATATCAAAGTAAATCTAATACACTTCAAATCAATTAACACATCTATTTTTGGAAAAATTCTAAGATAATATAGCTATTCATCTATTTTCTAAAAAATTCTAAGATTTTTTTAACTAAGTACAGAACTTTCATTTCATAACTTGATCCATTTTATAAAGATTCATATCAATTTGAATACCCAATATAGTATCTTTATTTTTTTTTAAAACACTTATGGCCTTGAATGCTAAATTACACTGTAAACATTTATAATAAAAACTCATCATAAAAAAATCAGTGACTACTGCCTCCTAAACAATTTGGGATACATCAGCTAACAGAACTATTGCACAACAATCAACGTTAACTTAGATATTGAAGGAACACTGCCCTGCATCATGGGCCACCACGGGATTGATATTATGTTTCCCCAGTCACAGCATAAAAAGCAGAGGATGAGGATGAGGTTGAGACAGTCTCCCAATGCGTCTCCCGCATACTGGACAGTTTTCCTACTCAAAAGTTTAAAGCAGCTTACGTACCGCAGTCAGCTTCTCTCGGCCGTTTTCATTTGGGGAAGCCTCATCTTGCCAAATACGAAACCTTTAAAAACAACCTCCCTCACATACTCACCGACAGAGCCGGCCGTCCTCGACTCAAGAACCCGGTTGAGGACATGATACATCAAAGTCTGAAGATTCGGCAATGGTATAAATTTATCCACATTTGTCCTATTACTGATGAAGAACTGGGTTGGGTTGGATCTTGGCTGGCTGCGGCTTATTTCTTTTGCGATTTGTAAGGGTATACTTTCTTTTCCAATCGGAATTTCAAGATCAATCTGCCAATGATGAAGCATTTGTAATTTGTGTGGAAAAGTAATGATAAAGCATTCGTAATTTCTGTGCATTTTACAATGGATACAAGGATTTTTAATTTCATAAGGTAGAATTATAATTTTAAATTTATGAAAATTATTTAAAACTTGTTATTTTATATTTAATTATTGATTTTTTTTATAATTTCATAAATGATCATAATAATAAATGATGTTTTGTAAGGTTAAAGTTTATGTCTAATACTAATTCTATGTATGCGATTTCTTTGTTAAAGTTTCAAGGTCAAATAATAATCATGTCGACTCTTTTGGCTGTCAGTCATACAACGATTTTCACTCTGGTCTCTGCCATGCATGGGCCGACCTTCTTTTCTCCAAAGAAGCAAAGTATACTCTTTATCTCAGCCTTCACATTAAGATAAAATAGATGTTATGCACATAATGTTCATTTGAATAAGGAGGCATTACTATGTTTTACTTAAAAAAAATTTAAAATACATCAACTTAATGAATATCATAGCTGTCGATTATGAAAAATGAAACTATCTTGAAAGTCAAGCATCTCCATCCTTCAATGAAGTACCTGCTTTTGCAATCAGCACACTCTCTATTTTCGGGTAGCCTTAGAAGTCCTTCTAGTATCTGTCAAAAGAACAATACACAAACACTTAGACTCTCTTCTCAAACACACAAGAAAAATAGTTGGAACAAATGCACTGTTGTCTCAGCAACATCGCAAAAAATAAAAGGATTGAAAAGTTAACAAAATTGTTGAAGGTATAAACTGAAATCTGAAACACGTTCTCATTCATTTTCATAGTCTAAAATAAAGTCCTCCGTTAAAAAATTGCAATTACATTTGTAAAAAGCATCCATGATTCGATACTTCATTGGATCAATTCCTACAACATTTGGAAACAGTAGTTAAAAACATCAAACAATATATTGGACTCATGAGGAACTGCTTTGGACCACATATATCATCAATGTGGACTCATTTTCCTTGTACTAACCAATATGCCATAAACTGTCAACAAAATTCTAAAAAGGAACTTTGACTTGACAATTGCATTCAGTAATATGTTCAGTATGAACCAGAAAGACAAATGTTTTGAAATGTGATGCATGGTATCATGGAACGGTTCAATTACAACTTGGGGAACGGTTCAATTACAACTTGTATTTTTAAAACAAAAATGATAGAAAACTTGGGGAACGGTTCAATTACAACTTGAAACATACATGATCAGAGATACAGTTTGTAATTTACGACAAGTTAATCAGCTGACTCATGTCTGTGCAACAACATAGTAACTGATTTTGAGTTTAGCGAGAATCATAAATTATAAACTGACTTTCATCGATCAAATCATTCACAATTAACACTCGTCTTTCAAGTTTTCTTCACCGTTGACAGAATAATGGACAATCAAAAAAAATTTAAAACCTCAATTTTCACGTTTCTCTACCATGGTTAGAATTTTAGATGCCCAGAAAGAAAACCACTCTTTATTATTCGGATAACAGAAATATTGAACCATATCCGATATATATTATACACACATTGTATATATTATTCTTCCAAAAGAAATATTGAACCATGATAACTTTCCTATCTCGAAGTTGCCAAGTACGAAAAGTGAAAGTGAGGTGCCTAAATGAAAAAGGTTTCTAAAATCGAGAAGCCAATTTTCGAAATCGGAAATGGAAGTCAAAAGTCCAGTGCTAAAAAAACAAATTCCAGGGCTATGACAGGTTGCAAGAGCGACTCAACACATATACAACATGAACATGCACATACACCAAATTTATATCAGAAATTCACCTCTCAAAGAACAACAAGAGCTGGGAAGCAACACAAAGATAATCCCTTGGTTAAAAAAGTTTTTTCTTTTCAAAACAATTTTTGTAAAAAGCACGACTATGTAATTTGATACATGTATCTAATTTCACCCCAGAAAATCAAATTGATAAATATATCAACACTATTTTGAGAAATTGATAAATATATTTAATTTCACCAAATATTTTAAATAAAAAAATCAAATTTATAAAGTCCAATCAACACTATTTTGAGATTTAAAAAAATGTAAATTCGCTGCCGCAAATTAAATATGTGCCAATATATTTCCTTAAGATTTTCGTTGAGTTTATGGATGAATTCCTAGAAAGATTTCGTTCAATTTCAGTTTCATTCGAAAAGGAAAAGGAAGAGGTCTTTCTCTTTTATATGTATTAACAACTCCTTGAAAAAGGTCGATTTTAAAATTATGATGTGTAATTAATATATAAAAATATAAAACTTAATACGGTTTAAATACTTTATTTATTAATTTAGATTTAAAAAAATTAATATATAACTGTTATTGTAATTAATTTAAAATAAAAAAATAACTTTATAGTACACAAGAATAACAGCCTCTGGTTGCCACGCTTGACAGACACAAATCTTCATCAACTCATTGGCTCTCAGCCCAAACGGCTCCATTCTCTACTGTGGAGCTAGTGATGGGTCAATTATTGTCTGGGAAAAGGAGGGTAGCACGTAATATGACTGTGTCAGGCGCCTTGAGAGGCCACAAACGCGGAATTTTATGCTTGGCGACTGTTGCAGAATTTGTATGCAGTGGATCTGTGGATAATACAATCAAGCAAGAACAAAATAACTTCTGTCAAATCTTTGTTGTCGCTACAATTTGGAAATTACTGGGTGTTGTATTTTGACAGCCGCAAAATAACTTCTGGCAAATACTTTTCTGAGGCAGTGCCGAACACGGAAAAGTAGGAAGAAGAAAAAGAACGGGAGATATAATGCAGGCTATTGCAGGTTAAAAAGTAACTTAAATTTGAAAGTAAATTTCACCTTCAATCTCATAATGAAATATAGATATCACTTTTCCACCCTATGAATCATCGTTAAAATCATCTCCATTTAGCAGCAAATCTAGGGCCAATTTCCCTCTATTGCCTGCCTTTCGCCAAAATAGAAATCCACGGAACTTGACGCCCTTTACTACAGTAAAATAAATATAAAAAAAATGGAAGAAAATCACTTATCTATCAATACTTTTTTTTACAGACTAACTATTTAAGAATATTTTGGTAGGTACAACACGCCCACGGTTCACCATTGCAAGTGCAAAACCTTCTTTGTCTGCGATAGCATAACGCATCGAATCAAATTTACAGTAATATGCCGTGATGGCACACATCAAATCGAATTTACATATACATTAAATCAATGTCCGTCACCGAGCCAACTGGTAAATGGAAAATATAGCAAAACTCCACGTAAGGAAATGGCACTCAAAATATTCAGACTTACTGCTTCAAATAAAAAGCATGTGGGTGGGATCTTCGTTTTTTGATATGCCAAATATAGGAAATCGAGAATACCCAAATAATTTTAACAAAAATTGGAATTTCCGGTTTTGTATACCCCAAAATAAAAAATGTGGAAAATAGAAATCGGCAATCTGGGGCGTTCTCTATGGAGACATTGTCTCGCATTAGCCCATGTCGAAGCTGGTATCCCGTGGCCGTCGGTTCTG
This sequence comes from Pseudotsuga menziesii, assembly GCA_001517045.1. Lineage (NCBI taxonomy): Eukaryota > Viridiplantae > Streptophyta > Pinopsida > Pinales > Pinaceae > Pseudotsuga > Pseudotsuga menziesii. The sequence continues at coordinate 229,359 of LPNX010119853.1, forward strand.
AACTTCGCCAAATTTATCTGGATTACCAACCTTCACAGCATTTCCTCATATCTTTATTACGTCAATCTGGTTCGAGTGATGTTACCCTTTTCAATGGCATTATCGTGACTGCTATTCAAGTTGGCTTGATGCAGCAAATTGGATGCTAGTTGGAAAAGCTACCAGATAACGGGATAGAATTTATTTCGAAATATGTATTGGAAAACGCATGTCAAACCGCTTCGGTCGTGGATGGTTCGTTTAGCGTTTGATGGTATTTGCAGCGTTGTTTTCGGAGTGGATGTGGGTTGCCTCAGTTTCGGCTTGGGAGATTTTGAGGTTGAGCGAGTGTTTCATGAAGCAACTGAAGCCACTGCCTATTGATTCATTATGCCTTGTTCTGTATGGAAGACAATGAGGTTTTTGGGTATCGGAGTGGAAGGAAAGCTCCACGCCTGTACGAACCATTGACAAATTTGTTAAGCAAATAGTTTTACATAGACGAGAAGAACTGATCAGCAATGGCACGAGTCATCGGCGGGTTGATATGTTGTCTATGTTGATGCAAATGTGTTTCTACGATAAAGGGAATGCGGTTTTGTCTGAGAGGAAGGCTCTTTTGGCAGAAAGCGCTGGTATGGGATCTCATTTATGCTGGTCTGTAGCATGGGGACTGTTCGTTTTCCTTAAATCTCGAACCTGTAGGAGCGATGGCTTTCAAGGTAAATTTTAGCCGATTTTTTTATTTTTTGTAAACGTCAATGTAGATTCTTATGTAATAGCCGATTCTTTGTAAATAATCGGCATAATTAGTGTAACAAAATAATGTATGTTCTGTGTATTAAGTTAAAAAATCATACTTGAAAGTATTGGAGAGTCATTTGTAGGAGGTCCAAGAAGATTTTATCGTTGTTTTCGAGGCTTAGGGTAATTAAGGTTTCTTGATTGCCAAAGTACAAAATGTATTTCTCCTCACATCAGGTCGTTGTTTTCGAGGCTTAGGGTAATTAAGGTTTCTTGATTGCCAAAGTACAAAATGTATTTCTCCTCACATCAGGTTGGTGATGTGGATGACGCTTGGAAGCCATGTAGATCGGACGTCTGGACGAGATCTCGGTGTTAGTGACATTCTTTATGGTGTTTAGCTGGGCTTTTTACGGATCATTGATTGAGTAGGTGGGTTTCTTTATTTGTATATCTTGCCATTAATTGCAAGATCTTATCCTTATCGTTGTGCAGACACGTTTATCTGCTTTTGACACGTTCATCCTTTAATCTCTGTGACAACTATGTCACTTAGAGCAATGAAGAGCTTAGCTCGTATGCTGCCAGAGGGTTTGGAGTGTATTAAGATGGGTATAGGTGATGATAAGCGGGTTTCCACGATCCATTCTATCGTGAACTATTTGCATGGGGATATGGGAGCTCCATTGTTGTGTCCGGAGGAAGATGGATGTAACTTTGCTTATTCTAGTTTGATTGAGTGTTACATGTACATACTTGTTTGGATGGTGAAGCTTTGGACGGTCGGAATCTCAGCTTAGACATAATTGATCAGGTGGATGAGTGCACGTTTGGTGCGGATCATTTGGTAGTGGGAATGGGATGCCCTTTGCCGGTGTGCTTTGAGGTTAATTCATTGGCAAATGGTAAACTACCGCTGGCCGCACGACTGGTTATTGATGCTCGTATTGTTTCTGGTATGAATGAGCCGGTTCCGGGTCTTGGGTTTTGTTATTAATGGCTTTGGTAATGGCAAGAGGACCTCGGTTGATTTGGAGGCACTTTGTAGTTGCTCTGAATTGGGGATATGCAATGTATGTCTTGGAAATAGCTCGAAGGTTGGGCGTGTGGCACTTCCTGTGAGTTCTAGTTTTATTTCGACGTCGGGTGGTATCTTGGTACGTGATGATAGGGTTTCTTATGTTAATTGTCGTCATGGTTTTGGTAATAATGGTGATGAGGGTTCGGGGCACCTGTGCATTTTGGAAACACACGAGGAACCTGTGTTGAAAAAGGGTTTTAGTTGTGGACAGTTAGTAGCGCTGGGTTGTGTTGTACCCATAGTTTCGTCTGAGATTCTTGTTTCTCTACGGGATCCTGGTTCGGGTAAAGTGTCCCTGAATGAATCCGATACGCCAGTGCCGTTGGAGTCTGAGGTGACTAAGAAGCGTATGCATAAGTATATTAAGAAAGTTAAGCCAGTCTTAATGACTGTGGGCGAGGATGTCGGTTTAAATGAAATTGTCCTCACTAATGCGCTGACTCTGGTTGGGAAATTCGGAGGCCGCAAATTCAACTCTGACAGTTTGAATGGGTGGGTTGCAGTGGTGTGGAAAGATGTTATCAACGTTCCATCGATGATTTTTCTTCTTCCGAGAGGGTGGATAGCATTTAAATTCTCTTCTGTGGATGATGTTGATCAGATCGTGGCTGGAGTCTAGCGGTGGGACAAAGCTGGTCTTCTTATCAAAAGATGGACGCCTCTTTTTGATCCCCGAAATGAAAGGTATGATCAAGTCCTGATATGGGTTAAACTCCCTAATTTACTTTTCGAATACTAGTGAGCTGATTTTTTTAGGCTGGTGGGAAATACATTGGGTTCTCATTTGGAAACTGATTTCTCTTACCTGCAAACTGGGGTTTGTTGTATGGGACAGGTTCTTGTCTTGTTAGATTTACGATATGGGTTTCCTGTTGATTTGGTAATTAAAAGGGGTAGCAGTGAATTCAGTTAGCCTTTGGATTATCTGGGAGTACCTTTTAGGTGTTATAGATGTCATGGGTTCGGTCATTTGTTGAATGATTGTTCGCTACCTTTCAACAAGCACTCTTCTTTTGGTTCTGTCCAGAAAATTTGGTGGGTTAAAAACTGTGGGACTAATTTGGCAGCTAAGGAGGGTTTGACACTTAAGGATAGTGAAGTGGACTTGAATTTTCATAAGTTGGTTGAAGATCAAGAGGTAGGCCCTCAAACGTCCTTATTAGCCCTTAAACCTTTGAGTATTACCACACTCTCTGATGACCTAGGTTGTAATCCGATAATTGAGAAATCTATTTCGGTTACTTTTTATGACCCTAATCAGAATGAGGCATTGCGAGAACTCGGGTTTGCATCTCCCCCGAAGGATTTTCCTGTTGTAAGTAAGGGTTATTTTCTTCATTCATGCTCAAAATCTCTTGATGGAGGGTTTGGACCTGAAAGGGATACTTTTGGGAAATATCTCCCTGTTAAGGGACAAATCGGAGTTGTGTTAAATGATTATCAGTCTATGAAGATTGGAGCTGGGGCGCTTAGAGATATTTCCCCTCACGAGTTTCCCTTATGATCCTTATGACTTTAAACTGTAGGGGTTCAGCTAGTCATCCTAAAAAACTAGCGGTAAAAAGATTGATTGATGAACAGTCTTTAGATGTAATTTTTTTGCAAGAAACTATGTATGATGGGTGTGTGTTGGTGAAGGAAATGGAATTATTGTTAAAAGAGTGGCAGTTTATTTCTGTGGATGCTAAGGGTAGATCTGGGGGACTTCTTCTCGGGTGGAGGTCTCATAAATTTCTTTTTCGAAATGTCTGGGCTATGACCTCTGGTCTTTGTGCAGTTCTACATTCTTTTGAATTGCAGAAGGAGCTATCCTTTATAAACCTTTATGGGCCTTACTAGGATAGGGAATTTTTCTGGAATAATCTTGCGGGTATGGATTGTTCATGTATCCTTATTTGGTTTTCGGTGGAGACCTAAATTTCTCCTTGGGACTTTCTGAAATATGGGGGGTTAAAGCTCGTGTGGATGTTTAAGGAAGAAGCTGATCTTCATCTTCCTGAGATTGTGCAAAGTGTTGGTTTTTTTCTCTCATCTATCTCTGAGGAAGATAATTGTGAGCTTATGCAAGTTGTTACTCTGGATGATATCAAGCATATCCTATTTATTAGCAAAAATGACAAGATTCCGGGACTTGATGGAATTCTTGTTGAGGTTTATAGATGTCTTTTTGATGTCTTGGGTGAGGACCTCCTAAGAGTTATTGAACCGTCCCGGTTAAGTGGCAAAATCCCAGTAGTTTTCAATTCAACCTTTCTTGCACTTATCCATAAGATTGATCATCCCTTATCTTTTGAGGATTTTCGGCCTATATCTTTGTGTAATTTTGTTTACAAAATTATTGGTAAGATTATATCTATTTGGATCAGAAAGGTTTTGGGTAGGTTTATTTCAAGTGAACAGTTTGGGTTTTTGCCAGGTAGGCAGATTCATGATGTAGTCGGGATCATACAGGAAGGTATGCATTCTCTGCATTTTAAATCATTAAAGGCTGTTATGATAAAGATTGATTTATCTAAAGCTTATGACCAAGTAAGCTAGACCTATCTTTGCATCATACTTGCCAAATTGGGTTTTGCTGGAAATTTCATTACTTGGGTAACGAGTAGCCTCTCATCTGTATCCTTCTCTCTGCGTATTAATGGAGTTGCTACAAATTTTTTTATATTTGGCAGGGGTCTTAGACAAGGCTGCCCCTTAGCACCTTTGCTGTTTCTTATTGTGGTTGAAGGTCTAGGAAGGGCTATTTTTTTTGCCAAAGCATGTGAGACATATCATGATTTATCTTTTGGTAGTGATATTGTCTTAACTCATGTACTTTTTGTGGATGATATTGTTATGGTCAATGATGGTTCTGAACAATATCTCTCTACTTTATATGATACTTTAATGATTTTCTGTAAGGCATCTAGGATGAAAATAAATGATGATAAATATTCTTTATATTTTTCCTGCCTGGAAGAAACTGAGGTTATTACTTTATAGAATATTTTCACATTTCCTGTTGATAGAATTGAAAATGGTATGAAGTACCTTGGGTTTCATCTCAAACCTTGCAGATATCTAATAAAGGACTGGGATTGGCTGATTATAAAAGTTGAAAAAAGGATTAACAATTGGAGCTTCCGTTGGTTGTCTGAGGGGGGCAAGATGATATTGATTAAAGCAGTATTAGAGGCCATTCCGGTTTATTGGATGCACTTTTGGATACCGATGGGGATTATTGAAAAAATCAAAAAGCTCTATTTCAAATTCCTTTGGTCTGGTAAATAGAATTCTTATGGTTTACCTTGGATATCTTGGAAGATCTTGGCTAATCCAAAATCTTTGGGGCGATGGGGACTTAAAGTTCCTATTGTTTTTGCCAAGGCCCTTGCAGCAAAAAATGTATGGAATATTATTCATGGCTTGGGGTTATGGGTAAAGATTGATGTTCAAAAATATATTCACCCTTTGAATATTCTGGAATGGATCAGATCTCCTCACAAAAAGAAAAAGAATATTTCAATTTGTTGGAAAGTTGTTCTATGGGCTTTTGACATTATTGGAAATTTTTTGGTATGGAAGATTGGAAATGGTAATGTTGTTCGTATTGGTTTAGACCCGTGGATTGGATGTAAATGGAGACATGTCTTACCTTCTCCCATGCTAGAAAAATTGCATTTGGCAGCTTTTTATTTTATATCTGATATTGGTCTTCTTGGTCTATCTGCATTGATGTATCAACAATGGTTAAATGCAGAAACCATTGGTTTTATTGATCCTCAAGAGATTGTTGCATGGAATGGTTATGTAGCCATTCTTAAATCCAGCCATGTTAGGATTTCATTTGATGAAGATGCTCTAGTTTGGAATTTATCTAAAACTGGGAGGTACTCACCAAAAGAAGGTTATGCTGAGCTTATGAACAGAGAACTGGAGCATATTTGGTGGTGGAAAGTTATATGGAAGCTGAAATGTCCTCTTAAAACAAAAATATTTTGTTGGTTTCTCCTTTCTGGTAAAGCCTTGACCTCGGATGTTCTTAGTATGAAAGGTCGAGAAGGACCTCGTAGGTGTTATTTGTGCAAAATGGAATGTGAATCCAATTTTCATATTGGAGTGGAATACCCTTTCACTCAGATTGTTTGGTTAATTATTGAGGACAACTTGAAACTCTATAATCTTTGGAATGGAAAAACCGTGACAGCATGTTTCAAAAATTGGTGTTTAAATATGGAAGTGGTATCCATTAAACCATTACCTATTATAGTCTTATGGTTCATCTGGAAGGCCAGAAATTTGTCATGTTTTGAGGATCTTTCCTTAACTCCTGCACATGTATCCAATTACAATTTGGGTATGATGAAGAATATTCCGCAGATGAATTCTGTGGTTTCGATTAGAACAATCTTTGTGGAAGATATTGATAAAACCTTTGCTTGGGGTTTTTTTAATGGATCTGTGGCCAGGGATCCAAAAATTTGTGGGGCTGGAGGTATGTTGTTTTTATCAAATGCACACTTTTTTCTTTCAAAGATGGATTATGTATGGGTACTAATAATTTTGCAGAATTTTGTGCCCTCAAGCTTCTTCTTTTGCTGGCTCAAAGGAACACTGTGGATAAAATTCAGATTTTCGGGGATTCTCAGTTAGTTATTAACTGGGCATCTGGTAAGTATCGATTACTGAATATTGAATTATCCATGATTCTTCAAGATGTTAATAGGTTTACTCATTGTTTTGATTGTGTGACATTCAAACACATCTATCAGGAAAGAAATTCTTCTGTAGATGCTATGGCAAAAGCGGGTGGAAGGATTTTGGAAGGATCCTGGGCTATTAAGGAACAACACGGAGATGATGTTGTGGAAACCTTTCAAGTTTTCTAATTTTTGGATCTTTGGGACATGAAACTGAACAGCTTCTTTGGTTCAATTGGAAGGAGTTGTTCTTATAAATTTTGAAACTTCTTGAGTTGTTTTGAAATATATATATCAAGAACCAAATTTAAAATGCTGGTCATATCTTATGAATTCTTATATTTTATATAATATTTTCTATCTTCACTGATTTCCAATATCTTATATAAACCAAAATAACTGCCAACACTTCCTCATTGGCTCTCGCAATATATAATAGTTTATACAATATATTTCGCAAATCAGAAAGAATACGAACAAACAGAATATAGCCTGAGCGATTTAAGAAAGTGTATTTAGCCGATCAACTCCATGTCGCTTTCTTTGGTTTTTGCTGGATCATGGGATATAACCGAAAATTTTAACCATAATGTGTTGTACCTAAACTTGCTTGACAGAATAAGGCCTCTGATGTACCTAAACTTGCTTGACAAAATAAATCAAATCCTAAGTTTTCTCAGAACGTGTACTTAACTGATCAACTCCATGTCGCCTTCTTCAATCCCTGCCTATCACATGATATAATAAATGGAAATTTTAACGATGGCGTGATGTGCCTATACTCGCCAATCACTAGGCGACACATGTCGGGATGTTAATGGCTAGGGAGACGAGGAATCTTTTGGGACAACTTCTTTTATTGAGAAAACGCCTACGGCGTAATTAATTGATTTAACTATAAAAATAACAAACAAATTCAAGTATTCATGAGTGACTATAAGCAAACTAATTATGACTTAATTTGAAATAATAACACAACACTTTTGTTGGAGAGAGAATGCAATTGAGATAAGATCTTGTAAAAAAAAATTTGACATTGACATCGTGTATAATGGATAATAAATTACATCAAAATGTAGATATATGATATACTTAATAAAGTTTTTTAAAAGCATTTAATTTTTATATTGACGTAATCACAAAATAGTTGAAAATCATTTAATTTTTATATCCACAATAATTACAATGGATGATACAAACTACTAAAAGTTTGCTTAAACATTTGAACTAATATCCTAACATGGTTCTAAACAATGTGAAACTTAAAAATGAGAGTTGATTTGTTTATAAAGATACTCTTTTAGATATAGAAAAATGAATGCATTTAATTTATTGATAACTTGTTTTATCAACAACAACAATGATATTATGTATGGATAATAATTTAAACCAAATACCAATTTGTAATATACATAATATTGTGTTACAAAAGCATTTATTTTGCATATTGACAATAATTACAAAAATATTAATAAAAGTTCATTTAAATAACAATAAGTTTAAAGAAACTATTATTTTAAGAAGGAATACAAGACCAAAATCTTTTAGTGTTGCAATTTTCATGAACTAAAATGTAGAAGAACTTTGGGCATTTGATGAATGTGCATCATTCCTTGTTGTATTTGTGTTTCTAAGCAAATTGGATATGCTTTGCCTTAACCTCTTAGAAGAAACTATGCTTGCTTACAAACCTCCTTTGAGGCTCTCCAACACCATTATCGCATCTCTCATAGTTGGTCGATCATTAGGTGCACTGTTTGAACAAAGCAATCCAACTCGGAGAAAAGAAAGTAGGAATTTGTATACATTATTTTCTTCAAAATCATCTTCATCCACTTCACTAAAAAGATTGTGATCAATTACCTCCTTCACTCGATTTGGAAATGCTTGATCGACCCACTTATGCAAGTTTAGGTATGCAGAAAACATGTCATTAGTTGGTCATTTCTTGGTAAGTATTTCCAATAACCAAATGCCATAATTGTAAATATCTCCTTTAGTAGACACTGTCTCACCTAATGCATACTATGCATTTAAGATAACCTTCAACAAATTTATTCAATTAAAGCATATACAATTGTTGATGAGAAAATACTAATAAAATTAACATTCTAAAATTCCAAACCGGGGGCAATGTATCCCACATATCCTTTCAAAGAAATTGTTGAAGTAAATGAATCAATAGAAACTACATCAATTAATTTTTAAATACCAAAATCTGTGACATGACATGTCATGTCTTCATCCAAAATCACATTATTAGGTTTTAAATCACAATGCAGTACTTGCACATGAAAATCATGATGAAGATATTCCATGGCAGGGACTACATCTGTGGCAATGTCCAATCGTGTTTTTAGTCCCAGTTCACATACATATTCACCATTGTTGTCATATCTATTAGGATACAAATGATTCTCCAAGCTTTTTTTAGACATAAATGGGAACACCAATCCTTTGAAATGAAGGTTGGAACATGAGCTTATCATTCTCACCAAATTTTGACGTCAAACATTTTTCAAGACACTAAATTCGGCTCGAAAACTCTTTTGGACCTTCTCATTTTGTAACTAGAAAACTTTAATAGGAACAACTATGTCATCACTCAAAATCCCTCTATAAATTGAACCAAAACTCCATGTTCCCAATAGGTTGGGTTCTGCAAATCCATTTGTTGCTATGTGAAGCTCTTGATATGAGATCCTTTGGTGCTCTAACTTTTAGAAAATGGATTGTGAGGAATCAAAGTTTTGCTTATGCATATTCCATTCCCAACAAAATCCCAAAAGTAGAGAACATAGTATAAAAACAGTAGCTCCACTCACTCACAATTGTTCTCTTTTCACAAATGGAAAATGAGCTTTTGGGGTTGGACATGCAGGTAATTGGAATGCTTGTGGTCCACAAAGGACAGGATTTCCAACTAAAGACATGAAAATTGATATATTTCCACAAAACCCTCCTTTCGAAATCCCCCCCATGAGATTATTGAAATAAAAATTCAAATATAGAAGCATCTTCAACTTCTTGAGAGTAATTGGTATCGTCCCTAATAAGGAGTTGGAAGAGATATCTAGGTTCATGAGAATTTGTAAATATCGAATTGAATCTGGGATAGAACCTTGCAATGCATTTTGAGATAAATTCAATAATTGTAGTTCACTACAGCTTGCAAGTGCAAGGGGAATGGGCCCAGTCAACTGATTGGCAGATTTGTCTATAGTTTGAGCCATTGCAATTTTACTAATCTACCTTGGTAAGGAACCTTCTAATAAATTACTTGACACGTTCAAATAGAATTGTCGATTGGAAAGTTTAGCAATTTCATGTGGTATACTTCCAGTGAGCTTATTGTGAGACAAGTTGAGCAATTCCAAATTTGTACAATCCCCTAAGTTGGAAGGTATGATTCCTGATAACTTGTTCTGATGAAGATGGAGTCTTCTTAGTTGCTTAAGGGGTGCAAAGGAATTTGAAATATTTCTAGAGAGAATATTTTTACTAATGTCCAAGAGACCAAGGTGTTGTAAGATTTTAAAGTCACCAAGGATGTTTCCCTCTAATCTATTGTTACTTAATTTCAGTCTTTCTATTCTTTTAAGGTTTCCTAAAAATCATGGAATGCTACCATTGAAAAGGTTTTCACTTGAATCTAGAAAAAAGAGGTTGCTAAGGTTACCAATTTGTGGAGGGATGTTTCCATGTAATCTTTTGTTGGATAATGACAATATAGACAAATTGGTATAAATTTGACCTATTGTAAGAGGAAAGACACCACTTTTTTTTGTTCTTGAGATATATGTATTGTAGAACAATTGGTAACAAATATAAGAAATAGCATGGTTATAATGTTTCCACTCTCAAGTTGATTATTATGCAAGTATAGCTTTTCAAGGAGAGATAACTTATCCAACTCTATGGGAACACTTCCACTTAACTTATTATTATTCAAACCAAGTGTTACGATCTTAGAACAATTTCCAATTGAATTTGGTATGTTACCATTAAGTTGGTTTCCCCGAAAATTGAGCAAACTCAAGTTAGACATTTTAGAGAAAATGGGGGAATAGTACCTCGCAATTTATTCTTCAACATAAGTAAGATTGTAAAAGTATGGATATTTGAAAAAACTAGTGGAATGGTACCTGAAAAATAAATTAGAGAGAGTCAGAGTATTTTCAAACAGGTGAGAAAACCCAATTGTGGTGGAATGGGTTCATGGAGATGGTTTCCATAACAATTCAATTCAGTTAAGGTTGAAAGGTTACCAAAGGAAGAGGGAATGGTACCCATGAGGTTGTTCTCTTCCAAGTAAATAATTTGAAAACATGGTAGTTATCCCAACTCATGGGGGATATTTCCGAGTAGATTTTTGGAGGAGAGCACCAGCTCAGTCAAATTTCTGCAAATGATGAGTTGACTTGGAATGGGACCAATGAAACTGTTTAATTCTCTACCTAAGATAATCAATGATGAAAGGTTTTAAGGAAGTCAGAATGGTACTTGTGAGGTCGTTTGATAAAACTAAATATGTTGCAAATATGGGAGGGAACCTAACTCCCTCATGATGCTTCCAGTCAGATAGTTGAAGGAGAGCGACATGAAAGACAAATTTCTGCAACTGATGAGTTGAGGTGGGATATTTCCATCTAACTCATTATGGAACAAACCAAGCTCTCTCAAACGAAAGAGGTCCCCCATTTGAAAGAGGATATGACCATGGAGCACATTGCCTTCTAGAAAGAGTGAGCGGAGAAAGGACAAATTTGTGAGCGAAGGAGAAATGGACAAACGTATTTGGGTAAACAACTGATTTTTAGCACTGCCTACCATCCACAAACATATGGACAAACATAGAGAGTAAATCAAATTCTTGAGGACATGCTTCACATGTATGTGATGGACAAACCATCAAAGTGGGAAGATTATTTACACTTGGTATAATTTGCATATAACACTCAGTAGTAGTATTTGTTGGGCATAAGTCAATTCGAGGCTTTGTATGGAAGAAAGTGCAAAACGCCAATGACATGGGAAAATCCAATAAACAAAATTGTATTTGGACCAGAATTGATTAAAGAAATGGAACAAGAAGTTGCAAATTAGGTAGAATTTAAAGGTGGCCCAATATAGATATAAACACTATGCATATAAGAATAGAATGCATAGAGAATTTAGTGATGGGGATCATGTTTACCTTAAAGTGAGGGAAAGGAAGAGTTCCTTGAATATTGGAAGTTGTGCCAAGTTGTCACCAAGATATTGTGAGCCATTTGAAGTGCTTGAAAGAATAAGGCCATTTGCATAGAGAATTGCATTGCCTTATAATACTAGAGATCATAATGTTTTTCATGTTTCTTTGCTTAAGAAATATGTACATGATTCTAACCAAGTGATTGATTGGGATGTGATTCAGGTGGGACCTGAGGGTGAGTTCCAAATTGAGCCACTATGCATATTAGACAAGAAGGTAACATTGATTCGGAACCAAGCCATCAGACAGGTAAAGATGCAATGGAAGCACTTCAATCCTGATGAGGCTATGTGGGAGTTGGAGGATGCCATGAAAGAGGCATACCCATTTTTGTTCTGATTTTGAGCAAACACCGATCCTCAATGTTATTACAAGGGGAAGGGCATTGTAATACCCCAAATTTTGACTTGGAATGTATTTAATCAAAATTATGTAAATGATGTAAATATGCTAATATGGATTCCTAGTGCGAAGCTCAAGGACAAGCCTCGACTAGTGAATTTCTAAGCAAGTACGATGTATATATATATTTATTTGGACCCTCGTTGGCTTATCATGCTAATTCAAAATGCATGTAAATATTATGTTGGAAATTAATAAAATGGTACAAGATGGTTGTGTAAAGAGCACTACAGGGGATATGATTCCACTAGAGGGGAAGATGAAGAGGGACCTATGGGGAAACTAAATCCTATGTTGCAAAGTGTCGACCTTATAAATCATCCAAAATATACCATATGCTTTAAAGTAGCCAATTAATTCATTTTTTACTATAAACCCAATCATTGAATGCATGTGTGAGGTTGTTGGGAAAAGTCACTTCATGTAGTTATTGAAGTATGGGGGTGGTGATAGTTATGTTAGTTGTTAGCAGTCCTTTTCTTCTATGGTAAGAAGCTATGGCAGTTGTATTTTCAGCATCATATCCTATACCTTGGAGCAACACCCTTTTCATCATTCTCTCATGCACTTTCCTACACTACGTAGAGCTTTTTCCCACTAGTTTGGATGATCATTATTATGAGACTGTGTGGAACCCAAAAATTTGAATATAGAGACAAGGATTAATTTTGGAAAGGGAAGAGTGATGGTTGTAAGTGAGAACAGAGGTTGGGAAAACCTTTACCCATGGAGTTCTCCCAGTTGTGAATTCTTGAGAATCCATAGTTAACACTACAGGGGGTTCTCTAACATCATACAATATATTGGGCTCTTACTGCACACACTAGTAAGCACTGTCAGGGTTGTATTCCCTCATAGAACTGTGGATCAGCGAAGGGGAATGCCTTCCTTGTTTTCTGTGGGGCAGTTGGAAGGAGTGCCATGGTTGTGATGGATGAGTGAGATCTTTGTATGAGTTTTGGTTAATCAAGGTGAGTAGAAGGGGTTGGGGGCTGAGAGAGAGAAGCATATAGGTGTTCCATTCACCTTGGTGGCCTCATAGCCCATCTGGGGGGTGGCATCTAACATCAAAAAGAGTATATGCTGGACAAAGTTCCTACGGTTGGGTGGAAAATCGCTCTTACATATCTTTTTGGATATCTTTTGTTAAAGATAAGTATTATTTTGTTTATGGTGTGCAATGCTATTTTTTTATATGCCTGTAATGATTAATCTTGCATATGCATGTGTATATCTTGATTTTCACTTTGTATTTTGATGCTACACCTGCACACATCTTTTTATTGGTATGAAATTCGTAAATATGGTTTTGGGGAAAAATTTGGAAGCCCGTATCAGTTCATGTCCCCTCCTATCATTTGGATTGATTGATGGGGACGCCACATTGTTTCAACACAACAAGAGATGTAAAAAACATGAGATAATGATTGATTTGATGGATAAATGAATGATGAAATAATGATTCCAGAACATGATCCAAGCACAACACATAAAAAAATAACAATTTCTTTTACATTTTGAGAATAGTAGATATAATGATAATATGACAAAACCTCAAGGAAAAAATTTAATGCTAAAACCCAATACATGCTAGCAAAATAAATAAACTTAGTAAAGGGTTTGAGAGTTATAATGACACAAATCAATGATGTTATAACCCCACACTGTAGTAGTGAATTTACATAAGATCTCAAAAATGACAATTGAGATTAAAAAAAATAGGGATTGAAGAAACCTTACAACTAATCCCTACTCAAAGTAGAAACATAAATAAATAATATTTAGTTATACAGTTAATAATGATCAACAAAACACATGATAAGATTTATTGATAATATAAATGGAGTAAAGTGATAATCTTTATATTTGTTATTTTTTCATTCCAAATAAATGAATTCCCCTCACCCTCCTCCACTTAAGTGTTCAAAATATAGAATCTAGTACCTTACCACCACAATACATACGCCCTTTGCACCCCATCCCCCACTCTTCCTCAATTCATTCTAGTGGAGGACAATATTAACTACCACTTACAATAGTGGTTGGTAACCTCATAGGAATTCATGGGAACGAAGAGTCTCATGAAATTTGTGGGCATCACATCTTATAGGGAAGAGTTGAACCAATCAAGATAACCCTTGGGGGTATATATTTATACTAAATACATATGTTATTTGCATGCTTATAGGGCTTCCAAATATTTTTAAGCATGGAATACTAAAGAATCAAGTTTTGAGGAGACCCAATTATGTCACAAAATTTAAATATCCGTTAATTGTCATACCAATGTGGTTACAATGAAGAATTGCATAATCAAGGATATATTTTCAAGGAAAACCCCCCTCATGTCATGTTCTAATTATTTTTCCCAATGAAGAATATTGTGATCAAGGAGACCCATTTTCAAGGGAAATCACCTTCATGACGTGTTACAATTTATTTTCATGAAGAATAATTCTTTACATTAGAGAGAATTTGAGGTCAAAAATGGGCCTCAAAAGGACCAAAATGTACTATAAAAATCAACCAATTACATTCTAGTAGATGACATCATCCCCCATGGTTGAGGTGGCATTGCATGAGTTAAGAATGCTTATTTGTCACATTTTCTATGGTGGATGAAAACCCATAGTTAACCAAGGTAGTGGTACAAGTACTTTTAAGCAATAAAGTAAAGTACTCACAATAAAAGTCATTTCACACTTTCTCATAAAATAATATTATTGTTATTTTCAACTAAAGTACTCACAATTCACTTTCTCATAAAATAATATTATTGTTATTTTCAAGTAAAGTACTCATAATTATTGTCTTACATTATTTTCTATGAGAGACTTAACTATAACACTTCTTTACAATAAAATAAAATAAAATATTTTACAAAATAATAATGTTCTAAAGATAATATTCATAGTTAATTTTATTTATTTATTTTCACTAGTCAATTTTTAATAATAAATCAAGTCTTATATTATTTTCTATGAGAGACTTAACTGTAACATTCATTTACAATAAAATAAAATAAAAATGTTTTACAAAATAATAATGTTCTAAAGATATATATATATATATATATATATATATATATATATATACTACTCAATTTTTAAGAATAAATTATGTCTTATATTATTTTCTATAAGAGATTTAAGTATAACATTCATTTACAATAAAATGAATATATCAAAAAAATTATGATTTTGATATTAATTTATTTTAATAAAGCAATAAATATTATAATAATATTGTTAAAATTTTACATGTAAATAAATATCAATTAAATCACATTAAAATTAAATTGATGAGGAATATACTAAATATAAAAAGTCAACATAAATTAAAAAAATAACTCTTAAAAATATTTTTTTTGTTTAATTTCATTTACAAGTTCAAGACAAATAAATGCTAAAGGACAATAATTTTTGGGAATTTAAAATGAATTTTAGTCACATCATTGTAGAGTTATTTTATTAATTTTATTTATAGTCAATTTATTAAAGTAACTCAACCATGGTTATTTATATTGTGCATAAAAAGTAGTGTGGGAGGTGAGTTGTCATATATACCTACCCCATAAAACCCCTAAATCATAATATTTTAATATATCTTATATTTTTGTAGTACATCTCTTAGAAGGCCCATTTTTGACCTCAAATTCTCTCTAATGTATACAAATAGTTGAGAGACCAATATCACGCTCATGCTTAGGCATTTTGAAAAAGTGGTATGGGATTAAAGAAACCATTCATCTCCCGTAATCTTATCCTAGAGAAACACTCTTAGGATATTATCCAACATAAAAAATTATCTCATTAAAAGAAACCAACATGATGAATAATACACATGACCAACTTACAAATTTTCAAAGTTATGGTAATCTCGCCAACAAAGGAAAAATTATTATAATACCAATGTTATGGCTTTGACTAAACCTTGTCAATTTACTAATACCATTTTGTAGAAAGTGAAGTCATATCTTCGAAGGGGATTCCTAGAAACTTTACAATATCATTCACTCTCACCTTCCTCTAAGGTCAACCCAACCAAGAAAGGGTCTCCACAATTCCAATCAATTAGAACTCAAATTTATGCTCACCGATGAGATCACCCAAATAATGTAGAATTTGTTTAAGAAGCATATTTCTTTGTTGACTTATTCATAATTTAATAGTATGGAAATATTTAAATAATCGATAGGTTGTTATTAATAGACACCTTATCTTTTTGGATTTGAATACTCCAAATAATCCCCTACATCATGACTACTTCTATAAATTATCCAAGAGCATCAACAACCAACACATGGAAATACATTGCAAAAGGGTACCCATTTCAAATAGATTTATGCAAGTGGATAAGCCAATAAATTACACCACTAATGGATACCAAAGTAGAAGCATAAATCAAGAATGTGCACATTATATTTGGAAACAAAAAACATTCAAATCAAAGTATCAAGGATAAAATCCTAATCAAAACTATCACAAGATTTGTCAAAAAAATCATTTTTCAGCAAATGAATCATACTTGGTCTCCTTAGCCATCTCCATAACTTCCTAAGTAGTGATCAATGTGTAATGAATCTTCTTTGACGAAACCACATATACTTTGATATCACAATATTCAAAGAAACCTTTTGAATTCATTGCACAAATTCTTTGGACAAGATTTATAAGAAATATTAAGAGTGGTTGACACCCATCCACTAATGGCGTCTCTAGTAGAAATATTATTTGGATGTACTTTAACTACATCTTGATTTAATAACTCTATAACCCTTCCAATTTTGAATTTGTCTTGGGCCATATTTAAAAAATCGCCTACAATAGTGTTCCACATTGTCTTAAAAAATTCACAAGGAAACCTAGAGACTTACCATTGCTCATCTTGGATTTGATGAGGTAGACATTTTTCTACTCAAATTCTTTTAGTGGCACTTTTGATTGAAACAATTGTCTTTCATGATTCATATCTAACCTACCAAACCCAATAATAAGAGAATTCAAATTCAATATACTATAGAAATATAAGCCAACTGTGTTCTTAATCTCATCTATGCCATGCTCCAAAATGCCATGATGATTCCCTAGAATTCTCTTTGGTTGAATAGGGATGGAAGTAAACGATAGATTAAATCTCGTTTTATAATGATCCATTAGAGAGTTTCCCTTCATAAAGACCATGAGACATTAATTTTGATCCATTACATATGGCAATAACAACCATGACTTTACATGGGTTAATACTTATTCATTGTAAATGTGTAATATGGGACATTACTAGGTCTCTTGATTTATTTAAGAAGATTGTTTTTAAAGAATTGTCTTCCAAGTTAGGGTAATAGGCTATAAAGAAATATTCTTAAGGATTTTTTTGTTAAGGTTCAATCGAAATTCATTGAATTTGTTATAATGAGGGAACTAAGTTTTTTCATCTATTTGTATTTTTTTACAATATAAGAATTTTTTTAATAGAAGGGCAATTGTAAAATTATTTACTTCAATTTGTATATATAAATTACCATTATCGCATTACCCTCTTGTAAAATTAGCACCAACCAAGTGTATATTTTGTTGGCATGGCTTGTCATTGTTGATTTTGCATCCCATTTTGAATTAATAATAAGTCATGGGGCATGAGAAGAAGATAGATTAGTTATATCTACAATTTATTGTCCTCATAGGTGTTAATTTAGTTCATGTTTTATTGTTTTTTAACAGAAACTGAAATTTTTTTATTGATTAAAAATGGTTGTATCCCAGCCAAGCGTACAAAGAGGAATTTTGAAAAAGAAAGCTGATGACCTCTATTAGAACACTCAGCCTTTTTATAAGTGCTTTGAGAAGTGAATCCCAAATGCTTCTGATGCTATTCCGAGAAAAGGACTGCTTGTAAGAGTAGACTCTCACGAATTGTGAGCAGAGAAGAATATAGAAACAAAACATTAAACAGGTGGAAAGGAGTGCCCCTTAATGAAAGGATCCAATTTCTTCTGGGAGCCTGAGCTGATGTTTGAGGCTGCTTCCTTTTCTCTATGTTCTTTATTTGTCTTTCGCCCTCTGGTGAGGGGAGGAGAAGGAGCTGAAAAGTATTTGGATTCAGAGGTTCTCTCTGACGAAGGGACCAAGGATGCCAGTCTTACCTGGGCTGGGGTCTCATGAACCAAAATGATGGGATCTTTCTTAGAACCTGGAGAAGCAGGTTTTGGAGAAACTTGCTCAGTTTCCTCCAAGGAGCTAATGGGACTAGAGATGCCCTGCTTCGGGACTGCTGCAACTTTAGGTTCTTGTGCTTCGTCTTCCTAGAGAACTGCAAAACTATTTTTTTTTCCGACCATGGAGTATCTGCAAGAGGAGAATGATCAGAAACATTTTGCTGAGATGCTTGAGGATCCTTTCGCCGGGGAGTATGGTGTCGATTAGAGACCATCTGGAACTCTGTATCTTTGGAAGCTAGGAGATTTGCTAGTTTCTATGGTTCTGCAAGCTTGGGGCAAATTTTAGCGAAGTGTCCATATACATGACACAAGTTGCATTTGAAAGGGATCTGCTCATAATCCAGTTCTTGAATGTGGCTCCATTCTCCTAATGTGAGCTTTACGGCCTCCCAGATCCCTTTCTCTAGATTCACCTCTACGCAGATACAGACACATATGTACTGACCCCCTTTTGGTTCTGCAGTATCTAGATAGTGACCTAGCTTATTACCAATGTCGATCAGAGTGCTTTTCCCCCAAAGATGAAGAGGGAGCTTAGGGAGTCTTACCCAGATTGGAGTGGCAGTGATCTCTGCTTTTGGGTTAAACCCCAGAGACCATGGGGCTAAGAACAGACCTCTTGAGCCCATGAAGAAAGGGCCCGAACGAAAGACTAGGTCTCTTTCTTCTTTATTTGAGAACAGGAATACAAAAAACCCTCGTCCAGCTGCAAAAAGAGAGACCTGTCCTTGCAGAAGAGGGTCCCAATGTTCTGCGATCCAGATCTCCACCACCTTAGGGCTGGGCCACAACCCTGTGAACTTACCAATGAGGGCTTGCTCAGAGAGGATGAGAGCTTTCTGGCACGGATCCGTAGGAGAGAGCTCCAGAGAAGGGATCTCGTCCATCTTTTTCACGAATTTGGAAGAAAAATGAGAAGCTGCCTGAGGAGCAACATCTTGAACAAGGGACTTGAAGGTGGCGAGCTGGGCATGAGAGCCCATTTCCTGAGAGAACTCCACGCGAAGACCATAAGAAGAAACGACAGCAACCCCACGCTAGGGCACAAGGAGCAGCAGCCAGCAATCCAGCCAAGCTCGGCTCTATGTAACAAGGGAGATGGCAGCTAGGGAAACCCTAGCCGCGGTTTAGGAGCTGCTATGCCATTCCGAAAAAGAAAGAAAAAATCAAATTTAGTTCATGTTTTATTATATAAAATAGAGATTTGTTTTGTAATTATAATATGTGCTAATTTAGATAGGAAGATATTATTACCTTAATTGCTTAAATTGCCAACATCACATTTTATTAGATAACATTATTTTTCCTTTTTATAAACAGTGTTTAGTATGTCAATTTCATACTTCAAATCTTTAATGGAATAAAAATGTTGTTGAACATTATATCACAAAGATAATTGTCACTGAAAAAACGTGAAGAAATTACCAACTAAAAAAGACATTATGTAATAATTTCTAAAAAGTAACCCACCCTTATAGATGTGTATTTTATGTATTATATATATATATATATATATATATATATATAATTACTAAATTAATATTAAAAGTTTTGAACTTTCTTNCTTAATTTAAGATCAAGCCCTTGTAAAAAGGGAATATCTTAGTTATATTTAGAAGAGAGTGGTCATATTGAATAAACATCGCAAACATTAACTAGCAAAAATCAACACTCAATTATATAGCAAAACTTATATAATGATTATTTCCATAGTCTCCAAAATGAGCACACAAATTTAAAAAAATAACATATGAATTAAATATAAATTAAAAGAAAAAAAAAATGAGTAAAATTTTTATGATTTTTAAATTTAAAATAATAGCATATTTATATTATGAGAAAAATATATATTAAGATTAACTTAGCATAAAACCTTAATAAAAATAACAAACAAATTGAAGTGATTATTAGCCACTTTTGTGGTAGAGAAAATGCAATTGAAATAATATTTTCTAATTTTTATCATGGCTAATGGATAATAAATTACACTAAAATGGAGATATGTAATATATTTAATAAAGTGATTTAAAAGCATTTAATTTGGATATTAAGGATAATTACAAAATGGTTGATACAAATTTGTAAAAAATTGCTTAAACATCTAAATTAATATGGTTTTAAAAATGTGAAACTTAAAGATGTTAGTTCACTTATTTATAAAGATACTCTTTTATATATAAAAAAATGAATGTAATTAATTTATTGAGAATTTGCTTCTTGAACAACAACATTAATATTATGGATGAATAATAAATTTTAAAAAAATACATTTATTTTGCATATTAACAATAATCAGAAATAGTTATAAATATTAATAGAAGTGTATTTAAACAAATATAAGTTTACAGAAACTATTATTCTAAGAAAAAATATAAGACCGAAATCTTTTAATGTTGCAATTTTTATTAACTAAAATGTAGAAGAACTTTGGGCTTTTGATGTATGTGCATCATTCCTTGTTTCATTTGTATTTCTAAGCAAATTGGATATGCTTCGCCTTAACCTCCTAGAAGCAACTATGTTTGCTTACACACCTTATTTGAGGCTCTTTAACACCATTACCACATCTCTCATAGTTGGTGGATCATTAGGTGAATCATTTGAACAAAAGCTTCTAGTCTTGCAATTTTTATGAACTAAAATGTAGAAGAACTTTGGGCTTTTGATGTATGTGCATCATTCCTTGTTTCATTTGTATTCTAAGAAAATTGGATATGCTTCGCCTTAACCTCCTAGAAGCAACTATGTTTTCTTACAAACCTTATTTGAGGCTCTTTAACATGATTACCACATCTCTCATAGTTGGTCTATCATTAGGTGAATCATTTGAACAAAGAAAAACAACTCATAACAAAGAAAGTAGGAATTTGTATACATTATTTTCTTCAAAATTATCTTCATCCACTTCACTAAAAAGCATTGTGATCAATTACCTCCTTCACTTTATTTAGAAATCCTTGATCCACCCAGTTTAGGTCTCTAGAAAACATGTCACTAGTTGGTCGTTTCCTAGTAAGTATTTCCAATAACAAAATGCTATAGTTGTAAATATCTCCTTTGGTAGATAGTGTCTCACCTAAGCCATACTCTATATTTAAGAAAACCTTCGTCAAATTTATTTAATTAAAGCATATAAAATTGTTCATGAAAAAATACTACTAAAATTCCATACCTGGGGCAATGTCGCCCACGAATCCTTTCAAAGAATTTGTTAAAGTAAATGAATCAGTGGAAGCTACATCAATTAATTTCAAAATACCAAAATATGTTACATGGCCCATTATGTCTTCATCCAAAAGCACATCGCTAGGTTTTAGATCACAATGCACTACTTGCACATGAGAATCATGATGAAGATATTCCATGGCATGAGCCACATTTATGGCAATGTCAAATCATGTTTTTAGTCTTAGTTCACATACATATTCACCATTGTTGTCATCTCTATTATGATACAAATGCTTCTCCAAGATTTTGTTAGACATAAATGGGAACACCAATCCTTTGAAATGGATGTTGGAGCATGAGGTTATGATTCTCACCAGATTTCAATGTCAAACCTTTTGCAAGGCACTACATTTGGCTAGGAAACTATTTTCAACCTTCTCATTTTGCAACTGGAAAACTTTAATAGCAACACCTATGCCATCACTCAAAACTCCTTTATAAATTGAACCAAAACTCCCTTTTCTCAATAAGTTGGCCTCTACAAATCCATTAGTTGCTATGTGAATCTCTTGATATGAGACCCTTTGGTGCTCCAACTTTCAAAAAATGGATTGTGAGGAATCAAAGTTTTGCTTATGCATATTCCATTTCCAACAGAATCCCAAAAGTAGAGAACATATTATAAAAAAAATAGCTCCACTCACTCACAATAGTACTCTTTTCACAAATGGAAAATGAGATTTTGGTGTTGGACATGCAGGTAATTAGAATGCATGTGGTCCACAAAGGCTAGGATTTCCAACTAAGGACATGTCAATTGTTCTATTTCCAAAAAACCCTCCTTTTTGGAACCCCCCCCATGAGATTATTTAAAGAGAAATTCAAATACTGAAGCATCTTCAACTTCTTGAGAGTAATTGGTATCGTCCCTGATAAGGATTTGGAAGAGAGATCTAGGTTCATGAGACTTTGTAAATCTCCAATTGAATTTGGGATAGAACCTTGTAATGTTTATAACTTGAGCCATTGCAATTTTACCAATCTCCCTTGGTAAGGAACCTTCTAATAAATTACATGACAAGTTCAAATAGAATTGTAGATTGGAAATTTTATCAATTTCATGTGGTATACTTCCAATGAACCTATTGTGAGACAAGTCGAGCAATTCCAAATTTGTACAATCTCCTAGGTTGGAAGGTATGCTCCCTGATAATTTGTTGTTATGAAGATGGAGTCTTCTTAGTTGCTTGAGAGGTGCAAGGAACTTTTTGGGATCTTTCCAAAGAGAATATTTCCACTAATGTCCAAGAGACCAAGGCGTTGTAAGAATTTAAATTCATTAGGGATCTTTCCCTCTAATCTATTGTTACTTAAATTCAATCTTTCTATTTTTTTAAGGTTTTCAGGAAATAGTGGAATGGTACCATTGAAAAGGTTTTCACTTAAATCTAGAAAGAATAGATTGTTAAGATTTCCAATTTGTGAAGGGATGTTTCCATGCAATCTATTGTTGAATAATAATAATTTAGAGAAATTAGTAGAAATTTTCCCTATGGTAAGAGGCAATATAGCACTTATTTTATATTATTACTTAAATTTAGATGGTTTAGGTGAGAACAATTAGTAAGAGCTTCAAGAAAGAACATGGTGATTCAACTCTCAAGTTGATTATTGCTGAAGTATAACTTTTTAATGAGGTATAACTTACCCAACTCTATAGGCACACTTCCGCTTAACTTATTATCATTCAAAGCAAGTGTTACTAGCTTGGAACAATTTCCAATTGAATTTGGTAAGTTACCACTAAGTTGGTTTCCCCATAAATTGAGCATACTCAAGTTAGACATATTTGACAAAGATGGGGGAATAGTATCAGGCAATTTATTCTCGAACAGAGCTAAGAGAGTTAAAGTGGATATATTGGAGAAAACAAGTGGAATGGTACCTAAAAAATAATTGAGAGTGAGGTGGAGTATTTGCAAATGGGTGAGCAAACCCAATTGCAATGGAATGGGTTCACGGAGATGGTTTCCGTAAAGAATCAAGCTTGAAAGGTTACCGAAGGAAGAGAGAATGGTACCTATGAGGTCGTCCATTCCTAAGTAAATAATTTGCAAATGTGGTAGGGATCCCAACTCGTGGGGGATAATTATGATTAGATTGTTGGATTGGAGCAGCAGTTCAGTCAAATTTGTGCAAGTGTTGAGTTGACTTGGAATGGGAGCAATGAGACTATTATCTTCACAGCCCAATTCAATCAATTATGAAAGGTTTTCCAAGGAAGTGGGAATGGTACCTATGAGGTTGTTCGTTCCCAAGTAAAGGTGTTGCAAATATGGGAGGGAACCCAATTGCCTCGGGATACCTCTGGTTCTAGTAAGATTGTTGAAGGAGAGTGACAGTTCAGTCAAGTTTTTGCAACTGTCGAGATGAGGTGGGATATTTCCATCCAATTCATTGTTGTTCAAAATAAGCTCCATCAAACAAAAGAGACATCCTAGTTGAGCTGGTATATGAAGGAGAAATGTAACCATGCAGATCCATTTCTCCTTCAATTGTTGAGTGAAGGAGAAATGTAACCGTGCAGATCCATGGCAGTGAGCTTGAGGGATACCACTCTGTTCAGATGATGGCATCTGCACACAACGTTGATCCAGTTGTAGAAGGGCTTGGATGTCCAATATGCCATGGAATGATGGGGGTTGTCAATAGTGGGATTCTTGAATGCCACCAAGGATTGTTGATCACGTTGAAATGAGTCGGTGGAACAAAAACAACAAAGGAAAATCAAAGAGAAAGAAAGAGACGACATGATAGCTAAGATTGAAATGAGAATTGCATGATTCACAAAATGGGAGAGTTGCGCAGAGCAGAGAGAATTGCAGTTGCTATGGATAGGGTTTGTCACAAATTGAAGTTGTAACATCCCCTCCGCTACTTGGATTCACACAAGGTCAGTAAAGCATTATAAGTAGTGTTATTTATTTTTCTAAGTTATGAATTGATTTGGTAGACTTAGGAGACTGAGGGTTTCACTCAACTTAACGAATTGGGGCATGAATCCACTAGGCCCAGGGAGAGTGGGTGAGAATCCATGAGTTGAATGACTAGTGTCATCTTGGTGCTAGGAGCACTAGAAGAAAGATGAATAGTTTATGTTCACCTAATTACCTGTCAATCTATCGGTCTAAATCTAATCATTAGGTTATTAGATTAAGGAAAGCCTCTAAATCAAACTTAAAGGAGACTTAATGGCTAAATATATATTATTGCTTTTGATTTTCACTAGTTAAACACATAATTGCTATTATGTGACTTAATGATATTATCATGGTAAAAGGAATGATAATTAAATTTAGAATCCTAGAGGATAAAAATAAACTTTACTTAACAATTTGAATTGCCATTAAACACACACGCACACATACACATATGTTAGATAATTTATACCAAACAATATGATTAGTTAAGATACCATTTAAAAGAAGTAGCCGTTAGAGTAATCTAAAGGCAGTGGCCTATTCTGAAAAGGGAGCACCATTGCCTGGGTGAAAAAAAAAGAAATGGGAATACAAGCTGGCCATAGAAGGGGAGACACTATGATTAGATAAATAGCATTATCTTGCAATGGCTCAGGTTGCTTGAGGAAGTTAAGGAGAGGAATCTTGACAAAGGCATAGAGATTTCTGAAGATGGTTCTTGTATTGAGAGGTCGTTACTCTAATATTGAGAACTGATTCAGAGCGTGCTTCTGGTAAATTTAATCGAACGCATTTGTCACTAAGATTTTCCCCGTTGTTCTTATCCATACCAATGAATCTACTTAAAGTTGTGTAGTGCATTGTGAAATAAATGGAATGATTCCCAATAATGTTGTTTTTGGATATTGGAGTTTGTCATTGGATTTACTTATAGCTCTTATTGTAACATGTATGTTCACTCCTCTGATATTACTTAATGCTTCAATTGAAAAAGAGCATCGACTTCCTTTGTAGCCATTACTTACGGTGGAAATAATTCTACATTGAAATGAGTGGTCCATTCTTGAAGGACCAACTCTCGTTCAACCATCTTTTGTGTGGAAACCTTTTTTTTACTGTCTTTTTAGTAAAGCAAAAGCAACTGATCCCATGTGATTTATACACATTGCATACTTTGAATACCTACTTTATCCTATAACTTTGTCCCTTAAGTAAGATTTGAAGCAAATCTCTATTATTTAAAAGTAAGTCTCTATTATTATTTAGAAGTACATATGCTTACATACTTATTAAGGAATAAGGCTTTAAGGTAATAAATACATTAAGAGTTAAAATTAAGGTTTAAAGTTTAAAAAGTTGTGGGTATAGATCTAATTCTTTGATAGGTTTGAATAATTGAACTTCAATGACTGAAGCCCAAACATATTGTGTGATAAATTAAGTTTTGTTTATGAGTTTAATGGTTGTAAGTCATATATTGATGTTTAGACAAATTGTTGACCTTATATTGAGAACAATTGTAAGATCACTAATGAGATTGGGTTGAAGAATCTTTGAGAGATTCTCTATAAACTCTTCTACCTTCATGGATTCATGCCTGGCTCGGGGGTGGCCTCTCGGAGACAAATTGCACTCCAAATAGAGTGCCAGTTCTTTCGTAGGAAATTCAAAGTCAAGTTCTCAGTCGCCTTTAGATATGTTAGTCTACTCTTTTCAAATAAACGATCCAATGCTTTACTCTTCTATTTGTCAAGGCTCCTGTTTAAAGTTGTTTATATTACCTATGGAACTCACATGGTAAAAGGGTTAAGGTGATATGACAAATAATTTGTGGTAAATATGTGCTTTATTGATTGTAAGTATAATTTAAAATGATAGTAGTTTGAAGGAATGGCATTCTACAATTAATCTGGTATGTAAGCATATAGTTGAAAATATTTGCTATCATAGTGACTTAGCTTTATTGGTTGTAAACCTTTTTGGTTAAATTTTGTTACATGTAGACATTAAGTTAAGGTGTTGAATTTTAAATATTAATTATTGTATAAATTCTTTTTTTTTACCTCATTTACCTAAAACTCCATGGTAAAAATTAGTTTTTTTACACATTTGTAAAAACAAAAAAGAGAAAATATATGTTTTAACATAATAGTAAATTAACTTTCATCCATCAAAATTCTTAAAATTAAAATATTCATAAGCTCATCGTTGAAGATTACTTATTAAAATTCAAGTCACTTCCATATTCTCACGCAAACAAATTATAACAAAAGTAAACAAGACGAATTTCAAAACAAAAAACAAATGCTTTCCGCTTTGATTCAGATTTTCTCTTTTTCCTTTGCTTTAACTAAATATATATCCCTCACTTCTCAACAATTTTGGTATGTCTTTAATATACACTTAATTTTTTGCGTCGAGAGGCGCTATACAGTCCAGTCTGGGGGAGATCTTGTAACGTGATGTAACGTTACTAACATGTCGACAAAAAATAATAGTGAAAGTGAATATTATGGAGAAATCTTGTAACATGATGTAGCGTTACTAACATATGTAACATGTCAGCAAAAAATAATAGTGAAAGTGAATATTAGTGAATATTATGGGAGAGATTTTGTAACCTGATGTAACGTTTGTAATATTGAATAACTAATGTAAAAAGTAGTAAATATTTTGTCGGCCTAATAATGTAAGGTCATAACGTTTCATTTGAAATACACTCCCTATATTAATACAAACAACAAAAATATTATAGAAAAAAAAATAATTATTCTCAAGCAGCTATTAGAGACGAAGAATCTGGTCAAGCAGCTATTCGAGACGAGGAATCTGATCACGTAACAAGGTGAACATTGCATAATTCTAATTCTTCATTTCAAGTAACATGAATTCTTTATAATGAACATTGCATATGTTTTTTTCAAAAAGCTCTGAACCATGTCAGAACACGCTGCCTGCAACTCCTCCGTAGCTCCAACTCCAGCTCCACTGGCAACAACCTCCCCTCCTCTGCAGCTTCAGCTCCACTGGCATCCCCTTCCTCTCTTCCCACGCTGGACCGGGTCCTCCCACTGCGCAGCCACCTACACCTCCCCTCCTCCCCTCCACGTCCTCCCCTGTCATTTGCACCTGCCTTAATATTATGCCTGATTCTCATACGTCATAAGTCAAAACAACTTTTAGTGGAGAGGTCGAAAAATTCTATTATTTTAAGTGGAGACGTTTCTATTTGTGTAGATGATAAAATGTGAGTTATTTTATTAATATAATATTATATTTTAATATTATATTATATTATATTATAATTTTAATATAATATTAAAATTATAATATAATATAATATTATAATTAATATAAATTGATATAAATATATATTAATATTTAAATTTAATATAAATTAAGATTTAAATTTATTTAAATTAATAATTAAATTTAATATTTAAATTTAATATAAGTTAATATTAAAATTAATATAAATGAAAATGAAAATTTAATATAAATTAATATTAAATGTAGTTATATATAAAAAAATATTTGCCATGCATAATAGGAACTACCTGTGGTATAGTAGTGAGGGTGTTGGGATAATGGGTGTGAGGTGCAAGGTTCAATCCTCCTTGATCACATTTTTGTCTTAAAAAATATTAAATTTAGGTATGTCACAGGTATATATAAAAAATCTTTGCCATGCATAATAGGAACTACCTATGGTATAGTGGTGAGGGTTTTGGGATAATGGGTGTGAGGTGTAAGGTTCAATCCTCCTAGATCAACTTTTTGTCTTAAAAAATATTAAATTTAGGTATGTCACGGGTATATATAAAAAATATTTGCCATGCATAATAGGAACTACCTGTTGTATAGTGGTGAGGGTGTTGGGATAATGGGTGTGAGGTGCAAGGTTTAATCCTCCTAGATCATCTTTTTGTCTTGAAAATATATATCATTTAGTCATTTAGAATTTCATGTAAATTGAGTTGTATACTTGCATAGTTTTCAGTGTACAGTTTTTTTTATTGCATTTTTTCAGTGTAGTTGTTATTCCAGCAGTGCATTGCTTTTAGTTTATATTTCCTAGATGCATAAATGTTAGCATATGTTAATGTTTGACATTTTTTATATAGTGAATAAACTAGAAATGGAAGATGTGCATGCGGAAGATGCTATGAGAGAAACATGCAAAGGAAGCAAATCTTATGAAAAGACATCAAAACAACGAGAAGAACGAAGAAAACAAAACCCAGATCAACAAAAAGAATTTCAAAGAAGATAGTTGGATGAAAAGACAGCAGAAGAACACAAAGAACGAAGAAAACAACTCACAGATCGACAAAAGGAATATCGTAAAAGAAAGTTAGAGGAATTGACATCAGAACAACGAGAAGAACAAAGAAAACAAAACAATGACTGACAAAGAGCATATCGAGAGAGACAAATGAAGCAATCGAAAGAGCAAATAAATAATTGAAATGCACGAAGTGTCCAAATGACAACAGAAGTGACAGCAACAGAACAACAAATAAATCAAAATGTACGGAATGACGAGAGGACAGGCAAAATGTCAGCAGAAACATAAGAAGAACGAAAAAAACAACACGCAGCTCCAAAAAAAGAATCTTGAAAAAGAAAGTTAGCCGAATTGACAGCACAAGAACGAGAATAACTAAGAAAATGAAACACTCGTTGACAAAGAGCATATCGAGAGAGAAATATGAAGCGATTGGATGAACAAAGAAATCGATTTGCATAACAACAAATAAATCAAAATGTAGAACGACAAAGACAACATTCAACCAGTATACCAGTAAAACCAACTGTGACAGATGCTCAAGCGGTTCCAAATACTAATATGGTCCCACATAAGGAGATTGAAATTGACGATAATATATCGGTACCATCTAAAGAAAAGTATATTAGACATCGCAAATTTCATGAATGAATTGATCAATTTGCAGAGGTGCAAATGTGTCATGTCTTCCAGGAGTCATATTGTGGAGTACACATACGTAATACAAGTACAGGTCCAATGTTCTTGCGATGTCTAAGAGAGGGAGCTAATCACAGATTCTCAGCTACGAACCACATGGATCCAGGATTTCAACTGCGTGTCCTTCAAGATCTCACACAAGTTGAAGAAATGTTGATAGCACGTGCAAGTCCAATTTTGCAGGTGATGCATTCAATTGGTGGACAATATAAATATTGGGACACACCATTAGTTTTCCACAAGAGATTAAAGATGTTGCTAAGACATTGCCACGACATATTAACAACTTGGACTTAATGGTCGTTGTGTGAAAAAAAGGACGACAAGGATCCAGTTATGATTTCACTGTTAGAAAACAAAAAGTTATGGATGCATTATTATATAAGATTTAGAATGATCCATATTATCAAGATGTTCGAGTTGATTATGACGCAGTAGAAGAGTTAATTGAAAATGCAACAAATATCTCACATATTCTTAATTCTATTATGCTTCCTGATATTGACAATGAAATAGAATTTGCAATGTTGGAAGGGATACCAGGAGTTGATGACATGTTAGACGGTTTACAAACAACTTATTTTGCATCAAGACTTCCAAGTGCACCACGAGAGATAGAAATTATTAGAGCATGGGAAAATAATCCTAATCTAGATGAAAATAATGCAAATGAGCAATTGACTGATGTGCTTAACTGGCCTGGCATTGGCTCATCTCCGATTAATGAGTATAACACTGTTGGATTATTTGATATGGAATTTCCAGCATTGTTCCCTAAAGGAGAGGCTGATTGGTTACAACCGCAAATGCGAAATGTCCATCTAAATTAGTATGAAAAAAATCTTCTCAGATATCGTGATAACAGATTTGGAGGGCACCCTCACTTTAGATATTTTTTACTAAATATCATAATGAGACATCATGCTCAAGCTTGATCAACAGTTTTTGTCCAAAATAATATTAGTGAACTACCCACAACAATGGAAGAGTTACGACAACATTTAAAAAAAATTCCAAATTCAAGATTGGGAGAAAGATTAATGAGATTTGGAATGGTATTAAGAGGCACACGTGCATATTGGAGCAAGTGTCGTCAAGAGTTATCTGACTTGATTCAATATATAGGTTTTCTGACAATATTCTTCACACTAAGTGCAGCGGATATGCAGTGGCCTGATTTGCATAAATTAATGCCAAGCACAAGTCCTACAGATCCACGTGAAGCGAGGAAATGGCGACGCCAAAATGTAATTGATAATCCTCACATCGTGGCACATTATATGCACTTGAGACATACAATTTTTCAAGAAGAGGTTTTCAAATTTTCTTCAAGCTACAGATTATTGGAGTCGCTACGAATGGCAACATCGTGGATCTCCTCATGTCCATGGGTTTCTTTGGTTAAAGAATGCTTCCAACATGGACACTCTAAATTGGGATGATCCCAGAGAAATTATATCTGCAAAAAAGTATTTCGACAATTATGTGCATGCAATAAATCCACATGAGGGACATCAACGAAATATTCAAATTGGAGATAATGGAGATGATCATCCTTGTGTAAAAGGCATAGAACAAATATTTCAATCGGATCTATTGACTGATTATGAATAACTTCTTAAATGTGTTGAGCGTCAAATTACCTACAATGAGAGAAGTTGTCTTCGAAAGAAAGGAGGAAAATTGGTATGTCGGTACCATGCACCATCGGATCTATTGGACCAGTCAAAACTTTACAATGATGAACAAGGAGAAAAAAAGTATGAACCTAGAAGAAATGATGATAGAGTGAATACACACAATTGTGAAACACTGATGACGTGGAGGGCTAATATAGATTGGCAGCCTGTACTTTCCAAGCGCATCGTTACTAATTACATAGCCAAATATGCTGCTAAATCAGAAAAGGGATCTGAAACTTTCCACAATATGTTGATGCAAGTCTCTTCTATCCAAAATCTGAACGAACTAGTAGCACGTGCATATAAAAGTTTGTTGTGTGAATCCATTGTTGATAGGGACATTGGTGCATAGGAGACATGCCATATGCTTCTAGAGCTTCCTCTTTTAGAATGTAGCCATCATTTTGTGGTTCTAAATGTTGGTATGAAGGTTTTCAAACAAGTACAAGTTGAAACATATAATGCTGACAATGATAATTCTCTGATTGATGCATATACTAAGTGACCGGAGAATCGTGAGAAACTTACATTGATAGATGTTACAAAATATTGGTCATATGAAAAACGTCGATGGGGGAGGAAATGGTTACCACGAAGTAATGCATCTATTGTACGTGAGTTTCCTAGATTTAACTCTATTCCTGATCGAAAAGATGAGAAATTTGTCAAATTCTGTTGGTTTGAGTTGGTTTTGTACAAGACATTTCGTGACTTTTGAAGAGATATAGGCCACAAATCTGATGAAATTTTACAAAATTGGCAAAATTTGCAATATATGCCTTGGCATGTTGATCGCAAACCTGTGCCTACAGATGCTCGAGTTGAATCCGATGAAGAAGAAGAACGTCCAAATCTACAAAGAGATTCCAGGAAGCATGAATGGGAGATCATTTGTGGATTATATAAAAATCAATTTATAAATTATAATGAGTTTAAGATGCTTGGACATAGGGATCTTGATCGTATGAATGATTGGAACACTGCTATTGTAAATGAAGAGACCTTCAGTCATGCAATTCATTTCATCTTTGATATGCAAAAATTGAAAACAATTTCTACTAATCAACATGCAAATTCTTACTCAATTGATAGTTTGGGGCATAAGTAAAGAATAACATACAATGTTATCCTTGAACATTATAGAATGGGTGTTGATCCACTACGCATGATAATCCAAGGAGCTATAGGTACTGAAAAGTCATATTTGATTGGAGCCATAAAAAATACACTTGAAAATCTCTCGCATCCAGGGAAAAGTCCATTACTTCTTCTAGCTCCTACAGGGGTGGCAGCTTTCAACATATCCGCAAGAACAATTCATTCTGCACTTCATATACCGATCAAAGAAATTAATCCTTTACAAGGACCGAGTTTAATTAACATAAAGGAAGAGTTGAGGAATGTTAAATATATTTTGATTGATGAAATGAGTTTTATTGGAAAAAATCTATTAATAAAAATAGATTCAATACTTCACCAAGCCTTCCCAGAAAATGCTACTATACCTTTTGGTGGAAGATCAATTATATTGGTCGGTGATTTGGGACAATTGCCGCCTATCATGGATAAGCCTATATATGCATCGGAAGGTATTGCAAAAGAATTATGGAACACATTCACAACAGTTGTGACCCTCGATACTGTGTTTTGACAAAATGGACAAAGCAATGAACAAATATCTTTTCATAATTTGTTAATGAATATTAGAGATGCAGTTCCAACAATAGAGGATTGGAAATTACTGATGACTCGTACAGATACTTCTGTACATGCAACATTGAAAAATTCCTTCAATGAGGCAATACATTTGTTTGCAGCAAATGATGATGTAAATTGTCATAACAAGCATTTATTAAGAAGCCTAAACTGCCACCATTGTGATCAGTATTGCTACATCTGTAAGAAGCAACTATTATATGGAAGGAGATGAAGAAGGGTTGGAACTTGAATTACTTATAGCCATAGGAGCAAGGGTAATGCTCACATCGAACCTCTGGACTAATGCAGGCCTCGTTAATGATGCTCTTGGAGTTATACAAAAAATTGTATATAACCTAGGAAGTTCTCCTCCAGAACCGCCCACTTATGTTTTAATTAAATTTGATAATTATGTGGGGGTATCATGGGATGAATCATTTCCTCAAGTTGTTACTATTACATCTATCGAAAGAGGTAATAAAAAACAACTTCCATTGAAACTCGCTCGGGGTTTAACAATCCATAAGTCACAAGGATTGACATTAGAGAGAGCTGCTATTAATATTGGAAAGCAAGAGAGGCAATGTATGACATTTACAACAATATCTCGAGTTAAATATTTGACAGGTCTACAATTTCAAACTTCATTCTCATATGATCGATATGAGAAGATGTCAAAAATACCAGGAGTGAAGATAAGAAAAGATGAAGAAGATAGATTGAGAATGAGCACGATGTGAACCATATTCTCATTTATTTAATCCTTACCAAATTATTGTCTTTATTTTCCATTTTAACAATTTACTCAATCCTTAATACTTATTACGTACATTATGATAATCCTCATAATTCTATCTGTGTTTTCAAGTTAACTTGTTTCTTACAATGTTGATCAAACTCCAATTTTGTGTCACCGCCCATGACTTGAACCAGCCTAGATCCAAATCCTAGGCTCTATCAAGCCTCGAGAGGGATCAAATCTCTCGAGGTGCAAACCTCTTCTCAGGTATTGCACTCAAGGAGCTTTTTGAGGAGAGGTTTGCTCCTCGGGAGATTTGATCCCTCTCAGCGCTTGATAGAGCCTAGGATTTGGATCTAGGCTGTTTTAATAAAATTCTTTTATTGAAACATTGTCTAGTATTCAATTTTTTTATTAAAGTTAGTTATTCATTTTTTTATTATATATATTAAGTCTTATTATAAATTATTCTTAAACTTAGTTTTATTAAATAATGAGATAATTCAAATTTTTGAGATATAGTTTTTTTTAATAAATGAAAATTTTAGGATAAAAATTTACACGTGAAAGAATTTAATTCTTCTTTCAATTTAATAAATTTACATTTAAAATAGATTTATATTAATTATAATTCTTTTATTTTTTTTATAAAATTTAAAATTGAGCTAACATATATTACCCAATAATATAATTTAATTTTTTTGGTTGACCACCTCATTTCTTCATGTTAAATTAGTTTATTTTATTAATATACATTATGAAATTATAAATCCTTAGATAATGAGAGTTAGTATAACTACATCTTATGTTGTTTTTGTATAAAATAAAAAAATAAAAATATAAGAATAAAAACTGAACATTTAAAGTCTACAACACATATTACCCTCATGTTTATGTGGTAACAATATAACCAACAATTTAACTCTAAGATAAAATCCAAATAGACTAATGCTAACAATATTTTCTCATAAAAACATAAAATAATGTAAACTATAAGCATGTGACATCCTACGTAAATGGGTAAGAGGCTTAACTTGAGAATCCTTATAAGAAAATAGGGTTGGAGGCCTAGCTTCATCTTCTCCGCCCTAATGATTTCTGCATTAGAAGTGAACATGGTAGTTTTAAACATATCATATTGTGTCTTCATTTGGTCTAGTTTCTCCAAAATTGTGTTACTATGTTTCCTTTCTAAGTTGGATGCCACAATTTCTTTAACTTGTCAAAATACTTCTACTATTTTGGAATTATTTGAGTCTCAACCATTGAATGCCCTAGGTCTAGGACTAGTTTACCCACCTCTTCATCTACTACTAAGTCAAGGGTTTGTGCTCTTTTTTCTTGATTCTATCATGCATGAGCTTTACTTGGTTCATTATTGTCTATATGTTTCCTTTAATAGCCTTCTTGAATGTACACTACTTTCACCCTACCTATAATATTCATAAAGGTAGAGTGAATCGGCTGCCTTGTGTAACAACAGGAAAAAATCCACAAAGACTTTTTTGGAAAATGGGGAAAAATGTTTTGTTTAAAACACTTCATTCTTACCAATGGAAACATTAGTATTAATGAATAATTGTCATCACAAGAAAAATACATTCTTTTCACATAAATGTAAATCAATTTAAAACAATTTAATCATCAACCATCTTAAACATTGTAGAGGAAAATCTTATATGCACATATGAACATTATTCACCACCACAACCTTATAAGAGTGCAATGATATAGTTTCTTAAAAGGAATCTTAGCATATTGAAAGTCACGAACTATTCTTACAATCATTAATAAAGTGCACCTCTATGTTCATACAACCATATTTTCCTTGTGTGCAAAGTCTTGCAATTATATTTAGATGAGGAGACTAGCAAAGTACTAACAAAAAAATTAAACATGGTCCATAATTTGTTCATTACATACAAATTAAGAAATAAGTATTTTGCTAAAATTTGTGCAGCATTACCCTTGGATCAGTTTGCATAAATAAAAATACATAAGATATAAATGCAAGCGAGACAACGATATATGTGGTTCACCCCAACTAGGGGCTATGCCCACCAAAAATTGTTATTCTTTATATTATTTTTTTTAATAGAAACTAGAGAATGTATTGTATTTAATTAAAAATCTTGTTCACAACCATGCTTACAAAAAAGGGAAGAGCCCGCATTTCAAACAATCTATCCATAGAAGAACTGAATTGTCTATGCTAGATACATTGAGCAAAAAATTGCTTATATGCCAAAAAAAACAACTCACTCCCTTTGTAGGGTATATATGGATGAACTTACCTAAAAGAAAAATACATAACAACATAAAAAAACATTCAAAATTTAGTTACTTCTGTTTCTTTCCACCTGGTTCATGGACAGGTTGCACTACTGAAGTCTCCTCCATTGGGTGGTCTCTTGCAGGAGAGTCTTGGCAATGGTTGAACTGGTTCATATTAGCCAGTTTTTGCACTACTTCCTTGTTGATGTCAACAATTCTCATGAGATCATGTTAATCCCTATGGTTGGTGTCAATTCTAGAATCATGACAGCCAATTTGGTTTACCAGCCATTTCACCTCCGATGGGGTTGCGCTTCCACCCTTAACACCCTTATTCATTAATTCATAAATCCAATGCATATGTTGCTTTATG
Source organism: Pseudotsuga menziesii (assembly GCA_001517045.1). Lineage (NCBI taxonomy): Eukaryota > Viridiplantae > Streptophyta > Pinopsida > Pinales > Pinaceae > Pseudotsuga > Pseudotsuga menziesii. The sequence goes on from LPNX010119853.1 coordinate 265,617, forward strand.
TCCTACAGAGTTTCCTGTAAATCATTGAAGGTGACATCCCTGCCATTGTTTGCCATTGGAACTCGAGAGAGGAACAACTCCTTGTGTACACAGGGAACAAGCTAAGTCGACTGGGTGTTGGGTCGCCTTTTATTTTCCTCAATGCATAGCAGGCCAAAAAAGGTCTACGCCTAGGTCATCTCTACAAGATGTCTGAGCTCAAACGCTTCTTCGAAATCACAATAGGGAGCAAAATTTTTGAAAGAAGTCTTCATGTCGAAGCCTTCTTCCATGGCTCGTGCGGAATATCTCATCAAACGGACAAGGGGCGGGTTTCCTGCCTTGACATTTATGCCCGTCACATGGGCTTCATCGCCACCTGTGCGCAATGGAAAATGACTAGTTTTCGGAGAACGAGAGAGATGCCGGAAGCAAGGACGACGAGAAGCGTGGACGCCCTTCCTTGTGAAAGTGGTTAGAGATATAGGGGACATAAATAAAGTTTTTAATTTGAACCTTAACTATTGATAAACTGATTTTTAACTTATCTCCTTGGTTAGCTAAGTTGTCAGCTTTAGAGTTGTTACTTCTGAGGATATGATAAAAGGCAAGTGGAATATTTGCAGAGATTTGTTGAACTCGCTCATAGATTCTTTTGATTTTAATTGCGCCATGATTCTATCCTAAAGTCATTTTTTGTATGACTTGTTTTGAATCTCCCATGACTATGACTTTTGTGATCTTATTTTGTCTTACCAGATCTAACCCAAAGAGAAGCGCAAGCCACTCTAACTCATTATTGGTTCTGTGACCTAATCCCCAAGCGTATGTTGAAACTATAACTCCTCCAGGATCGTAGATAATCCTACCCACACCCGCCTCCCTAGGATTGCCTTTAAAGGCACCATCAAAGAAAATAGTGGTTGTATTTTTCCTCAACCTCCAATGAAGGAGATCTTCTGGGTTTTTCCTGATTTCCCAAGATTGATGCTCGGAAAGAGCTTTGGTTTAAAGAGAGTTCTAAGTCAGGATATCTTGACACCAATTGAGTTCTTCAGGGCTCAGATCCTCTGAATGAGGTAAATGAACCTGTTTTCTGTTCAGTTTTTCACTAATCAAGTTTATGGCTTTGAAGGATGCTTGCTGAGGGTCTGCCCTCTTGTTATGAAAAATAAGCTTTATTTATGGAAAGCTATATTTTCCAACATAGATTTTTTGGTACAATATTCCAAATTTTGAGAAGAATCTTCTTCTTTCCTATTTTTTCTAGCTAGAAGCTCTTCCATTTTGAGATCAAGTCTGGGATAGAGAAGTTCCTTCCTATAGAACCTAGGAGGTGCGTCCAAACTTGGATAGTGAATGGGAAATAAAGAAAAAGATGTGAAGAGGTTTCTTCTTTAGCAATACAAAGAAAATATCTGGAAGGTCCCTGCAATCCCCTTTTTCTTAAATTTTCTGCAGTTAATAGATTTTTTTCCAAGATCCAAAATAAGATGTTGATATTGGGGATGCTATCTGAGTTCCAAAATTTCCCCTAGATACTTTGTTGGTTTCTTTCTCTATCTCTAGTCAGCACCTAATATCCTTCTTTGACTATGTATAATCATGTTTTACCCCAGCATCTAGCGTCTCGGGTTCTAATATTGAGGAGGGGATTCCATGAATATGGGAAGAGAAAGTAGCGTAGTCATTGAGAAGGTGAGGTGGGGGTTTTATATTTTACCAACCGATCCAATCACCTCCAATGCCCCAGACCACTAAATCTTTGAGTTTTTTAATACTGTGGCTTTGCATCCAACTTTGAATATTATGGACATGAACATTTAAAGACATGGGAGGTTGTCCCAAAATAGAATTTGACCATATGTCGATTTTACTACCATACCCTGGTATCCAAAACAGATTGTATTTAATTAGGCCAACAAAATTTTTGCAAAGACTCCAAATGGATGTTCCTTTACCTGTCCAAGGGAGGTCTAAGCAGTTGGATCTCTTTTTCTTGATATACTTTTTCCTTATAACCTCCTTCCACCAATCCTTTTCACCAATAACCATCCTCCATACCAATTTTTCTCCCAAGGCGTTGTTCATTATTTCAAGATCCTTGATCCCCAAAACTCCATTGCACTTGTCCTCTAAGATGGTGTCCCAGTTTACCAAATTGATTTTTTCCCTTGTGTCTTCCCACCTTGCCATAGAAACTTCTTGATCTCAATGTCGAGGATATTGATTATTGATTTAGGCGCAAGGAAAATCACGTAAGAGAAAATGGGATAAGATGCTAAGATGGATTTATGGGGACTACCTTTCTAGCTAAATTGAGCTAGATTGTGCTCTAAGACTGTATTTTCTTTTTCAATTTTTGAATCAGAGGGCTCCAAGCCAAGGCCATGCATTTTATGTTGATTAGAGGGACCCCCTGATAGATGAAGGAATTCCATTAAACGTTGACATCAATTACTAGAATAACAACTATTTCTTGAAGAGTGAGGGGATTTCTATTCTATCCATATAGCCAAGACTTAGTGGGATTGATTTGGCTTCCAGAGACTTCAAGAAAGAGATCTAGAGTAATTTTGAATCGTCTGGCAATTTGGGTTGATGCACTACCCAAAAGAATTGTGTCATAAGCAAACTAAGCATGATTGATAGGTTTTATGCGTCTAGAGAAGTTGATTCCAGGAAGATTTCCTTCATTCTTCAGTCCATTGAGTCTTTTGTTGAGTGAGTCTACAACAAGGATATAGAGAAAGGGGGACATTGGGAAGCCTTTTCAAATTCCTCTTTGCGCTTGAAATAAGGATGTATCATGTTGGTCGACCATTGATCAGGGGAGCAGTCCAAGGTTTGCTTATACAGGCTTTGACCCATCTTATAAATTTGGAAGGAAACCATAATTTTCCATAACTTGAAAGATATAAGAGTGTCTTATTCTATCAAAAGCATTTGCAAGATCTAATTTAATTTCCATACCTTCTTCTTTGCGACTCTGGCTTGAATGAATAGCTTCTTGTACTAGCAGTATGTTGTCATATATGTGCCTTCTAGCTATGAAACCTCCTTGGTTTTTAGATATGAGAAGCGGAATAACCTTCTTGATTCTGTTGGATATGACTTTAGAGAATTTTTTAAGAGGAGTTACATATGGAAATAGGTATGTATCTTTTGATGGTTGTTGGGTTCTCATCTTTAGGAATTAGAGCTAGAAATGTAGAGTTTGTAGCTTCTCCTATCATATATTTGTATTGAGTCCATATTATCATTCTTAATAAGTATTTTTTAAAGATATGCCAGCAACTTCTATAAAAACTTATGGGGAACCCATCCGGCCCTGGAGCCTTATCTGGATGCAAACACCAAACTGCATTGCAAACCTTAGCGAAGGAAATAGGTTGAACAAGAAAATATAGATATTCCCTTATTAATTTAGGAATTCCATTCCTAAGGGTGATCATTTCCTCCTAAGAGACATCATCCTCACTAGAGTATAGTTCTTTGAAATGCTCTTTTATCTCCCTCCTTATTTTCTCAGGCTTTGTTATTTTTTCTCCATTTTCTTTTGAGATATCATTTATTGTGTTTTTCCTATTTCTCTCTTTGCATTGAAAGTGGAAGAATTTAGTGTTTTGATCTCCTCCTTTCATCCATACACATCTAGATTTTAAGCGTAGTTCTTCTTCTTCCCTTCGTTGTATGGTTAATTTGTTTTGTCCACTTCTTTTTCTTTCAACAACATTTCTTTAGTTATTTCAGCTTGTTCCATTTGTTCCCATATTTCTTATATGGTTTTTATTAAGGAGACTTTTTCTTGGCCAAGATTTTGATTGTGGTTTGCCAACCAAGCTTTGAGCTCTTTTTTTAATATTTATTAGCTTTTGTTCCTAGATGAAACTCGGAGAACCCTGATAGAACTTCTACCAAGCTTGAAAAACGATATAAAAAAAACCTAGTTCTGATATCCAAGTTGAGGAAGACTTGAAGGGGAGAGGCCCTGGGTTTCCGATTGGTTCTAGGGAGAAAAAAATTGGGCTATGATCATAAGTTTCAAAGACTAGAAGTCGAGTAGTCGATAGAAAAGACTTATCTTGAAATAAGGAGCTTACCAAGATTTTGTCCAATCATGCGACAATGTGTCCTGGTCCAATGTGTTTATTGCTCCATGTATATTTTCCTCTCTTAGGTTTGATGTTGACAAGACACCAGACATTCATTATATCCTATAGTCTATCCCCGAATGGATCTCTTACTTTAGAACTGAGGGGTGGCCAGATCCCAGTGAAATGACTGAACATACCTCTTTCATGGAGAGCGACTTCTTTGAACTTGGACACCAAGGAGGATAGCTTCACATCCAACACTGCCGCTCTTTTGACAAATTGAGAATCTCCTATTGGAGGCTTGAGACAGGATTGATTGGGGGTTGAGAAGCTACTATCCTTCGAAAGCCTTCCTCAAGGCAGGCTTGCCAGTCGTCCAACGCTGGATCAGGAGGTTCCATGGAAGGAGGGCAGAAGAGTGCAGGAGGCGGCAGGGTCTCAACAGTAGTGAAACCCTAGCATCGCAAAAAACAAATTCTAACGAAAAATCCAAGTTATTCTTTATATTATTTTTAACCAAAATCGAAGATTACATTTATGTAGCACATCAACTACATTTATTTTTTTATTTTTATTTTTTTTCTCAAAGACTCTTTTACAGAGAACACTTTCAAGATTACCACAGCCTTACTAGAATACTTCCCTTTTTACTTATATACCAATAAAACGTATATTACAACATTAAAATTCATAGTGTTAAGGTAATACTCCACCTTTCACCTAAACCTATAAAGATTATTTTAAATGTTAACACTTTTTTCTTTCTCAACTATGTGCCCTTACATTATTAAAAGTACTCGAAATATGGAATAAAGGAGTATGAACAAAAGGTTATTTACTAGATGAAGAATATAATAATGTTCGTCTTTCTTTTTGAACTTAATTATATTACACCGAAGGTTTTCACCTTATTAGTCCTTGCCCTCGGGCCAGCAGGGACTATATGAATTGCTTTGCCGTTTTTTCTATTAAACCGCACACAAATCAAAATAATTTATCCAAAGTTTGCATTCGAACATTTTTAGTCTACCAATCATTTGAATACAACCGCTTTATCCACCTATCAATAGATTCGACCTCTTATTTGGCCTCATCTCGAGGCTATAAAAAAATTATCAATGGTTTTCCTATGTTTTTTTGGCTTTCCATTGAAGGTATGAGCAATTGCAAAGCAATTTTGAAATAATGCTAACAAAATTGTTAGCATTACTTTCAAACATTAGTTGCCATATTGTATTAATGATGGGCAATTCATGTTAGCACATTAGCTGCCATCAAGCTCCTTCGCCACCAGCTCCTCCTTTCCCAGATGCCAAGAAGGAGCTCCTTTGCCTGATGCCAAGTGGCATGGTTCACCATGCTAGCTCCTTTGCATGCAGTGCAAGTGTCTTTTCCATTGAGAGTCTTTTCCATTGAGAGACGGGGAAGGGAAAAGTTGTTATACGGAGGCTTAAGCTCAACAGGCACAAACTTTGGAAAGTCCATATACTTCTTCATGCTGCCTGGTCCAAGTCCATCTTCATGTTTCCAATGCGAGGAAGCTGCTGTTGATGCGAGGAAGTTGCTGGATCCACAATCAAGCAACCCAGTAACAAAGAAACCCAGTAACAAAGGTAACAACAACTCTATGACAAATTGCAGTCAAAATTATCATAGAAAACTGGTTACAATATCGAAATTTTTCCTTGTACAGAACATAAACTAATCTACTTCAAAAGTTTTAGTCTCAGATTAAAAGCGGGCATTGATGTTTAGGGATCGACACTCAATTACAACCTGCTCATGTCTACCCTTTTTTTAAATAGGTATTATATTCTCATACTATCTATTCAACCACATCATTATTTCAATAACCCATTTTTCTGTCTCATAATATGGCATTGACTGGGAAGATACTTAGCATGTGCATAAAGGTTCATCACTAGCACGCTGTCTCAAATCGTCTTTATCAATTGACTGTGATATGTCCTGTAGGTTCTGCACAAAGAAGGCTGCTTTAAAATGTCACTGACTTCAGCAATATGTAGCCTTCGAGATCGCTTGCCAACAAACATGAATGATTTTGACTAAGCCATACCGCTTGCCTATTTGTTAGGGCGGTGAAGAAAGGACCGCACCCGAAAGAAAATGCGCCGCAGAGCCCTGACACTGGATACATGGTGAGCTGCTGCTGCTAGCCTATATCCGGGGATAAAGCATGTTGTTCTTGCTATTCATCCCTACATATTCCGTTCAATATGCATCTCCCAACATCACATCCGGACTCATCATTCAACGATTTTCGTCCATCTGATTCACCTGATCTTAAGTATATTTATATTGTTACATTCAGGTTTGACTAGGGAAAAAATCCTTTCCCTTTAGTCGAACTAAAAAGGGAGAATGCATACGGTAGTTCTGCTAAAATAACAGCCAAGAGAAACACAATGAAGAATCAGTATAGACTTAATATTTCTGAGTCTATAAGACATCTATCAGATAGTTCTTTCCAAGTAATCCTATCTAGATAGCCTACTCCTAAAATAACAGAATTCTGTCAATAAATTCAATAAAACACTTCCCAAAATGACCCTAAGAAAATATGCAAAGTCCAAAATTGACAGTATGTTTCTTCATCATATTCTGCACATAACCATGTCCCAACAAGTATGACATAGACCGCTGGTGTAATCCAAGATCAAAAAAATCAAAAACATGAATTTCTCTTCTAATTACGCTGGTTACGCTGGTTCCACTGCTGCTACGCAGAACCGGGCACTGAATCTATCTCACGAAAGCCAGAAACTACAGGAATTGATAAGCATTAACATGAGCTTTTATCTAAAATACAGGATGAAAGAACGTTCTGTTGTTTTCCTAGCTATAAATAAGATCTTAAATCGTAAAACAAATCTTTGTTCAAACTGCCAATTTTAACAATTAAAATGGGAGAGCAGTTATAGTATCATCCAACTCGAATCTACACATGTAGAACTAGTTCTTAAAAGAAAATATAAGTATTTCATATTAAATATTGAAATACAAATTTTTACATACTTGGCATTCTACCTTTGCCTCTTATGCTTTACCTGTTCAAAAAGTCCGGTTATGCCTGCTAGCCTGTTTATCTGTTGCCTCTTCAGGCAAGGAAAGGTTCCTCGATGGAACTCGTAGGCAACGAAAGGTACAATAAACCCATTTCACACTTAGATACTTGCCATAGCCTTGATCTTCTTACTTGGGACTACTCCTGCCCAACAATCTTTTACCCCGAAATATGTTACCTGATCTTAAGCTCGCTCATGAAGGTCAGGATCTCGCTCTCAATGTTAACTGTTCTGATATAAACTAATAATATGCAAAATGCAATCACATTTCCATGCTCAGGCTCTAAAAATCTGAAAAGTTGGAAGAGACCGATGGACTTCCTATGCAGGATGACAAACGGATGAGAAAAACATGTTTGAGACGTCCTTTCGCGAAAATGGTAGCTAGATTAAGGAACATGATCCAGAAATTAAAATTAAAAATAACATAACTTATTCTTGGCATTATCTGTGGGCGCAAAGTTAACTGGTTATAAGGCCTGTTTTATGTCATAAAGGGTACCTTGGGACTCTGCAAAGAGGGCCTACATGCAGCCCGGGTGGCATACATGCAGCCCGATGGCTACCGGTGGTTAGGTGTGGCCATAGATGCATGGCCCTCATGCACACTGCCGCACCCATCCTTAGTGCACGCGTTTGTCATACTTGGCCGTCATACCTTTTTTTAATTGACTAAGTTAAATTTGTCTTACATATGTCTAAGGGTATGTCTAATGTTTAGCATTACCGCATGTCTGACATGTCTTATGTTTAGAACATTTGTCTAATGCTAAGTATTAAATGTCGATTAGCCTTTTGCAGGATTGTACAAGTGTTAGAGGCTGCATGCTGAGGGTGACAGATGCTTTCAAACATGTAACACCTGGTGAGACTAGATTTATGAGCCAGATATCAGGTTACATCCGCTATTTATTTATTAGCTGATTGCAAACGAATTCAATTGTAATTTGCAGCTCAGCAGAACAATTAGGTACAGTTTTTTACGATTTTTTAAATTCATATGTAATAGCAATTTTCAGGTTTTTATTTTGTGCAAATATCATTTTGTTTTCTCAGTATATGTAATAGCAATTTTCAGGTTTGTATTT
>LPNX010119853.1:274532-482178 GCA_001517045.1 Pseudotsuga menziesii
AGGACCAAACCTATCCTCTCTCCATTCTCCTCCACTGCAGTCTATGGGTACAAGCTCAGCGAGAATCCATTCATGTGATTGTTTAATAAAGCTGAATGTAGCCACCATGTTTGATGCAACCTCTTAGATTGCTCATGGATTCTCAAGTTTCATGTTGGATATGCTCGATACATCATTAGAAGTTCGCACTGGAAACAAAAGAATTCCAAAAGGTTGCATTTCAAAGTAATCCAATGCCTCAGAATTTTCCACAGTTTATCAAATGTAGCTAATAATTATCTAATGTTTATTGCTAATAATCATTTACACATGTGATGAAATGCATGTGATGAAATGTAATGTTGTGTACATCAAGCTTTACAAAGTGATGAGATAGACATATTAGTACTGCAAATTTTTAAATGTCAAATGCTCTCTTGTGCTATGGTATCTACCTGCTACCTAGTGCTCCCCAACGCTTCGATGGGAGAATTATCTGCACAAACCAGACTGATCCTGCATTGGCGAGTTGGCTCCAGGACTTATTTTATCATTAGGAAGGTCCCTGATGGCTTCTTTTTCTTTACTGCTTTTCTTGGGATGGATTTTGTTCATTAACGTGCTGTCTGCCTCTTGTATTTTGCAGGTTCTCATGCAGCGGTTTAGGGTTTGATCATGATCAGCAGGTTTAGTCTTTGGTCTTGATCAGCTGTTTAGGGTTTCAGCTTTATCAGCAGGTTTGGTTCTATACATTATAGTACATTATCTTAGTTGAATATAGACATATAGTACTGCAATTTTTTAAATCTCAAATGCTCTCTTGTGCTTTGGTATCGGAAGTAAGCTTCATTTTTAAGCATATTTCATTTGGTTATGTATGTTATCTATATTTAATTTCTAGATAAAAACCTCCCCTCAAATAGCTAGAAAGCAAGGCATAATCAGATACTTTCACCTTCGCTAGATGTTCAAGTGCGGAGCGGGAAGAAATCAAGAGCCTTTCAGCTAGGGTCGAAGGTAAGTAAGTATAACCTCATCAATCCAACTGGATTCAATTCAACCAAATTCAATTGAATTCGTTAAAACAAATACCTTACCAACGAGAATGTGCTCTGAATTTACAATCTGTGTTCTAATTTTTGTATGGTTTGCAGGACACAAGAAGGAACTGGACTGTGCAACTCTTTCCTTCTACAAAAAGACGATTGGAAGAAAGGCCATCTCAATTTCCCCAGCTACCTGCAAGTTGCTTGTATCTTCACCTTAGTGATAAGATGATTATACTCTTAGGAGTTTGCACTGATAAACAAGGAGTAAAGCATTATATCTCCTGCGAACGTGACAAACCATCTGAATTTACAATCTGTGTTCTAATTTTTGTATGGTTTGCAGGACAGAAGAAGGAACTGGACTGTGCAACTCTTTCCTTCTACAGAAAGACGATTGGAAGAAAGGCCATCTCAATTTCCCCAGCTACCTGCAAGTTGCTTGTATCTTCACCTTAGTGATAAGATGATTATACTCTTAGGAGTCTGTACTGATAAACAAGGAGTAAAGCATTATATCTCCTGCGAACATGACAAACCATTAGAATGCATTCTCGCAGCCTTTCAGCTAGGGTCGAAGGTAAGTAAGGTATAACCTCATCAATCCAACTGGATTCAATTCAACCAAATTCAATTGAATTCGTTAAAACAAATACCTTACTAATGAGCATGTGCTCTGAATTTACAATCTGTGTTCTAATTTTTGTATGGTTTGCAGGACACAAGAAGGAACTGGACTGTGCAACTCTTTCCTTCTACAGAAAGACTATTGGAAGAAATGACATCTCAATTTCCCCAGCTACCTGCAAGTTGCTTGTATCTTCACCTTAGTGATAAGATGATTATACTCTTAGGAGTTTGCACTGATAAACAACGAGTAAAGCATTATATCTCCTGCGATAGCGCTCCAACCGTTCTTGAGAAAAGCGCTAGCAATTGTTCCGGTGAAAGAAAAACAATTGCAATAAATGCATTATTGAATAGTTACAATGTTACAATGCCACTGATAGAATACTCAATACTCATCTCACTGCTATGCATACCAGATAAGAATTTTTCCAGTAATCCCTTGTGAAGCGTAGTGGATGAACTCCCAAACCTCATCATAAAATGCACTTGTTTTTTTCTATTGTATGGACGAATTCTTGGGTCTCTTAATTGAATGTCTGCTCTTAAATTTTAATAGACCTTTGGAGAAAGCCATCCCTATGTGCAAATGTTCATTGATGAGGAGTACCATTCTCGCAGGAGTTGGAGTAGGAACGTGACAAACCATTAGAATGCATTCTCGCATGAAGTAGCATATGCATCTATTGTGATAGCTAAGAGTATCCAGCCCGATTAGCCAGACTTCAACCAGACTCCAAAACTTAGGGCAGGGACTTGTTGCTTAGCAACCTCCCTTGTTTATACATATATCATATTCACACAAAAAGCCTCTAGCAATTATCGCCTTTCATTCGAAAATCATCAACAACACGTGATGCCTCCTTCTCTTATGTCATACAAAGGAATGGAGGTAAAAAGAATTATACACACATATTATAGAAGTAATGACAGCACCGGGTTTTCACAATGAGAGGCTAAACCACACTCCTAAATCTTAGATAACTATAGTCGAGACAAAAGCGATAGGTAACCGACCTTGCCACAGTTGCAGGTTAAGTATTTATATGAAAAAGGCATTGGTTTCCACAAAAGACCGACCACCACAATGATGGATAACACATTAAGATAATTTTAAAGGCAGCTGCATCTCTCAAACAATGACAGTGAACAAAAGAGAAGAATACATGTACATTAAGTAAATAAACAATGATTGTGAACAAGAACAAAAGATAAGAATACATGTACATTAAGTAAATAGTTTTTACTTAAATCGTTTTCTGCACCGTCGAAGGATCCATGGTCACACTCTCCCTGCGTTTCAGTAGAGCTTATGCTCTAGTAACTTCAACCGTTCTTTCGCTTCGAAGTCCATCTCTGCTCTTTTCTTTCCACATTTCTCTCCTTTAGGAATATCAGTGATTCACTTTTTTATTCTAATGCATAAGAACGTGGGTTTTTCGTGGTTTTTTAGCCATTCACTCTAGTGGATTCAGTCTCATAAATCTATCAAAGCAATTCACAACTTAGGAAAATAAATAACATTACTTGTGGATTCAGTCTCATAAATCTATCAAAGCAATTCACAACTTAGGAAAATAAATAACATTACTTGCAGTACTTTTACGAGAGATGTTACACCTTGAACCAAGAATTTTACACCTTGAGAATGACTTACCTTTCGTTCTTTGTTTTTGTTCCTCGTAAAGACCACCCATTCTCTTTTTTCTAATGGTATCCATATTTTTAATGAAGATTTCATAAACTAAAGTGTTGAAAAAATGTAATTTAAAAACTCTTTAAATAAATGTACATAATTCAAATATTATAAGGAAATCAACATTCTGGCCTTCCACCCCCTTCTTTTCATAATTGTCATATGTTTTTTTCTGCCAATGCTCGCTCCAAATATAACAGAGAGGACTGAAATGGACATTATCAAACATTCGTTAGGACGTGGACTGTTGTCATCGTCCTTTTTTGCTTATTAAATAATGATCTCTTTTGACTTGGACTGATGTCATCATCCTTTTTTGCTTACTAAATAATGATCTCTTTTGCATCTTCATGAAGGGCAGTTCCACCATTTATGATTTTGAGTGTTTTTTTCATTTTGTGTATTTTTAGTTTCAATAAATGTTTATCATTTCTTATATAGATTATGTTTTTCCAAACAAAATATAGATAATGTTTTTTTATCTTGTTTGGAGTTATAATTGTAACTAGAAGGTCGTATTAGGAGTGGATACGGTGATATTATTAGTCCCTACAAGGCATTGAATATAGCCCACTAAAAGGGCTTCACCGTATCCACTCCTAATACGACCTTTTAGTTACAATTTACAACACTCAACTACTTGAGCTAACCCATTGGACTCTAGTTAGATGTGAAATTGTTTAAAAAACTAATAATTTCAAATTGTTTTTCTAGCATTACATGTAGTCTTTGTACTAAATGTTTCATTAATACTAATAAATACTATTATTTTTGTGCACTATCCTTAATGATAAGTACATAAATCTATTAATAATATCATTTTGTGAAATCTATCATATTCACTTTAAAATTAATTTCTAATTCTAAAACCTCAATAAATGATCTATATATTTAAAAGACATTTTTATCAACTAATAGCAACCATTTTTCATTTTTTAATAGCACATGGACATGTAGGTTTGTTTTTTAATTAGCATATATATTTGTAATTAATAAAAATATATAAATATAAATTTCTTTAATAAACATTTTTTTTTCTTTTTAACTTAATACTATTATATTATTATATTATATATATCAACAAATATATTTTAATTAATACAATATATTTTACTTGCTTTTTAACAAAATTTCTCATCAATCCTCAATATAAATTTCTTTAATAAACATTAACTTAATACTATTATATTATATACATAGACAAATATATTTTACTTAATACTATTATATTATATACATAGACAAATATATTTTAATTAATACAAGATATTTTAACAACATTTCTCATCTATGCTCACTTCACGTGTAGTTGTGATGTACGAAATAATCACGACGTTTAATCACATTTCCAATCCAACTCCATGTGAAATTGTGATGTAACAAATTATCACAACGTCAATCACGGAAGAATCTTCGTGCCGATTAATCGTGTTTTTTTAAACTTGATAGTTACTAAAACTGAGCAATAAAAAGACGGTGGCTTGCTTTCTAAACTTAATGACAATCAAAAACTTAGCATTAGAAAGTGCTTTCTTTCCAACATAATAGTTTTTGTCATGAAAACTTAGCATTAAAAATATGTTGGCTTAATTTCATATCAGAAGAAGTTGAAAATAAAAAGTGGTTTAATAGTTTTTGTCACGAAAACTTCCCTTTGAAAATATGTTAGCTTAATTTCATATTAAAATGTTGACTTGCTTATTATCACGAAATCTTAGTACGAACATATAATCGAAAATTTGAAAACTGTCACTTGAATAGGCTCCATAAAGTTTCAATTGTCTTGAAATTTTATTGTGCGAAAACTCAGTGTTAAAAAAGGCTATTTAAGTGAAGTGAAGAATACATTAAGTTTCGATTGCCTTCAAAGACCAAAACTATGAAAAACGAGTTATTTTCTCAGACGTCTTTACCAAATTTATTAACAGGAAAAATACTTTTAAATGCCACATTATGATGTTCGTTGTTATCTTAGAACTAGGAATAATCCGAGATGTTGTAAATCTGTATGGTAAATGTTTGTGTGGAAAGTTATGGATAAACAATATCTATAATTGAACTATGTAGTATATCTTCAATTTTACAAAGGATATGACCCTATTTTGAAGTATACTATGCATCTTGCAACTATGTATATAATGAATAGAGATGTGACATGGCTAGCAATGAATAAGTAAATATGCATATGTACATAAACTAAGTAGGTATACTGTATACATGAGTTTATTGAATGAAAAGTGACACATGCCTTTATCATGCATGTATAGTAAGCAAAACAATCGATTATTAAATGCACCACATGGATGACCTAACCTAGGCTTAACTTATCGACAAGGATGAGGTGATAATCCTCTTGGTGAGGGTTGCATATGTGGTGTGCAATGAATTGGAGACTTTGACATGGAGCCATGATTGGACCACAACGTTTCCTCATTGTTTGGTGTGGGAACAATGTCTAGTAATTGCTACCAATTTTTACATCATTGTTTATATGTTACAAGAGATTATATGGAATCCCAAGCGTGAAAGACCTCAAATAGCCCCGTATGAGATTCTTGCCATATCCTCCTCTCATAATATAACAGAACAATAACAATCAAGTTACCAATAATGGATTATGTAACATGGCATATATGTGGAGCATATAATTGTATTCTTTCATGTTCTTGTATCAACGAGTATAATGGTGTGGCTGTTTGCACACATGGGCTACCTTGTGAATGGGTTTCTCGAACTCATTGCACAAAGGGTAAACTACATAATAGAGATAGGATAAATGACATTTTTTCATTGGTTTGGTAGGTGAGTATATAAAATTACTCTCTCATAGCAAAAACTCCTTATTTTAGATAAGATAGATTGAATTATTTGGATAGTAATCTTCTATCAATGTCATCATTTATTTTAAGAAACTTGTCTATGCAAATAATAAATTTGTTACAATATCAAAATATTATAATTTAAGATAGATTTATGGTGGGGTGTGTATTAATATTTCAATCTTTTCTTAATTTTTTTTCTACACTATAGATTTAATTTATTTATTTTTAAATGTTATAGTAGGTTCATTTATACCTTGTGTCAAGTCAATATTAAGAAAATATGTTACTTTGTTACACATCTTCCTCATATCAGATTTTAGAATCCACCTCCGTTCTCTAATTACAATAACTTTCCACCAAACTTCATTACAATCTTATACTTAAAATTTTAATTAATATTTTTCAACCTCCAAGCTTAAAAAAATGAAAACACAAATATATGATGCTTTTATTATTATACCTTTATTAGTATTATGGTCTATTTTAATTAAAAATAATAATAATAATGTTACAAATTCATATTTTCTTAAGTTATTAATTTTATGTTTGTTGCATAAGAACCTTTCCCATTGTTTCCTAACGTTATGGCGTTCTAGGGACTCATAAATGAAAGCAAAATGTTCCAAATTCAGTGGGAACAATTCCAAGAATTTGGGAACTCGATGTGAACTTTTGCCCCATAAAATTGGGAACTTGGGGATGCTTCTTTAGGTGTTTCCTTCGTCGAGAGCTCCACGTGTTCCTTATTTAGTGGGGAACTTCCACACGTTCCTCATCCAATAGGAAGCCTCCAAG
Source organism: Pseudotsuga menziesii (assembly GCA_001517045.1). Lineage (NCBI taxonomy): Eukaryota > Viridiplantae > Streptophyta > Pinopsida > Pinales > Pinaceae > Pseudotsuga > Pseudotsuga menziesii. The sequence goes on from LPNX010119853.1 coordinate 281,498, forward strand.
CGCTCCCAAGTTCATGGGCCCAAAATTTGCCACATTTGTCCTTCAGTTCGGGTCCGAATCACACTAATCTCTCCTGCCCAAACCAACTAAGCCCAAAACCTAAAATTAATCTATAAATAAACCCTCCCTTTGTTAGGAAAATTATATCACTATTGATAGCTGACATATAGTGTCAACCCGGGAAAGTAAGTTTAGAGGCACCAACACTATTTGTGCAGGATTATATGGAAAACTAAACTCACTTTATTAAACCGATCAAAATATCTTCAAACTTCAAAATTTAAACCAACTTCAACTAGAAATGAAATTGGCTTTAACAACCCAAAGGCAATGTGGCTATAATGGTTCAGATATTAAGCTCCTTGAAATCAATCTTCTTCTATGATAAGGGAACAAACTTACTAACATCAAAGCCTCTGCAAGATCAATGATGAACATCTATATTTGGAAGGAAATGAAATTAAAATTTAAGTGTTGCAAACTTTATTCTATTGGACTACCATAATTCCATCATCTCTTAGTTTGTACTTATACACTTGTTCACAACACAGTGATCTAATGTTATGCAAAATACTTTTAAATTAATGTGATCCAAGATTAAATTTATTGTTTCACTGAACAATACAATTTATCCCTTTATTTCCTTTTCTTAATAACTTAATAGAGTGCTTCCTAACAATATCATTGCATTAATTAAATCCACCATTCATAAACTGTTGGAATATACAATCCATTCTCTTGCAAAATAGGTACTAATTGGTAACCATTTTATTCTTCACGATTTCCTGTAACAAACCAAATGAAAGCTAGAACCGATCATACACCCAGATTGCCAATTTAACAAGCTTAACTTGGCTCAATCAATCCTCTACAATCCATTTCAAGATAACTAACTCAAATCCATAAAACATGTTAGAATATTTAGACACTTAGGAGTTAGTTAAGATCAACTTGTGTAATATATTCGTTAGGTAAAAGTGTGTTTCTTTAGTATGCATTTGTAAATATTCTAATCCGACAGTCACGAAAAGTTCTAGACATAGAGTGATCCGACGATTCAACTTCTCTTGGATCATACCTAGCATTGATCTATGGCTTAACAACCGATTGGTCCATGATCTCTATTTAAAGAGCATGGAGGGTCCTTGGCTAGTTGATCAATTATGAAAAAGTCATGTAACTTTCTTTCTTTTGCATAATAAATTGCTCCAAGTAGCTATTTGGCTGGGGCCGTGGACTGTTTTCCTCTCGAGGGTTTTAACCACGTGAAAAACATCGATGTGTTGATTTGTGATCTATTTGTGTGAAGCTGTTGCTCAAGGTGTTAGGTCTTTTGGGAGTACCCTGTGTACCCAAACATGGTATCAAAGCGTTTATGAAGAGTCGCTTTTAGTTTTAATCAAGATCTGGAACCGGTGTTGCCGAAACTTTGAAATGGTTTTTGGTTCTGGAATATCTATGCATTTGTGGCCTGTGGGAGCTATTCCATTGCGTCTAGAGTGTTGTTTCCATTGGGAAATAGTTCTCGTTTCATCTAAAATTGTTTCAGTTTGTTCTAGAAACACCCATTTCGGCAAATTTGAAGGTATAATGTTACAGTGACGGATTTGTTTTATGTTTTTTTAAAAATCTCTCATATTTTATCAGTTTTATTATTAGATCTGTACTATTTTAGTCTCGGACAGTTTCCTTCCCTGGCTGCCTATGCTCTTTGCCGTGCACCTTGCGTGATTGCGGCGAATCAGAAACAAAAAGGGAATTTTTTTTTCTTGTCTTCTCGGCTATGTATGCTCTTTGCCGTGCACCTTGTGCGATCACGGCAAATAAAAAACAACGAGAAAACTTGAAAATGCAGACTTTTTGGGTAAGCTAACCAAGATCTAACCCCATTGTGTGGAAAAAGTTTTTTTGTTTTTGTTTTTCGTTTTTTTTTTGTGATTTGCAGGAAAAAAAGGCAAGCATGGAGAACAAGAGAGAAGAGAAAAAAAAAAAACCCTTCCTTTTTCCATTCTTTTACGTACCTTTTAAACTTAGCTCACTTGGTCCAAAGTTGCTTTATTCCTTAATAGGTCTTGAGTTCAAGCCTTATTAAGCTACTTTTTAGTGCATGCAATTTCTATTTTCAAGTTACTTTATTGTAAAACTGCATCTCACTTAAATATAAAAAAAAAATGAGTCACTTAAGTCCTTTAATTGCTTGCTACACTATTTAAAGTGACATTATTGTAAACTTGAACATCACTTATTCTACAAAAGTGATTCACTTAAAAGCAACTTTATTGTAAAGTCATTGTCAAAGGTTGATCTTGGGAAGAGGGAGGTTCTTTTTTTTAGTTGGTCAAGTTAATATCTGCCACATCATTATTGGGGACATCTTCAACATTTTCTTTGATCAAGCATAACTTCATCATCCAGAATCAGTTTTTAGTGCCATTTTTTTTAAACCACATATTTTTTCGAGCTCTTTGCATCCAGACAATTAGTTTTTGTTCTTTCAGTCATTATTTTATAGTATGGTCACCCCTTGTGATATTTTACTTACAAGTTCTAACTATTTCTCATGGAAATCTCGTATGGAGGATGTTCTGCGAAGTAGAGGACTTTTCAGGATAACCTCAGGGAAAGAAACAAAACCCATTGATGATGATAAGAAAATTAAATGGGAAAATAGATGTGATGAAGCTCGTGGATTGATTGGGATGTCAATCTCTACTGATTTATGATTCCACATATCTGGAATTGATGAACTTGATATAGCTTGGGAAAAGTTGGAATATGTGTTTGGTAAACACAATGAAATCCGGGGTCATGAACTTGAGAATGAGTTGATTTCCTTGAATCCAAATGATTTTTCATGCATTCAAGACTATTATCTAAGTATAAAACTCTTAGAATTTTATGTGCAAAATGCAAGATTAAGAAAGAAGACAAACAATGTATTTATCATATTCTTTTGAAGCTTGGACCTGCATATTCTGTTTTTGTATCTACATTCTACTTCATGAAAGAATCATTGACTGCAGCTAGCTATCAAGAGCCTAGTCTTGAATCCTTTTGTGATTCCTTAATTAGAGAGCAAGATAAGCTCATTCATCTTGGAATAATTAACAATGCAGATACATCTAGGAAAGCCTTATTGTCTCAATAGAAAGAAAAGTCCAAGCCTTCCAAGAAACATAATTTTTGCAATAATAAGACAAACAACAAGGGTCCCAAACCCTCTCAGTCAGCTCCTTCTTTAAAAAATTAAAAAGGCTCAAATCCAAAAGGAAAGAAGACTAAGCGTCATTGCAATTTTTGTGGGAAAGATAATCATGATGAATCTAAGTGTTTCAAGAAGATGGCAGCCTTGGAAGCAGCAATGAAATTAGCCTAAATTCATCTTTAGAATCTACCTCTCATGGACATGCACTGTTTGCTTCTGGTTACTCTTATACTGCATCTTCTTCTTCTACTTCAACTGAATGGCTCATTGATTCTAGAGCATCTTATCATATGGCTAAGGATAAAGCCATCTTTTCTACTATGCATGAATGTAACACCAAACAAATATTTGTTGGTGATGATAGATCTCTAAGTGTTGTAGGATCTGGAACATTTCCAGTAGAAAATGGTCATTTCAGTGATGTGCTATGTGTTCCAAAAATTTCCTGCAATTTGTTATCAGTCTAGCATATTACTCATTCAGGTGAAGGTAAAACTGTGATGTTTACACCTCACTAAGTTGTAATCAAGGATTTTAAAAATCCTCAAAATGTCCTTGCTACTGGAACTGTTGATGATATTACCAGGTTTTACAAATTTGACAACTTTGGGTCATCAGCTTTTCCTTCAGTTTTTGTTGCTCATAGTGATAACTTGAGCAAACTTTGGCATGAGCGATTTCGTCACTTAAATTATTGCCCATTGCAACAACTATGTAAATACAATATGGTGACTGGTCTTCTGATGGTATCTTGCAAGGATGGTGTTTGTTCTGGTTGTGCACTCAAAAACATCATTGGGACAGTTTTGACAAATGTGCCTCTTAACAGGCCTCGGTTCCCTTGGATCTTGTGCATAGTGACTTGTGTGGCCCTCTTCCATTTGCTTCCTTTTCTAGTTTGAAATATTTCTTAAATTTCATTGATGACTACTCCAGATGCACTTGGGTTTACTTCCTAAAACCTAAGTGCAAAGTATTTAACATGTTCTTGGCCTACAAGGCCCTTGTTGAAAAACAATCTGGTCATTAAATTATTAAGTTAAGATCTGACAATGGAGGAGAATGTGTTAACAACAAGTTCACTAATTTTTGCACTAAACAAGGAATCCAACAACATCACACTATTCCATATACACCACAACAAAATGGTGTAGCTGAACGTAAGAACCGCACTTTAAATGAAATGGCTAATTGTATGATCCAATCTAAGGGACTAGGTCTTCAATATTGGGCTGAGGCCATAAATTATGTAAATTACATAGTTAATAACACATCCACTAAAGTTTTACAAGGTATAACATTGGAAGAAGCATGGAGTAAAAGTAAACCAGATGTAAGTCACTTTTGTGTGTTTGGTTGTGAAGCATGGGCTCACATTCCGGGTGAAAAACGAAAAGCATTACAGCCTAAAAGTGAAAAGTGAATTTTTGTTGGATATTCTGAATATGTAAAAGGTTATAGACTTCTTCAGACCCATTCACATAATATAATCATTAGAAGAGATGTTAAATTTGATGAAATTCTCTTAGCCTGCGAGCCTAACTTGGTGGGTGTGTCATCTTTGGCATGCGAGCCTGATTCGGCGATTGGGCCTTCTTCTTCTTCTTCTTCTTCCAACTTTCTTGATAGGTTTCCAACTCTAGTTTCTAATGATGACAGTGAAGATGAAAAACCACCTCCGCCTGCTCATGTTCCTTCAATTGCACTAGCACCAATGCTTCCTCGATGTGTCCATTCAACATGTGAAGTAGCTAGTGATCTTGCTGGTGATCCTAGAGATCAATGTCGAACACGTTCTTAGTTTCAGCGAGACTCTTCTCTTTTGGCTCAATTTTCCTAGAATCATGATCCAAAAACTTTTGCAGAAGCTTCAAGAAATCCAGATTGGGATGCGGCCATGGATGAAGAATATCGTTCCTTAATGGAGAACGGTACTTGGGATCTTGTTCCTCTTCCAAAAGGAAGAAAACTTGTCAAATGTAAATGGATCTACAGAACTAAGTATGCATCAGATGTAAGTGTTGAAATACTTAAGGCAAGGTTAGTTGCTAAAGGTTTTTCCCAAGTTGAAGGGATTGACTACAATGAAACCTTTGCTCCTGTTGCAAAAATGAATTCCACCCGCCTTGTTCTTTCCCTTGTAGCCTTACATAACTAGGAAGTCCATCAAATGGATGTCAAGTCTTCCTTTTTACATGGTGATTTATAGGAGGAAATTTACATGGAACAACCTCCTGGATATGTTCAGGATAACTCTAGCCTTGTCTGTCTCCTTAAGAAATCCTTATATGGCCTTAAGCAAGCTCCTAGAGCTTGGTATACCAAAATGGATAGCTTTCTCCTTGACACTGGTTTTTCTAGATGCCATTCTGACGCCAATGTCTATACCAAGAAAGTAGGAAACCATCTCATCATACTTGTTCTTTATGTTGATGATCTTATCCTTACTAGTAGTGACACTAAACTTATAACCCATGTGAAATCCAGTCTTATGCAAAATTTTGAAATGTCATACTTAGGACATTTACATTATTTTCTTGGTCTCCAAGTCTTACAAACCAAAGAAGGAATATTTCTTTCCCAGTCTAAGTATTCTTGTGACATTCTTCGTCACTTCCACATGGAAGATTGTAAACCAGCCCCTTCTCCCTTCCAGTTTGGAGTCAAACTTTATGCCACTTATACTTCCCCTGAAGTAGATGCCACCTTGTATCATCAACTTGTTGGTAGTCTTTTATACTTGACTCATTCTCGTCCTGACCTTTCCTTTGACGTTGGTCGTGTTGCCCGTTATACGCAAACCCCTCATGAAAGTCACTGGAAAGCAGCAAAAAGAATATTTCGATATATTCAAGGTACAATTCAGTTTTGGATTCATTATAGTACAGGGGGGAAACCTTTGTTGGTTGGTTTCACTGATTAAGATTGGGGTGGTGATCCTGATGATCGAAAGTCTACTGCAGGTTATGTTTTCAGTATGGGATCTGGACCTGTCACTTGGGCTTGTAAAAAAAAACAAGCTCTTGCTCTTTCTTTAGCAAAAGTAGAATATTGAGTTGTAGTTAATGCCAGTCAGGAAGATTTATGGCTTCGAAAGATCCTTTTAGTGTTTGGATTTGAGCAACAACAGGCTACTCCACTTTGGTGCGAAAATCAAAGTGCCATCAAGCTTGCCAAAGATCCAGTTCTACATCAGCACAGCAAACACACTGAGCTACACATGCACTTCATTAGAAATCTTGTTCATGATTGTGTTATTGAAGTGCTCTATTGCCCTACAGATGATCAAGTTGCAAACATCTTCACCAAGTCTCTTACAGAAGCGAAGCTTTCTAAACTTTGGTCTATGATAGGAGTTCAGGAATGTGTCCTTAAGGGGGCATAGGCTCTATTGCCTCCTTCCTTCTCCTACTAGTGTCACTTTTGTAAATCCTTCAATCCTATCCCAAGTTGTTCTTAAGGGGGGATGTTAGGATATTTAGACACTTAGGAGTTAGTTAAGATCAACTTGTGTAATATATCCGTTAGGTAAAAGTGTGTTTCTTTAGTATGCATTAGTATGCATTTGTAAATATTCTAATTCAAACGTCACAATATGTTCTAGACATAGAGTGATCCAATGATTCAAATTTTCATAGTTCATACCTACCATTGATCTGTGGCTTGACACCCGATTGGTCCATGATTTCTATTTAAAGAGCATCGAGGGTCCTTGGCTAGTTGATCGATTATGAGAAGATCATGTAACTTTATTTCTTTTGCATAATAAATTGCTCCAAGTAGCTATTTGGCTGGGGCCGTGGACTATTTCCCTCTCGAGGGTTTTAACCACGTGACAAACATCGGTGTGTTGATCTGTGATCTATTTGTGTGAAGTGGTTGCTCAAGGTGTTCGGTCTTTTGGGAGTACCTTGTGTACCCGAACACAACACTCCCGACTATTCTAATCATTACTACAACATTGCCTTAAAAGTATAAATATGTTTAATTCAAAACAATCCCCTCTTCAAAGTGAAAGATCATAACCATCAAAACCAAACCAATACTTCTATTTACATTTTCCAATCATCACCTATATTCAAATGAAAACCAAACCATGAAATCCTAATCCCAAACTCTTTAAATTCAATAAGAAAAATTCTAAAATCAAATCAAATTCATTATACTAATAGTGCAAAGTTAAAGTACCGATTCAAGAATGGAGGGCCCTTCCAATCCCAAATGGATAATCCTTGAACCAAATAAAGCATATAGAACTGAAATCTACATATTTTATTAGTAGTTTGGTTCAAGTTCCACAAGCATCATTCCTCTGCACAACAACAATTTCCACACAACAAACTACTCTTACTTACTCGTACTTCCCCCATTCTACTTTACTAACCGATAATTCACAGCTCTAATTGATTGCTTGTGCTAGGTGCATGCTTACATTTTATAATATGATCATGATGACAACAAGCTTAGCTTGTTAGCTAATCTCACATTCTAGAGCAGAATCAAAGGATTTGATTTCGTAGAATATATTCTCAAAGACAGTTCTAGATAGAAATGTTGAAGGAATGCGTACCCCAACCTCATGGCTTCTTCTGAGCTGAGTTGGATGTTTTGAAAATTGATTACAACAATATTATAAAGAATTATCCATTGATCAGGCAAGGATTTCTCCTAAACCGTTGAGAATTTCTGAAAACCGTTCACAACCAAGGTAAATGAGTCCATTTCAGAAGAGGATTTTCAACGACTTCACGAGATTCCTCTTGGTTTGTTCAGGGGTGAATCCCGAAGTTGACTACCTGTTAAAGTGATAAAAACATTAACATTACCTTTGAATTGTGATATGATTTCCACATGTGCAACCTGGGCACGCGCCATGAACAACAAAACATATTGATACTTCAAATTAGAAAACAAATGCCGCCAAATCGGTTGAAGAGACTTGGAAGTACGAGAATCAATGATCTTCATTTGTGGTAGTACCGGAATGAGTCGACGAATAAAGGGTTGGGCATTTATCACTTCTTATTGAAGGAACCCAATTTTGTTTTTCATAAATATGTTAGTCAAAAACTTAATTTAATTCTTCAAACGATAAAATAATGACTATTGTATAATTGATTACCTAATATTGCTTGGAGGTAAGTTATGGAGTAAAAATGTAAGAAAGAAGGCTTCATGATGGCTTATATTCTATTACTACCATAGTAAAAGATAGGAAAGAGTTTAGAAAAAATTGGGGCCTGACATACCCCCTAAGACCAAAACCAATGCATGTCCTCATGCAATCAAATCTTCTGCTAAATTTCAAAATTATAGGGCACTACTTCATTTCGTTTTGAGTTGTTTTGATAGAGATACTTAGCCCTGAAGATGCATTTTTCTTCAACTGCTTCACCAATTTCTTATTTTTGGTTTTAAGTTTTAGTAACTTCTCATACTAGTGGGTGTCCATGAATAATGATGCTCTACTCTTAGTAAGGAGGGTTTAATAATAACGATAGGTAGCATAGATGGGTGACTGTTTTGAATTATTGGAGGTATAATTACAATTATATGGATATGAAAATAAATGGAGAAACTATAAGTGAAATGTTTTATGATGAACAAGTAATAAAAAAATAGTCAGTATTTCATGTTTGCAAAACTAAAATAAATTTGACAACACGTCTCCAAACAAAGTCAACTAAAAGAAACTTACAAATTTGTTGTTTGTGCTGTAGATTTAGAAATACCTACTCTTATTGGCTCCTTTCTACTGGATATACTTGCAAAGAATGATCCCCATTTGGTACTGGTTTATTGCTTCGGAATGAAAATTTTTCTATATGATCTTTTGAATGCTAGAACTCCAAGGAAATATATAATTGTTTTTGTGTACAAAACAAGAATGTTTTTTCTAATAGCATGATATTCTTTAGCTTCCATGATATCATGACCTTTCAATGCCTAATTTGTGATGGGATTGGTGTCTACGGTAATATTATGAAGATACAAGATTTATAGGATAGAAGTCCTCCTACAAAATTCCTTATCAATAGCTGACGCATTTCATCCTTATTCAAAAACATAAAAGCTGCTAGATTGTGTTGGTGCTAACTACTTTCAACTTTTATTCATCCTACCTAACTACTTGAAGAAAAGAAAATTTCTTCAAGTGTAGCCTGCTTTCCAATGCAACCATCTTCTTAACATGATAAACAACATACTCATACTCATGTGTAGGGAATAAAATATGGTGATTACTTGAGTATGAGGAGCCAACCCAACTTGTTGATCGAATACCAAAAACTGCTGAAGAAGAAGATCATTTGAGGGGTAGATATTAATATATTGGAACCATTCTTCCATATAATCTTCCATCCCATGAATTCCATATCCATTAATTTGCATGTCCTTGAGATCTTTGAAATTTTTTATCTCCATACTCTTGGATGCTTAAGGGGACTAAGAATGACAATAACTCTTCAACTTCTGGATCCAGTATCTGCTCTTCACCCACTGAAAACTCGACAACCTTTGCTGCAACCTGGAAAGGACTTTCTAAAGGTCTATCCCCACTTTCCCCCATACTCTGCAAAATATCTTGCAGTAGCATCATATCTTATCCAACGACTCTTGCATCCTCCTGATTATCCTCAACTGACTCTTTTTTTTAGTGTAGGGGGGTTTATAATCAAAATTGTGCAAGTCACACAACTAAAATAGATCTTTGCAAATTAAACAAATGAAAAAAACTCTTCCTTCTAACACTGGAAATGAACTTTAGCACATCACTTTGAAATTTAATTTGCACACAGCCTTCAAAACATATGAAAATAAATTCTTGCACACCAACTGAAATAAATTCTTTGCAACCACACCTTCAAACCTAAATCCACACAACTGAAGTAAATTATTGCAAATTTGAATATGATCACACTGCTGAATAAGAGTCACACTTTCATAAAAATAACATCATACTGCTGAAAATGAAAGGCACACTTGCTTGAAAGAACAACAAGGATTTGGAGAAAGCACACCAAGTTCTTGCATAGGTTCTTACCTCCCATCTTATAACTCCTCCTCCCACTTCATGTGTAATGAAAAACAAACCTATCTATGTAATCTCCAATCCTCTTAACACCTCCCAAGAAACGAAGCCAAAAATGTCAAGAAAAATATATCAATATTGGTAGCTGACATAAAGTGTCAACCTTGGAAGGTAAACTTAGAGGAATCGACACTATTTCCCTCATTACCATGCTTGAGGTCCTTACCTTGTCTGAAAACATTAATGAGAATTGAAATCTCACCAACGTAATGCAATTTTTTCCTCATCATGTCTTTCTCCTATTTTGCGGCAAGAACTCCATGAAGCACCAACTCCAAATCAGAAAAAATGACATCCCTAGATCGAAATCACTCGTCCAACCTCCGATCTGCATGAAAATCGACCCTCCTCTTGATTCTGGGGTTGGTGAGTCCATTCTTGGAAGAATTGTGATGCCGAACAACTTCTTTCGTCTCCATTTTAGGGCTTACTCTATTGTTACTGCAATAATCTGGGCTATAATCTTCCCCTTCGTCATCTCAGAATTCCTTGGATGAGAAAAACATATTCGTTTATCAATATTTTGTTGGGAAAGTGAATGATATGAGGGTGGACATAGGGAAATCATGAAACACATTCGTTCTTGTTTGTCCATGCATGATACAATACGATGGTGGAGTGCCACCTCCCCATGCTCCTCACTACATGAAGAAATGGCAGGAAATAGGTGTTTGTTTGTCATTAGCTAAGAGAGCCTACGAAGAAGTTCGTCCTCCCTATTTTTATGGGAAGAAGAATGAGCGTGCGCAAAGGAACAACGTTATAACAAATAGTTTTTTGTGTAAATCTCTAAAATGTCGAGCTATTTGGAATATCCAAGACAGACAAACTTATCCAGAAATATTTTTCGAGATTCGAAGTATTTTTTAAAGGTTATCAATCATTTTTGCGACAATTTAAATTGTAATTCTAATTTTAGTTAAGATTAAAAAAAAAATAGAAAAAATCTAAATTTCTTATTTTTTATTTTTATGATTATCATTAAAGTAGTAGTTTAAATGTGAGAGGTTTTTTATTTATTGATGATTTTTTATTAGAATTTGGCTAATTGTTTTTTACAAAATCTAAATTTTGAAGTGCCCCAATCATGTTTTTGAATGCATAAATGGATTCTGCATCCTCAAATACCCTAAGATCACCAAGACTATGCAAGTTCAACAACTATTATATGTTTTTCAAGAATTAATCCAAAAATTTTCCTTGAAAAACAACATAGAATAACATTAAAGATATTAATGAATAACATTAATATCTTTATTGTTATTAATTCAAAATGATTATAGAAATATTTTAGGTTAAAAATATCCATTTCCTCTCATCTTTTTTATTGGCTAAAAAAATGGATTATAATTCATTACACAATTAAACTACTTGGGTTAGATGAATTTAAACCAACAATGTCTTTGATGGTTTAGAGTAATGCAATAATAATGAGATATTAATGAAGGCAAGATATAACAAGAGATACGAAGTGGCAATGTCCTCGATGTTGCAAGTAGTTGTTTCTATAAGCTATAAGCGATATAGACAATTGTTAATAGTTGTTGCACAATTGAGAATAGTTGTCGCACATATTTATGTGTTTTATGCTACCAATATGTATGTCTCAAAGCAATATTAAACTTAAATGAAGTAAAGACTAATTTTAGATATATCAAGCATTCCACAACATTTCTTCTAGTTACAAATCAACACCTAACATATTATATTTTAAAGTTGGAAAGCTTGTTATGATCTTTTTATTTTCACAAACTTTATTGTCGAGGGCTCTATTGTATATGGGAGACTTTGTTACCAATGTATTTGCTTTCTTTGCTTTATGGTTTAGGTGTATAATTTTTTTTAGTGAATACATAAAGTGTATTACAACAAACATAATGGGCAGTTCATAGTTCCTTTAGAAATTGCATCCCTTACGTTGGGAAAGGCACTTAAATACCTATATATTTATGATTAGTATTATATATTTATGATTAATATTATGTATTTAGGATGAAGTAAATAGTATTGTTATATTAAAGTTTGAATTTCATTAGAAAAAGTGCTTTGAGAATAAAGTATTATTTTAATTTTCATGTAGCATTTACATTATATTAAGTTTTAAACATCGAATGGTTTTCAAATGGGACATATAAACATTGGTCAATGTGGCCTTAATTACGCTGGAGGAATTAAACAATGGAGACGAAGTCTCAAATATTCATCGTCGGTATGGAAATTAGAAACCTGACATGTGTCTTCATACTATTTTTGTGATAATTAACGTGTTTTCCTCCTATTTGATGGTCGGTCTATTATTTTCCTCTGATCTGGTCATCGGTTGGTTAATCTATCTACTTTGTTGTCACCTTCAAAAATACTATATATTTCAGTCATTTTCGTGGCCATTTTCACAAACAACTGTATTTGAATAGAGACGATGCCATTACAAATGGCAGGAACATAAAAGTAGAAACATAAAAAAGTACAAAAGGGTCTCCCACTATCCCTCCGCATTAGTAATGATCATGGGATTACCTCCTTCCCTGGAAGTTGTGGCCGAATTCATGGTCCCTAAATTGTTTCCCACTACCTTCTTGCAGAGGACCCTCAGAGGTCCCACAGTTAACCCTCTGGATTGTTGCAGATGCTTTCTCTGCAGAGTGGTGAATCTTCCATTGAAGATAGGATACATTCCCAAACAAGGCACTATTTTGATTCCCATGACTATATTTCTTGGAAGAGTTGATGTTAGTATGAGGTATGCTAACTTCCTCAAGTCCTAGAAGAAGTACTAAAAACCAAGGGACCATGCGGCTGCTGAGAGCCATCTCTAATGTGGGGAACGTTCTCAGCCAAATCCTAGACTTCTTAGGCTCTTGAATATCTGAAACCCATTTACCCAAGTCCACATTTTCATGGATGTATAAAGAGGGTTCCATTTTTCTTTAACCCTTACCCCGCATTACTTGATCTCCATCACACACTACAGACTCCTCTTCTCCATACTTGTGAGCTCTCGTAACTAAGTGAATATGTCTAAGATAAAACCTTAAGCCACTAAAATAGGAAATAAGAAAAAGAATTCAGCAAGAAGATTGGGCATACCCATTGCCATGTTTGAAGATTTATATTGCCAACGGGTTTACACTGAGGGTTTGTAGGTTCAAGGAACCCGCAAGCGCGGTGCTTATTATTTCCAAGGACTCAGTAAATTCCAACGCAACGACTCTACATGAATATGATAAGGTTTCCCAAGATGATTCTGAGGTCACCAAGAGTGCGTTGGTTAAGGGCATTTTGTGGGTTAACATCGATGGTTTGTGGGATCATAGCACTTGCAGGCGCGGTTTACGCCAAGGATTTGTGGGTTCAGGGAACCCACAAGCGTGGCGCTTATTCTTTCCAAGGACTCGGTAAATTCCAAGGCAACGACTCTGCATGAATATGATGACGTTTCTCAATAGGAGTTTGAGGTCACCGAGAGTGCATTGGTTAAGGACGTTTTGTGGGTTTACATTGATGGTTTGTGGGATCATGGCACTCACAGGCACGGTTCTTATTCTTGTCAGTATTTCTAAGGATGCATAACTTAAAGCCATAGAATTTTATGCTTGAAAAATAGACATGTTCTTCTTGTAAGAGAGGAAATAAAACCAAAGTAAGCAAGCTAAATATCATTAGAGAGAAGCATAGCTTAGGTAAAGTCTTCATTTACTAACTTACTATGTTAAAGAATTAGTTTACTTACTATAGGATGAAGCATTCAAAAGGATTATTAGAGTATAACAATTTCTTTGCCTCAACTACATTAAGAGAAATACCATCTATCTTCTTAGAGTAGAGAAGTGTTGCTACCACACTACTTACCATCAATGTAATTGCAATTATTGCAGTGGGTAGTGACTCCTTGAGTGGCACTTTGTACCTCCATCAACATCATGCTCGTTTTACTGCTCACATAATTGTAGTAGTAAGGAAGCTTTTGTTGCATGGAAGTACCACACTCAACACAAGGATACTGTAAATCCATGCCAAGTTTATTGGATTTTCTAAATCGAAACAAAGACAACTTCATTTTGGTACAAGTTTTGAGCAACTTAGCGTATCAGTTGGCCTTGGTAAAAAAATATCCACTGCAATAAGATGTCCGACAATATCATTTATGGATCTTCCAAAGGTACTGGGCAACAAGGTGCAAGAATATGTGAGGAGGTTCAAATGACACATAATACCCTCAAAAGTCTCAAAAAATATTCCTAGCATTTATAAGGTCTGACAATCAATACACTTCCATTATCAATGTAGTCTACTGAAAAAGATGTCATGTTAAAATGTGTCTCTAGTGTGCTTTGACACGCATGCTTAGTTTGACATGCATGCTTATTGTATACAACCATTTCATGGCAACTATAGTATCAACAAGGCTATAACTAATTTACTTAAATTAGATATGGATGGGTATAATCCTATTTCTTACATTGAGAGATAACTAAAGAGATATTAATATGAACCTTAGAGCATCCACATGGATGTTGACTTCAGACTTCATGCAAACTCTCTTAGGACAATGGATTTATCCATAATTCCTAATTTCAATTCCTAGGACAGTGGATTTATCTAAAGTTGTTGAGATTTGTGCTTTTAAGAAAACCAAGCATCATAAATCATGGTTGGTCCAATTATCCATATGTACCAAGAGAAACATTAATGAGTTGGTGGAGAAATGTCCATTAGAAAAGGGTGGATTATCCACTTGTGCAAATATGAATATTCTACCACTTGGTTCATATGGCATTCTTATTGGAATGGACTGGTTGGAAGCACATAGAGTTAAACTTGTTGCAACAAAACTTTTGAGTGCATTGATGATGAAGGAAACCCAAGGGTTGTAAAAGGAATTCGAAAGGAAATTTCTATTAGGTATATTTCAACCATGCATTTGAAGAAATTTTGTAGAAAAGGTTTCCAACTGTATGGAGCACATGTTTTGGATAAAAAAAAGAATGAACTTCCCAAATTAGAGGACCATCATGTGCTATAAGAATTCAAGGAAGTGTTCCCTGAAGAAGTGTCAGGACTTCCTCCAAAGAGGGACATTGATTTCATAATTGATCTTATGCCGGGAGCAGCACCAGTGTCTAAGACACCTTACAAGATGAGTACACTAGAGTTGTTGGAGCTGAAAATGCAATTGCAAGAGTTATTAGAAAAGAAGTATATAAGGCCAAGTGTGTCTCCATGGGGAGAGTTGGTACTAGTTGTAAAAAATAAAGACATAACACTCAGGTTTTGTATTGATTACAAACAACTGAAGAAATGAACAGTGAAAAAAAGTACTTGTTTCCTTGAATTGGTGATATTTTTTTACCTAATGAGAGGAGAAAAGGTATTTTCAAAGATTGACTTGAGGTATGGATACAGTCAAGTGAGAATAAAGGAAGAATACATTCACAAGACAAACTTTACAACAAGGTATAGAAACTATGAATTTGTAGTGGCTCCATTTGGTCTCACTAACACACCAGTTGCATTCATGTGTCTCATGAATAGTGTTTTCAGTGGGTATTTGGACAAGTTTGTTCTTGTATTTCTTGATGTCGTTCATTTTTACTCTAAGAATGAAGAGGAACATGAAGATAATATGAGAATCGATTCACAATTGCTAAGAGAGCATAAGTTGTATGCAAATCTAAGTAAATGTGACTTTTATAAAAACAAGATTCATTTTTTGAGTCACATTATCTCAGAGGAGGGAGTATCAGTTGATCCGGAATATGTTGAATCCATTATGAATTTTCCAACTCCAAAGAATGTAACAGACATGATATCTTTTATGGGTCTTGTTAGTTATTATAGGAGGTTTATTGAAGGATTCTCCAAGGTTGCACACCCAATCACCTCTTTGTAAAAGAAGGGAATCAAATTTGAATGGAGACATAAATGTGAAGAAAGCTTACAATTTTTTAATAAGCTTCTCACAAATGCTTTAATTCTTAAAATTGCAGACCGAGGAAAGGACTTTGTGGTGTGTACATATGCATGCAAACAGGGACTTGGAAGAGTACTTATGCAAGACAATTATGTGGTATGTTATGAATCTAGGAAACTTAAGGAGCATGAAAATAATTATGCTACCCATGACTTGGAACTTACAACCATAGTAAATGCTTTGAAAATGTGGAGACACTACTTAATGGGCAGAAAATTAAAGTTAAGAATAGACCATTGTGGTATGAAATATTTATTTGAGCAGCCAACATTAGATTCTAGGAAAGCTAGATGGATGGAGTTTTTACATGAGTTCGATTTTGAAATAGAACACATAAAATGAAAGGAAAACAAAGAGGTTGATGCACTCAGCATAAAGGTGCAAGATATGCATGTGACAACCATTATTTTTTGTGAATCAGATTTAAGACAACAAATTGTTATTTCTCTTACTGAATATGAATTATGTGTGGAATTAAAAGGTAAATTACAACAACATAATTTAGAAAGGTATGAAGGTTATCATTTGGAATAGGATGGAATTTTTATTTTAAAAATAGAATTTATATTCCAAATGTGGCGGATTTGAGGAAGATTGTTATGGATGAAATCCATAAAAGCCATATTCTGCTCACCTAGGATATCAGAAAAACATTACTATAGCCAAGAAGCACTATTTTTTTCCAAGGATGAAAAGAGCCATTGTCGAGTATATTTCTACGTGTATGAAATGCTAGAAAGTAAACGTTGAGCATCAACAACCAGCAAGTTTGTTGCACCCTTTTCCAATTCTAGAATGTAAATGGGAAATGATTTCCATGGATTTTATTACAGTTTTTCCAATGAATGTGAAGCAGCATGATTCCATCATGGTTGTGGTGGATAAATTGTCAAACTCAACACACTTTATACTAGTCAAATTTACATATAAAGCAGATTCCATTGCAAATATTTTTATGAGGGAAATTTTTAGATTGCATGGATTGCCAAAGGTAATCATTTCATACAGAGATACAAAATTTACTTCCAATTTTTGGAAAATTCTTTTTGCATAATTGGGTATACAACTGAATTTTAGCACTGCCTACCATCCACAAACACATGGACAAATAGAGAAAGTGAATCAAATTCTTGAGGACATGCTTCACATGTATGTGATGGACAAACCATCAAAGTGGGAAGATTATTTACACTTGGTATAATTTGCATATAACACTGGGTAGTATTCTTTGCTAGGCATGATTCCATTTGAGGTTTTGTATGGAAGAAAGTGTAGAACACTAGTGACATGGAAAAATCCATTAAACATAAATGTATTTGGACCATAATTGATTAAATAAATGAAACAAGAGGTTGCAAAAATTAGGCAAAATTTAAAGGCGCCCGATATAGACAGAAAATCTATGCATATAAGAATAGAATGCATAACGAATTTAGTGTTGGGGATCATGTTTACTTTAGAGTGAGGGAAAGGAAAAATTCCTTGAATATTGGAAGTTGTTCCAATATTTAACCAAGATATTGTGGTCCATTTGAAGTGCTTGAAAGAATAGGGAAAGTTGCATAGAGAATTGCATTTCCTGCTAATACTAGAGCCATAATGGTTTTCATGTTTATTTGCTTAAGAAATATGTACATGATCCTAACCATGTGATTGATTGGGATGTGATTTAGGTGAAACCCGAGGGAGAGTTCCAAATTGAGCCACTATGCATACTAGAGAATAAGGTAACATGGCTACGAAACCGAGCCATCAGACAAGTAAAGATGCAATGGAAGCACTTCGATATCGATGATGCTACGTGGGAGTTGGAGGATTCCATGAAAGAGGCATACCCTTTTTTTTTGGAGAAAACACTAAGGATGACGTTATTACAAGGGGGAGGAGATTGTAATACCCCCAATTTTGACTTGGAATATACTTAATCAAAATTATGTAAATGATGTAAATATGCTAATATGGATTCCTAGTGTGAAGCTCAAGGCCAAGGCCCAACTAGTGAATGGCTAGGCAGGTATGATGTATATATCTTTATTTGGACCCTATTTATGGCTTATCATGCCAATTCAAAGTGCATGTAAGCATTATGTTAGAAATTAATAAAATGGTCCAAGATGGTTTTGTAAAGAGAACTAGAGGGGATATGATTCCACTAGAGGGGAAGAGGAAGAGGGGCCTATGGGGAAACTAAATACTATGTTTCCAACAGACGACCTTATAACTCATCCAAAATCTACCATGTTCTTTAAATCAACCAATTAATTAATTTTTTACTATTAACCCAATAATTGAATGCATGTGTGAGGTTGATGGGGAAAGTCACTTCATGTAGTTATTGAAGCATGGGGGTGGTGAGAGTTATGTTAGTTGTCAGCATTCCTTTTATTCTATGGTTAGAATCTTTGTCAGTTGTATTTTCACCATCGTATCCTATCCTTAATCATTTTCTCATACATGTTCCTACACTACGTAGAGGTTTTTCCCACTGTTGTGGATGACCATTTTTATGAGACAATGTGGAACACAAGAATTCGAATTTAGACACAAAAATGAATTTTGGAAAAAGAATATTGATGGTTGTAAGTGAGAAGAGAGGTTGGAAAATCTAGGAACCTTTACCCATGGTGTTATTCCAAATGTGAATGCTTGATAATCCATAGTTAACACTACATGAGGTTCTCTAACAACATACAACATATTAGGCTCTTACTGCACACACTTGTAAGCACTATAAGGGTTGGATTCCCTCAGGGAACTGTGGATTAGTGAATGGGAATTCCTTCCTTGTACTATGTGGCGAAGTTGGAAGGAGTTCCATGGTTGTGATGGATGAGTGATAGATCTATATGAGTTTTGGCTAAGCAAGGTGAGTAGAAGGGGTTGGGGGATGAGAGAGAGAGAATTTTGTAGGTGTTTACTTTTCCCTGGTGGCCTCATAGCCCATCTTGGGGGTGTCATATGTGTCACATCCCCTCCTGATTGAGAGGAAGCGACTTGAAGGCACTGCTTGCTTGGGTACACAGGGTACTCCCAAAAGACCAAACACCTTCAACAACCGCTTCACACAAATAGATCATAGATCAACACACCAATGTTTGTCACGTGGTTAAAACCCTCGAGAGGAAAACGGTATATTCCCCCAGCGAAATAGCTACTTGGAGCAATTTATTATGCAAAAGAAAGAATGTTACATGAGCTTCTCATAATCAATCAACTAGCCAAGGACCCTCCATGCTCTTTAAATAGAGATCGTGGACCAATCGGGTGTTAAGACATGAATCAATGATAGGTATGATCTAAGAGAAGTTGAACCGTCGGATCACTTTATGTCTAGACCATATCGTGACCGTCGGATTAGAATATTTACAAATGCATACTAATGCATACTAAAGAAACACACTTTACCTAATGGATATATTACACAAGTTGATCTTAACAAACTCCTAAGTGTCTAAATATCCTAACATACCCCCTTAAGAACACCTAGGGATAGGATTGAAGGATTTACAAAAGTGATACTATTAGGAGAAGGAAGGAGGCATTAGATCCTATTCCCCCTTAAGGACACATTCTTGAACTCCTAACATAGATTGAAGTTTAGAAAACTTCGCTTCTGTAAGAGACTTGGTGAATATGTCTGCAACTTGATCATCTGTAGGGAAATAGAGCATTTCAAGAACACGATCATGAACAAGATTTCTGATGAAGTGCATGCGTATCTCAATGTGTTTGCTGCGTTGATGTAGAACTGGATCTTTAGAAAGCATGATGGCACTTTTATTGTCACACCAAAGTGGAGTAGGTTGTTGCTGCTCAAATCCAAACTCTGAAAGGATCTGTTGAAGCCATAAAGCTTCCTGATTGGCATTAACTGTGGCTCGATATTATGCTTCTGCTGAAGAAAGAGCAAGATCTTGTTGTTTCTTAGAAGCCCAAGTGACAGGTCCAGATCCTAGACTGAAAACATAACATGTAGTAGAATTTTTATCATCAGGATCTCTGGCCCAATTTGAATCAGTGAAACCAACCAATAAAGGTTTCCCCCCTGTATTGTAATGAATCTCAAACTGAATTTTACCTTGAATATATCGAAGTAGTCTTTTTGATGCTTTCTAGTGACTTCCATGAGGAGTTTGCATATAACGGGAAACACGACCAATGACAAAGGAAAGTTCAGGACGGGAATGAGTCAAGTATAAAATACTACCAACAAGATGACGATACAAGGTGGCATCTACTTCAGGGGAAGTACAAGTGGCAGAAAGTTTGACTCCAGATTGGAAGGGAGAAGGGGCTGGCTTACAATCTTCCATGTGGAAGCGACGAAGTAGGTCACAAGCATACTTAGACTGGGAAAGAAATATTCCTTCTTTGGTTTGCAAGACTTGGAGACCAAGAAAATAATGCAAATGTCCTAAGTATGACATTTCAAAATTTTACTGAAGACCGGATTTCACATGGGTTTAAAGTTTAGGGTCACTACCAGTAAGGATAAGATCATCAACATAAAGAACAAGTATGATGAGATGGTTTCCTAATTTCTTGGTATAGACATTGGGGTCAGAATGACAACTAGAAAAACCAGTGTCAAGGAGAAATCTATTCATTTTGGCATACCAAGCTCGAGGAGCTTGCTTAAGGCCATATAAGGATTTCTTAAGGAGACATACAAGGCTAGAGTTATCCTAAACATATCCAGGAGGTTCCATGTAAATTTCCTCCTGTAAATCACCATATAAAAAGGCATACTTGACATCCATTTGATGGACTTCCCAGTTATGTAAGGCCGCAAGGGAAAGAACAACGCGGATGGAATTCATTTTTGCGACAGGAGCAAAGGTTTCATTGTAGTCAATCACTTCAACATGGGAAAAACCTTTGGCAACTAACATTGCCTTAAGTCTTTAAGCACTTCCATTTGATGCATACTTAGTTCTGTAGACCCATTTACATCTAACAAGTTTTCTTCCTTTAGGAGGAGGAACAAGATCCCAAGTATCGTTCTCCATTAAGGAACGATATTCTTCATCCATAGATGTATCCCAATATGGATTTCCTAAAGCTTCTACAAAAGTTTCTAGATCATGATTCTCAAAAACTTGAGCCAAAAGAGAAGAGGCTCACTGAAATTGAGAACGTGTTCAACATTGATCTCTAGGATCAGCGACAAGATCACCAGCTGCTTCACATGTTGAACAGACCCATCAAGGAAGCATTGCTGCTAGTGCAATTGGAAGAACATGGGTAAGCGGAGGTGGATTTTCATCCTCACTGTCATCATCAGAAACTGGAGTTGGAAACTGTCAAGGAAGTTGGAAGAAGAAGAAGAAGAAGGCACAATCGCTGAATCAGGCTCGCAGGCCAAAGATGGCACACCTGCTAAGTTAGGCTCGCAGGCTAAGAGATTTTCATCAAATTCAACATCTCTTCTAATGATTATATCATGTGAATGGGGCTGAAGAAGTCTATAACCTTTTATATCTTTAGAATATCCAACAAATATGCACTTTTCACTTTTAGGCTACAATGCTTTCCATTTTTCATCTAGAATGTGAGCCCATGCTTCATAACCGAACACACGAAAGTGAATTACATATGGTTTAATTTAACTCCATGCTTCTTTCAGTGTTATACCCTGTAAAAATTTAGTGGGTGTGCGATTAACTATGTAATTTGCACAATTTATGGCCTCAGCCCAATATTGAAGACTTAGTCCCTTAGATTGGATCATACAAGTAGCCATTTATTTTAAAGTGTGGTTCTTCCGTTTAGCTACACCATTTTGTTGTGGTGTATATGGAACACTGTTCTATTGTTGGATTCCTTGTTCAGTGCAAAAAGTAGTGAACTTGTTGTTAACATGTTCTCCTCCATTGTCAGATCTTAACTTAATCATTTGATGACCAGATTGTTTTTCAACAAGGTCCTTGTAGGCCAAGAACATGTTAAATACTTCTCTCTTAAGTTTTAGGAAGTAAACCCAAGTGTGTCTGGAGTAGTCATTAATGAAAGTTAAGAAATATTTGAAACCAGAAAAGGAAGCAGATGGAAGAGGGCCACACACGTCACTATGCATAAGCTCCAAGGGAATTGATCCGTGCCAAGAGGCACGCTTGTCAAAAATGTACCATGATGTTTTTCGAGTACAGAACCAGAACAAACACCATCCTTGTAAGATACCATCGAAAGACCAATCACCATATTGTCTTTACATAGTTATTGCAATGAGCGATAATTTAAGTGACCAAATCACTCATGCCAAAGTTTTCTCAAGTTATCATTATGAGCAACAAAAACTGAAGGAAAAGGTGATGACCCAAAGTTGTTAAATTTGTACAACCTAGTAATATCATCAACAGTTCCAATAGCAAGGACATTTTGAGGATTTTTAAAATCCTTGATTACAACTTGGTGAGGTGTAAATGTCACAGTTTTACCTTCACCTGAATGAGTAATCTGATAGACTGATAACAAATTGTAGGAAATTTTTGGAACACATAGTACATCACTGTAATGACCATACTGGAACTATTCTAGATCCTACAACACTTAGGGATCTATCATCACCAACAAATATTTGTTTGGTGTTACATTCATGCATAGTAGAAAATATGGCTTGATCCTTAGCCATATGATAAGATGCTCCATAATCAATGAGCCATTCAATTGAAGTAGAAGAAGAAGATGCAATATAAGGGTAACCAGAAGCAAAAAGTGCATGTCCATAAGATGTAGATTCTGAAGATGAATCTAGGATGATGTGGTGCTTCTTCATTGTTGCTTCCAAGGCTATCATCTTCTTAAAACACTTAGATTCATCATGATAATATTTCCCACAAAAATTGCAATGACACTCAGTCTTCTTTCCTTTTTGCCTGGATCATTTGTCATTTTTTAAAGGAGTTGACTAAGAGGGTTTGGGACCCTTGTTGTTTGGCTTATTATTGCTCAAATTTCATTTCTTGGGAGGCTTGGACTATTCTTTTTGTTGGGACAATAAGCCTTTCCCAAATGTATCTACATTGTTAATTATTCCAAGATGAATGAGCTTATCTTGCTCTCTAATTAAGGAATTAAAAAAGGATTCAAGACTAGGCTCTTGATAACTAGTTGCAGTCAAGGATTCTTTCATGGAGTAGAATGTAGATGTAAAAATAGAATATGCAGGTCCAAGTTTGGAAAGAATATGATAAATACATTGTTTGTCTTATTTCTTAATCTTGCATTCTGCACATAAGAGTCTAAGAGTTTTATACTTAGATAAATAGTCTTGAATGCATGAAAAATCATTTGGATTCAAGGAAATCAACTCATTCTCAAGTTGATGACCCCAAATTTCATTGTTTTTACCAAACACAGATTCCAACTTTTCCCAAGCTATATCAGGTTCATCAATTCCAGATATGTGGAATCGCAAATCAGTAGAGATTGACATCTCAATCAATCCATGAGCTTCATTGCATCTATTTTCCCATTTAATTTTCTTGCCATCATCAGTGGGTTCTATTTTATTCCCTGAGGATATCTTGAAAAGTCCCCTACTTCGTAGAACATCCTCCATACGATATTTTCATAAGAAATAATTAGAACTTGTAAGTATAATATCACAAGGGGCAGCCATATTGTAAGATAATGGCTAAAAGAACAAAAACTAACTATCTGGATGCAAAGAGCATGAAAAAATATGCGGTTTAAAAAAAAACGACACTGAAAACTGATTTTGGATGATGAAGTTATGCTTGATCAAAGAAAATGTTGAAGATGTCCCCAATAGTGACGTGGCAGATATTAACTTGACCAACTAAAAGACTTAAGTGACTCACTTTTTATTTTATTTTATTTAAGTGAGATGCACTTTTACAATAAAGCAACTTGAAAATAGAAATTGCATGCACTAAAAAGTAGCTTAATAAGACTTGAACTCAAGACCTATTAAGGAATAAAGCAACTTTGGACCAAGTGAGCTAAGTTTAAAATGTACATAAAAGAATGGAAAGAGGAAGGCGGCCTTTTTTTTTCAAACTCTTCTCTCTCATTCTCCGTGCTTGCCTTTTTTTTCCTCCAAACCACAAAAAAACTGAGAAACAAAAACAAAAAAACGTTTTCCACACAATGGGGTTAGAGCTTGGTTAGCTTACCTGAAAAGTCTATGTTTTCAAGTTTTCTCACAGTTTTTGATTTGTCATCATCGCACAAGGTGCACAACAAAGAGCATACGTAGCTGAGAAGACAAGAAGAAAAAACTTTCCCTTTCTGTTTTTGATTCCCTGCGATCGCGCAAGGTGCATGGCAAAGAGCAGACGCAACCAGGGAAGGAAACCGTCCGAGATCAAAATAGTAAATATCTAATAATAAAACTGATAAAATATGAGAGATTTAAAAAAAATAAAACAAATCTGTCACTGTAACAATATACCTTCTGATTTGCCGAAATGGGTCTTTCTAGAACAAACATAAACGATTTTTGGTGAAACAAAAACTATTTCCCAATGGAAATGGTGCTCTGGATGCAATGAAATAGCTCCCATAGGCCAAAAATGCATAGAAAATTTAGAACCAGAAACCCTTTCAAAGTTTCAGCAACACTGGTTCCAGATCTTGATCAAAACCGAAAGCAACTCTTCATAAACGCTTTGATACCATGTTCGAGTACACAAGGTACTCCCAAAATACCAAACACCTCCAGCAGCCGCTTCACACAAATAGATCATAGGTCAACACACCGATGTTTGTCACGTGGTTAAAACTCTCGAGAGGGAAATAGTCCATGGCCCCAGCCAAATAGCTACTTGGAGCAATTTATTATGCAAAAAAAAGAATGTTACATGAGCTTCTCATAATTGATCAACTAGCCAAGGACCCTCCATTCTATTTAAATAGATATCATGGACTAATCGGGTGTTAATCCACAAATCAATGGTAGCTATGATCTAAGAGAAGTTGAACCATTGGACCACTTTATGTCTAGAGCATATCGTGACCGTCGGATTAGAATATTTACAAATTCATACTAATGCATACTAAAGAAAAACACTTTACCTAATGGATATATTACACAAGTTGATCTTAACTAACTCCTAAGTGTCTAAATATCCTAACACTGCTACCATTTAATTGGGCAATCTAAGCCCCATGAACATAAACAATAAAAATGCATTGAACATAAAACAATTACATGTGCACAATGCAATCTACACAAGGGAAGCAACATCATTCAACACATTCATGATGTTCATATCCATAAAACAAGCAACATTCATCATGTTCAAGCATTCAACATGTTCATGATAATTTACGAAGCACATACAATTTTAGAGTTAAATACAAGAATACTTATCTTAAGAAGAAGCTTTCCCGCAACTAGCTATGTCCCTGCAACGTTCCACCCAACCATATGCTAGTGTGCTCCTTAATCTCTCGGCGTCATTGCCACCCCTGAGCTGGGCATGATTTCCACAAGGAACTAGGGGACACAGATTCACACACAACAAGACTATACACCCATAGTCAAACCAATAATCACATCCAAACAAAGTCATCCCAATAACAGATGGGTTATTGGACTTACCTAGCCAATCCCACACAGGGATGCACTGCACAACAAAATACAAGTTCTAGGTATGGACAAAAATGCCCCGAAACCCAAAATCGAAAATGACAAATGGGGAAAAACAACCCAAGTGATCAAATCATATCAAAAAATGTTCAATGGCTTCACAGAGGCAAAAACAACCTCCATTCATACCCAAAACGTGGATCTATCTTCCCAGCTACTAGGATTCACAAAAAAAAACAAGTTTCCAACTAGGATAATAATGATGAAAACTCAAAAATTTGGGAGGGAAATGCTCAAAAAATTCTGGCTGCGTGAGGAAAGGGAAAACACCCTCTCCAACCCCTAAAACATAAATATTTTCTACGTCTTCACTCAATAGCAAAAAAAATGGGTTTTCCTAGCTGCACATACACTTAGCAACCTCAAAAATGAATTCCCAACTACTCATACATTCAGTAAGACCCAAAACGAATTTCCAGCCATGGGAAAAATGGAGAAATCAACCAAAATCATGAAGGGAAACACAAGGGAGCTCCAACTACGTGAGAGAGAAAAACTGATGGATGAACAATAGGATGGGCATGCCTTTTCCACCATTTTATTTCCCAATAAGTCAAAAACACATTTTCCCAAAAATGGGTGGCTTCTCAATTCGAATTTCACTCCCATACTCTACCCATCCCCATGCATTAACTAGCTCAACTACTTTTGGATGATTGGGAACAAAGGAAAAAATGTGTAGTTGACAGTTTTATGGGTTTTCCCTTTGACATTTGGATTTTCCCCTTTGGCTCAAGGGTTTGAATACCACCCCCCCCATTCCTTGTGAAATCATTCCCCCATATCTTTAATGTTGCATTGACATAGCTAGTTGTGGGTATTTTATTACTTGCATATTTACATGATGTAGAAAATTATATTGTGCCATCGACTAGCACGATAACCATTGGCATCGATTTTAATTACTGAAATGTAGAACACTAAATCCATGGCAGGGCCTTTGCCTTGAGATCCACACCATGATTTATTAACGCTATTTACATCATTTATAATTTAATGCAATTGGGGTTGAAAACAGGGTATTACAATCCCCTCCCCCTTCAACAGCACTGTCCTCGATGATTTACAAAATTGAGCAAAAGGCTATCTTGGTGCTACCCTAGTGCTCTACAAAATTGAACAAAAATTGATGTGCCAATCGCATGGAATCCTCCAGCTCCCATGTAGCCTCATCAAGACCATGGTGCTCCTTCTTCCTTTCACTTGTCCAATGGTACGATATGGAAATCCTCCTTGGTCCCCCTATTGTCTGATGTATGGACTCATCCAAGTCCTTGATTTCATGCATCAGTACACACCAACGAATCTTTTTCCAGTCTTGGAGAATCCTTCTCCACAGCTTGGAACATCTCCAATGTCTTTGGCATCCAGCAATACCTATGCTCAAGCCCCAAGTAATGAGTCAATTCCCATGTCAGATTCACAAGGTTTTTCAAAAATCATGGATGAATCACATAAACATGTATATCAACATAAAATAAACAAGAAGTTGCCAAGTGAACCAAATACTTATCTTGTATAAGTATCTTCTTTTGGTTCCACAAGTTTCCGACTTGGCTTAATACAACCATGGCACTCATAACCCTTCCCTACCCTGCACGTGGGTATGCATTAAATGGTATCCAAATTTCTACAAGCCTCGGATGACCTAAAAATATCTTTCAACCAAGATCTAACATCTTTGATTTAGATTCTAACACTCCCTCTAGGTGCCCACCAAGCTCGGTGTTTCCTTTTCGGACACAACAACAAATTAATTCACATGTCAGATGCATTCCTATAAGGTGCAAGCTATAACATATTTTCAAAACCATGGCTACATCATATGCTCATGTATTTTTATAGAAAATCAACAACAACAAAAATTTTATAAGTAAACTAAATACTTATCTATATGACATCTCTCAACCGAGATCTGGTAGCCCTGTTCCATATCCCAACACCTATATGGGTGCTTAATGGAAGCTCTGCTTAAGGCTTGACATCTACTCCCAGTGCTTACCAATTCTCAAGCATTATCTGTGTAGCATCTCTCAACCGAGATCAGGTAGCTCTGCTCCAGAGCCTAACACCTCTTTGGGTGTTTAATGGAAACTCCGTCTTAAGAGCCTAGCACCTCCTCTAGTGCTCGCCAAGCTCAGGAACTTCCTTTCTAGACACAAAAATGAATCAACTCACTTGTTAGATTCATTTCTATGAGATGCAACCTTTGACAAGATTTTCCAAAATCCTAGCTACATCATATGTATATCTGTAATTACAGAAAATTAACAAGGATCTGCCAAGTAATTAGATACTTATCTACATAGAATCTCTCAAACAAGATCTGGTCAGCCCTACTTTAGAACCTAACACCTCCTTGGGTGCTTAATGACATCTCTTGGATAAGGGCCTGGAACCTCCTCTAAGTGCTTACCGATGCTCAGGCACTTACTTTCCAGACATCATAATACCTAGGGGTTATTCTTCACGGAGCCCCCACTCTCGTGACAGTCCCCTTACGGTGTGAATGTGTGTGGAAAGAAGCCTAACCGGATGTCTTACACCTTGGGCATCCCCAGTGATGTATACCGGTGCGTAGCTGGGGGGGAGTTGAAGCCATGTACCCTTGTATATCCTTCTAGAGGAGTCATCTTTCTCAATCACATCCTCCCAAGAATCTATGTACTCCAAGGGCGGACCACCATCATCTCACCTACATTACATACAAGCATGCAGTTCATATGAGATGTCATCATATAAAAAATTAACCATAGGTGTTCAAACCTATTTCAAACACATCCCCCCGAGAAGCTATGTATCCAAGTACATCCTTCCGAGGAGCCATGTACATCTAGTACATATTTTCATCATCTCACATGTGCTACATATAAGCATGCAGTCCATATGAGATGTCATCATAAAAATTTAATCATATATTTTCAAATCTATTTCATGCATGGATAAATTTCCAATTATCAAATGATCAATAACATTGATAGTCAAATCCAAAATCGGAATTTATGATTCTACTTCCCACAGAAAATCATATTTTTTTGCAACCATGAGGTCATCCTCATATTGTTTGGCATTTTCAAGTGGGGAGTACTCATCCCTAACTTACACATGCTTCCCAAAACCTGGACATTCACATACAACATGTCATCTTGACACCATTTTAGATAAGCCAAACAGTTAATAATATTCAATAAGAAATCGACAACAAAATTAAAATCTAAATTTCAAAATCTATTCGGTTTAGAAGTTAGATTTCAGTCATGAGATCCTTCTCATAGAACATGATAGTTTCCTACCTTGGTTTCAGTGGGTACAACCAGACTTCTCTGCTCAGGTCATTCTACCCGCAGTCTTCAGGAAGGGTCATTTCCTCATGGAACTACAAGTTCACATGCAGGCTTCCTCAGCCTATACATAGACTCAGCTTTACCTATAAGTCCCACAAAAGATATTAGATATGTTAACTTTCTTGGAGTAGGCCAACTCATCATGGCCTCAATATTTTCGAGGTCTACAGATATTCCTTTATATGAGATAATGTGACCCAAATAATGAATTCCATCTTTGTAGAAGTCATCGATGCTCGACCTTGCATACAACTTATGCTTCCTAAGTCATTTCAAAATCAGCCTCAAATGTTCCACATGTTCTTCCTCATTCTTAGAAAAAGTAGGAATTCCATCAAGGAGGAAAAGAACTAACCTGTCCAGAAACTTACTGAAAACATTATTCATGAGGCACATGAATGTAATGGGTGCATTTGTGAAACCAAATGGTACCACTACCAACTCATAAGATCCATACCTTGCTTTGAAGGTTGTCTTATGAACATATTCATCGTTGATACTTACTTGATGGTCAGCAGACTTTAAGTCAATCTTGGAAAACACCTTTGCTCCTCTCATTTGATCAAAGAGGTCATCCATACTAGGAAAAGGATACTTGTTCTTCACAGTGACTTTGTTCAACTATCTGTAACCAATACAAAACTAGAGTGTATCATATTTCTCCTTCTCAAACCAAACTAGTTCTCCCCACAGGGACACACTTGGCCTGATATGCTTGTTTTCCCACAACTCTTGCAGCTTCTTTTTCATCTCTATGATTTTTGGTATGCTCATCCTACAAGGTGTCTGGGACACTGGTGTTGCTCCAGGAACAAGCTCAAAGGTAAAATTAATGTCACTCTTTGGAGGAATACTTGGAATTTCATCAGAAAGAACATTCTTGAATTCCTTAGCATATGAAATTCCTCCCACCTAGGACACTAGTACAAACTGAGGAATTAGCTACTATGTGACTAAAAATTCTAGTCACCACACTAGAATTACTAGAAATGATTTACTACTAGAAATGAGCAATTTTGATTGACCCAACTATAAACGACTAATTTATTCACTAGTTAATTAATATGGCTAGATAATAAGTGACAGAGTTAAAAATGACTAACATAAACCACTAATTTATTCGCGACATAAAAAATGACTAGCTAGAAGAATATGAATTAGTCATTTATGTTAGTCATTTTTAATTGTCATAGAAAATTGCAATTGTGACAATGAAGTGTTACAATTTAGTAAATTTAGTAAATTGTCTACCTTCTATTAGTAATATTGGTTCCATGCACATCGATATTCAGAGATCCAACAAAAAAATTGCATGAATTTTCTCTTGACCATCTTTATCCCTACTGCATCATTGAAGCAAACTGTTAAGCGTGTGCCAAAGGAAAATTAGGTTCCTACAATTATGAATTAGGTACTAGAACTAGTACCATATCGATACCTAGAAATACTTTGGATGAATGTTTCCACTACTGGAAATCGTGTGGAAATGAGTGGTAGGATCTTCCTAACTTTATTTTCTGGGAAATATGAAAGGTAATAAACAAGCTCATTTTTTAATGAAGAAGATCAGATATCAAGAAGGTTGGAGCTAGGGGCATTGCCACTTTTAGAGAGTTTATAACTAGTTCTAATTTTGTTAAAAAAAGTCTCTTAATGGATTCCCTGGAGCCCTTTCTAGATTATGGGAAAATAAATGGATTTTTTTATGGGTCTTCATAGTTGGAACTCTCATTCTGTGGTGCAGGTGCTGGCTTATGGTTGAATGGGTCGCATATGTACAAAATATGGATTTGTTGTGGCTCTGGCACACACAAAAGGAGATCTCTTTTTGGTGTTTTTAGTGGCTCCTTCTTATCTTCTTTTACCCTTTTTGGTAAGTTTCCGGACTATCCTCGGTTTCAGACAGATATTGCTTTGTTGTTGCTAATCCATTGAGCTTTTGTTGTATATTTTTTGTTTATTTAATTTTTTTTTGCAACCATCTATTTAAATTTTGTTACAACTATCTATCTATTTAGATTGCTTTTTGCAGCTATCTATCTTTGACTATTATAGCAATTTAGTGTTCATTTTTAATTTTTTAATTTATTTATTTTTGTAAAATTTTCATATATCATCAATATATATAGCTTTTTTTCTTTAAAAAAAAACAACTTTTCATATTTCTCATAAAGACTTTTCACTATGATTTCTTCCTTACTTTTTTATGACTTCTTCCACGTTGCTTATATAGACTTTTCTTTACACCTTCTCATATCTATGTTTCTCTACATCTTCTCATATGTATTTCATGAAAGACATAAACTTGGACTTTCCACGATGGTCGTGTCGAGATTGATAGTCAACATAACTCAAGAGGTGAGGATACAACAGAATGATGAGCCCAGTACAGCTTATCTTTGCTCACCCGGACCAATCAAGATAATTCCACCAATCCACACCCATGAATGTTTTTTTATTTTAGGTTTTATAACAAAACCTTAGGCATATCTACAACTACGTGTCTACATTTTAGCTGTTCTATTATAAAGATCTACTTTATTTTGAAACCCCACACTAATATCTAGGTGTGGAGTTGCAGATACAGCTCCGCAAGCAACATTCATGGCAAAGACAGAGTTGTAGACACAGATCTGCCAGCAACATTTATGGCGAAGCCGAAGTTATAGATATAATTAAAAAAGGTGCAATTATTTTCAATAAATTGAAGGCATGTTTTGTAACTTCCCCCTTTCCATACTAATGAATTTGGATTCTTTGATTTTGAATGAACACTATTTGCAAAAATAATGTGGGATTGTAAGGGGTTTGCAATGGCCTCGGAAGAATTATGCAGTAGACTTGGACGAAATTTGTGGTTGCATGCTTGTAAAATAGTGTGGAAATGGGTCATTAGGGCTTGTGGTTTGGCTGATTTCTGCTAGGTTAGATGATTTGAAAGTATTTATATTTTCCTTATTGCTTGACTATTGTTTTGGGATTTTTGGGCATTAGGCACATCTTCCATTTTTAAGCTCTGGTCAGTACATTGGAGGGATAAAAATGGATGGCAAACAATTATCTGTAGTTCAGGCGATGGGAGTCTATAGAAGCATTTATCTTGAGTGTCAAGGTTAGGGTTAGATTTAGGGCTTGGCATCTTTTAGGTAGGAAATGAAAAAATCAAAATTCAAATCTGGTTGACACAAATTTATTAGCATATTGCATAGGGAAATTAAGTTTAGTTGGATAATTCTATGATAGAAAATTATTTGGTTTGTTATAGAATAATATTGAAGACAAGGGATGATAAAATGGATGGTTTGATAAACCTCTGACTACATATTGTATGGTTTGTTCCAAAAAATTTTGAAGTTAAGGGCTTGGAAAATGGTTGGCATGGATGGCGAGGACATTAATTTTAGCAGCAATATCTTAGATGATCTTGGTAATGGATCCTCCATGGAGACCTTTTTCCAGGAGATTTTCAGGGACACTACTCATGCTTGCACTCATACCCACAATTGCAACCCTCCCGAGACGGATAACAAACACACTCACACCCTTCCACATGCACACTAAAACTTAGGGCACTATTCGGCCAGGTTGGGATATTAATTTCATTTCTTAATTGAGGCATAAAATAGATCCTAGTGGTGGGATAAACTGTGGAAATTTAGAACTTCAAAGAAAACAAAAATGTTTTTGTGGCTAGCCATAATGGACAAAGTCTTAATAGAGGAAATATGCAAAAAAAATACAAGGCAGGGACCTGGAAATAGTATTCTGTGGAGAAAATAACGAAACTATTGATCATTTACTAATAAAGTGTAGACAAGTGAAGCAAATGTGGATGGGAGTTGATTGGGTTACAGGAGTGAAGGAGGGTTGCGGTCGAGCCTCCATGGAACAATGGTCAGGGAACTGGTGGTGTAAAATGTAACTGCAATAATAGTAAACTGTTCCTTTCCTAACTTGTTAGGGGGTTTGGTTAGACAAAAGACAAAGTTGTTTGAGGATAAAAGGATACCTTATTTCAGGTTGCTTATCAAACTGGTGCATTGGCCTTAGCATATAAAACTCTAGTAGTTCAGAAACCTGATAGGAAGCTACATGAATTGATAATCACCAAGGAGCAGGCTTCGTGTAACACCCCGGTTTTGACCCCGTTTGCAATAAATGCACATGATGTATATATTGTAATTAATAATGGTGTGAAGCTAAAGGCAAAAGCCCCACCATCGATTTGTTTGTGTTATGTTTCGGCGATTGGAATCGTTTTCGATGGTATATCGTGATATACGACACATATTAGTTTTGACATCATGTAAATATGTACTGTAATTAAAATGAACCCCAACCAGCTATGTCAATGCAGCCATGATGAAAAGGGCATGATTTTCATAAGGATAAGGGGGGGGATGATTAAAATTTGAGCCTATAGGGAAAAGCCATGTGTCAGCTGTTAAACCCTTTTGACTTTCTCACCTTCCCTTGTCTTATCCAACTACCACCATTTTAATGTTCTGGTGAGTAGTCGAGGCAGTTATTGCTGGGGAGTGGAGTGTGGCAGGACTATCAGTCCTTTCCCACATGCACACTCCACTAGAAAATTGAACCTCACGTTGGGCAGAGGAGGGGACTCTCCATTATCTCCACTACGCCATCCTCTCCATTTTCATTCATCCTCATGCAGGGACAGTAGTTCTGTTCATTCTCATGCAAAGAATTTTTTTCTGTTTTTGGTCTCACGCAGCCAGGAGGGGGAGCCGTTTTTGTACTGTCATTCACATTGTCCACAGAAAGGAATCTAGTGTGTTTCCATTTTTATATCTAGGATCTGGTGTAAATATTCTCTCACGCATTGGGTTCTGCATTGTTGTTACTCACACAGCAAGCTCGTGGCGGTTCGTTCACTATCACCCACGAATTTCCCTGTGGAGAGCCATTTTTACGCTCAGGGATGGTGTTCTTCCTAGTGGATTCATTGTTGAGAATGAACCGTTGTTTTCCCCACATTGTTGGCTGTGTCTACCTTTACATTTTGGGATCTGGTGTAAATTTCTCTCACGCACAGGTTGGGAGGTTGATTTTCCTTCCCCATTGTGTTCTGTCTAAGTCTTCCTGGTGGCTTCATTGTCTAGGACAGACTGTTGTTTTCCCCACATTGTGAACTGTGTTTGTTGATATGTTTGGGACTACTGTAATTTGATTGGGAGTCATTTTGGCCACAATAGGGCCAAGAACGACTCAGGAGTCATTTTCCCTTGTCCAAGTTGTAACTGCTGGCTGATTACATGCATGTAATGGTTGGTCTTCGGATTGTGTTGGGAGCAAGGATGGGGGCTTGGTTTGCTTGATAAACCTGGTGTGTTTGGAAACCACACAGACAGAGCTAGAGGGCTGGATTTCTTCTCCACAACCCTTGAATAGCACTGGAAGGGAAGTCAGGGCCTGAGGGACTGTGTAGCAGAGAAGGGACTGATTCCTTATGTTGGGTGTGTGTGGGTGTCTTAGAAGTCAGGCTAGTTCTAGTGTAGGTGTTCCTAGCTTTGTAATGGGCTCACCAGCTTAGAATTTAGCCTTTCCTAGCTCCTTGATGGCCTGATAAACCTGACCATGTTGGCTTGGTTGTCTTGTTGACAGCCTGATAAACCCAACTATGTTGGATTGGCTATTTTTGTGTATCCTTAGCTATGTGTAATCCTTCTTGTTCCTTATTCCTTGGGGAATAATGCCCAGCTTGGGGGTGGCAGCATTCTTGAGAGATTTAGGATCATGCTAGCCTATGGTTGGGTGGAACATTGTAGTGACGTAGCTGGTTGCGGGACGAGTTCTTTATGATATAAGTAATCTTGACCATATCGTGTCAGTATTTATATTTACTTCTGCAATTATATTTACTGTTAAGGAATATGATGAACATGTTGAATGCTTGTATGAACGTATGTTTGCTTCCACTGTATGATAAATAATCATGTATGCATGTTCTAGTTTAAATCATTTTGCTTCAGCATTTTTGTACATACATGTTCATGGGGCAGTTTGCTCGGATGGTTAACGCCATGGTAGCGTCCTCTTCTCCAGTTAGAGGGTCGGGGACATTACACTTCGGGCTTGGGATTTTAGATGTCTCAAGTCAAGACTCTCATAACAAACACAACACTGGGTGTGAAATCATTATTCTCTCTGAAAAAAATATAATCAAAATGAAGGCCTCTATTGGCAAGGGGTCAAACAATCAATGCAAAGCTAGTGGAACTTACAGGTATATGGAGATTCAAGGCTGGTGATCAATTGCATGAAGGGGACTGGTGAGCTTCTTAACATTCACCTGAAATATTTGGGTGACCAAATCAAGGATATAGCCTGCAACTTTGAATCTATTACATTCTCTCATGTTTTTAATGAACAGAGTTTCGAGGCAGATACACTTTCAAAATATGGTCACCAAGTTCCAGAAGGCTGAGTTTTGTTCGAAGAAATCAGAGAGGAGCTGCTACAGCTTATGAATACAATTACTATTGATTCATATCCAATCATAAAAGCATAAAAGCATAAAAAACTATCTAAAACTGTAATTTAAGCATAAAAAACATCATAAGTCTTAAAAGCATAAAAAACTATCATCATCGTTCTATTTAAGAAGAAAATAAATCACACTTTTCATGTGTTGTTGTGCTTACATGTGCTTGTAAGAATAACAACACATGAAAAGTGTGATTTATTTTCTTCTTAAATAGAACGATGATTTTTTCATTGGAAAAAAGAGCTTTATTAATTCCTAAAACCCAAATCAAAGAACATGCAGATATCCTTACTGTTGATTCCAAAATAAATGGATAAGAACATGTTGCTTAAGCACATTAAAGAAAAAATCACATGTCATCTCCATGTTGATATGATAGATCCTCCATCACTACGGTAGTATCATCGGTGGCGGTTTTAGTGTGAAGCTTTATGAGCCCTCTGGTTTGTGATTGTCATTTATACATGTCCTTAATTGCAAACTATCACTACAATGGCATATGATTTTGTTCCACATGATATATTTACTCTTCCTCTTCAGGAGTTCAAAGAAAACACCACCACTAATGTAACATCCCCAACCCTCCGACCGGTGAAGAAGATGCTACCAAACAACCAAGAACCTCAGGTCAACTAGCCCCATGAACACAAACATGCATAAGAGCTGATATAAAATGCTTAGAACATAAAACATACTAAGATGCATAAAACATACAAGGATGCATAGTTACTCAACATACAACGGAAGCAAACATATACATTCCAGCATCAACATGTTCATCATTATGGTTCATTAGACATTAGACGTAATGTAAATGTAGAAGCAAAATGGACAAGAATGCTTATCTTATAAATATTTCATCCCGCAACTAGCTACGTCACTGCCACGTTCCACCCAACCATAGGCCAGTGTGCTCATCAATCTCTTAGCAACACTGCCACCCCCAAGTTGGGCATGATTCCTCAAGGAATAAGGGTCAAAGCAGGCTTACACATAGCCAAGGTACACAAATCATCCAATCCCACACAGTAGGGTTTATCAAGCCGCTAAGGAGCTAGGAAAGGCTAAATGCTAAGCTGGTGGCCTGAATGGAGAGCTAAGGATTCCTACTCTAGAGTTAACCTGACTTCTAAGACATCCACACACCCAACACCAGGAATCAGTCATTTCTCTGCTTCACAGTCCTATAGGCCCTGACTTCCCTTTCCAATACTCTTCAAGGGTTGTGGAGAAGAAAGCCAGTAGTCTAACTCTATCTAAGTGGCTCCCAAACGCCAGGTTTCTCAAGCATACCCAGCCTCTAATCCCACTCTAATCGTCTAAATACCAACCAATGCATACTGTAGTAAAAACAATAGTTCACAGCTCTATGAAGAAGGTAAAGACAATAGGGTGACAACCCAAACGAAAGGGTGAACACAGCTCAGGTCAGATAGGACGATTTAGAGTTGTTCTTGGCCCTAACGTGGCCAAAACAACTCAGCAGCACCCAAAAGATGATTGCGTTCACAGCAACAAACAACATGGGGGAAAAACCACAATAAGACACAATTTCAGGGGAAGAGCAACAACCGATCTCACTGCAAATCCATGAAAACATTACACAGCCCAAAAACGGGAGAGAGATCCGATTCTCAATCCTGGACAAGGGAAAAATAGGTACACAGACCACAAATCCGTGAGAGTAACACACATACACATAGAACCTGGATGTGAATGGCTTACATAGTCCAATAATGGGAAGAGGTAAAACGATCCCCTACATGAACAGGAGGAAGAATAGATCCACATACCAACAATTAGCGAGAGAAGGGAGAACGAACCCCCACACATAGAATCGTGGATCCCTTTTATCTTCCCTCTGCGTGAGGAAGACCATCTGAACTTCCTACGCATGAGAAGGTGAATAGAGCAGACCCCCGCTTGCATGAGATGGTCAAGACAAAACCATGAGTGGAAGAGTGGAGAGAATGGAATGTCGCCTCTCTGCCCCTAGTGACGTTAAGAGGAGGAGTCTGCTGGTGGAGTGGGAACGTGGGAAAGGACTAACAGTCTTGCCACACCCACCACTACTCAGTAATAACTGCTCCCAACTAACAGACAACATAAGTTTAAATGGGTGGCCGACACATGGCAACTCCCAATGACCCCCACGGGTTGGACAACCACCCCCTTAACCTTAGGAGTCATGCCCTTTTCATTCAATGTTTCATCGTCGTAGTTGGATGTAGGTTTATTTTAATTGATGTGCATATTTACATGATGCCCAAAACTATAATGTGTCGGATAGGACGATATACCATCGGCAACGATCCCTACTGCCGAAACATACACAGCCAAATCGATGGTGGGGATTTTTCCTTTAGCTCCACACCATGATTAATTAAAATATATACATCATGTATCTTTTAATAAAAACGGGGTCAAAACCGAGACATTACAATCCCCTCCCCCTTGGAGTAACACCGTCCTCGGTGTTCCAATACATAAGAATACATATACAATTTGCACATCCAAAATTTCAAAATTTTACAGATCTGTCCCACGTTCAATTATTTACTTGAACTTTCAAGACCAAGTCCCTCGGCTTCCATGAGCTTCTCTTGCTGGTTCTCAGCTTTTGGCTCATGCCCAAGTCGAGGAACTTTGTGGCTACGATCTTCTTTATGTTCCCTCATTGGGCAGTCCTGACATAAATGATGTCTTCCACATTTCCAACATTTTGCTGGCTGCTTTATATTTACCTACTCATTTTCCTTTGAGTCTTCATGCCTGGAATGTTTCTTAGCGGATTGGTTGGATGAATGTCCCATCATTGATCCACTTTCCTTGCCTTTACGGATTGTCCCCAAAAGGTTTTTTACCTCCTTTTGCAAACCAATAGATTCTTGCAAAATTTAGTGGTTCATCTCATTCTGCCTTTTCTGTATCTTGAGCATCTCTCCAAGATTCTCTTGGGTCCTAGAAATCGTTTGAAGGATACTTCCATTCATGTCTAGTAGCTTTTGGTCTGCTTCCATGATCAATGTGCACCATTGGATTTCACTTTTCTCACTTGTGAAATGCACCATTGAAATTCTGTCAGACCAAGCATAATATAGTCATTAAAATCAATCAGTTAATTGCCTAATTGCCATGACAGTCCAAGTCTCATCAAGGAGACTTTCATATTTTTCATGCCTTCCCAACAGGCACATGAGCTCATTCATGTCCATTCTTGGGCAAGGAATTAACTATTCCAGAATTCACAATTTACTTTAAGCAAATACACACATTCCATTTTCAGTCATCCATGCATTCAACAATCTTTTTTTTTCATAATGCATATATATAATCAAAAGGGGCAAGAGAGAGCAACAAGAGTTTTTTCCCTCTTTGTTTTGTTCCATCCTGGAACCCACACCACTGCTATGGCTTTTCATGCTCTCAGCCTCTTTCACTTCACCATGAATGCTGGACCAATCCCTCTTGGTCATGACACTTAGTGTCTCCAGTCTATTTCATACCTCTCAACCATGGAGCCTCCCCACATGGTTTGCCTCGAATGCTAGGAACTTCATATTCTCACTAGCACCTTTTTCATTACTGCTCATTCTAAGGCCTTCAGGACAGTCACATGTCCACATTCACCCCTAGAATGCTCTCATAGTCCTCGCTCCCAGTGATACCTATATTCAAACATTGAATAGATTCACATGTTTAGTTTATTCCCATCGATTTTTACCTCTTAAACAAGAGCTTAAAACATCATAACCAAATCATATACACATGCATATTCATAAGAAAGAACTGCAAAACAATCCAATACTTATCTGTATTGTGCGTTTCGTCGTTGGTCCACATGATCTTGCTTCACTTTGCAAGCCTTGGGATCGCCTATGGACTTCGATGTTAGGTTAGCACGTAGGCTGCTTCACAACATCCTTTTATATATATATCAGGCACAGTCAAGCCAACCTTCAGTTGGGTTTATCAAATAGTCAACAAATCGCTTGCACTTATATCGACAATACACTTATATCAACAACCAATCATCAGCCAAGCCAATGCAGTTGGGTTTATCAGGCCATCAACAACAACACATGTAGTTATATCAACAATAAATGACCATTTCCAGGTTTCATTTCCAGCCGTGAGCTCTAATTCCATTTAGTGTACAACACCATACTACATCTATTTATCCTGACAACACAAGCAATATAAGCAAACTCATCAGTGTTATTGCTCCAAAATTGTAATCATACTTCACATCATTCACTATCAAGTATTGAGACACCAGGAGTGCGTCCACTCCCTAGGATGTAATCAATATTGAAAACCCTTCCATGATCTGACATCGTAAAAGTGTGCACCCTTTTCCGGTGTGTGCCATGTAGGCCCTATTCATACTCAAGCAATCGATCATCATGGAATAAAATCAAAACATGTTCTGCATATGGAATTTTAATAACTTGACATGCATATTCTTATCTAGGGTCACATAATACTTATCCATTTTCCGATGCAGTATTCCTTCGTTAAGGAGGAATGGGGGCTCCCTTCTCTGAGTTGACAATCCCTCGGTTTTCCATCCCAAATCCTTTTTACATCTCATATTCACACATGTCTTACTGACATAATCCATACCATCTCACTCATGTTGCTTACAAAACATGTGGAAATGAGACATTTCCAAAATATCCAATGGAGTTTCACCCGAAACCCATTTCCAAGATAAGGGAAAACCTTCTCATGAAGTTTGGTTCCCGCAGGCCATCACACATGATCTTCCTATAGTGTGTAACCCTGGTACATTCATCAAATAGCCAAATAGTCAATAATTATCGGATAATACAATCCCAATTTGATTGTTCCATAACCAAGCAATGACAATAGTAATTAAATTCAATGAGAATTTGCAACTTGATTTACTACAACAATGAAGTGATCCTCAATTGTGGGTCTCTTGTAAGCAACACCACTATTCCCATTATAATTTTATGCTTACTAGCATAACATGAACACCCACTTACAATGTGTCATCCTGACACAATCTTAGGCAAGCCAATAGTGATTAGTAGTTGTCAGCAATTTCTCAAACCCGAAATTCACAAATTCAAATTTAATGACCCATTATGCATACAAACTATTTTCACATCCATGAGACTCTTCTCATAAGGTTTGGCTCTTTCACATGGTAGATTCCGGCATTTGTCATTGTCTTACTCTCTTTTCCATGCTCTAAACAATCTACCTGAAACCTGAACTTCAATTAGCCAAACACTTGGTAAGTCTGAATGCATATAACCTTTTCATTGCTACAACCATCACTGAAGCATTTTCATAATTTATAAAATTCAAATACTTCCAGCTGTTAATCACATCAATATTACCAAAACTCATTTACTTCACGCAATCATTATCATACTAAAATTTGCAAGGTCACATCATTTATGCCAAAATGAAATGTTTAGATACTTCTTACCTCACAAGCATATCATTTGTACCACCTTTCCCTTCCATAGAGCATTTTCAGCAGCCAATTGATCCTGACTACCCTCTTCATGCACTTACTATCCTTCATGGGTCCTGCTTACACCCTTGAAATTACCAATTTTGTCAGTCCCTTGCAGGAGATTGTAGAAGTTGCTCACCAACTTTTGATTCTTGACTTGTTGCCTTATCCCTTTCTCCATAGGGTTGCTAGTCACATTCATCATCATTAGCAACATATTCAGCTATGTCCATGTTGTCATTGTCTTTTCCACTAATGCCAACATCAATGCAATAATTATCATTAGTGGCTCATTATAAATGTATAATTCTCACTATTCTTACCTACATGTAATATCTTATGCATGCAAGGCATATCCTCATGCATTTCATGTATAAAACTTGTAGTCATAATTATCAAGACAAGGTTTAAGGAAATTTCCCATTTCAAGTCCCTCATCCTTGCATGGAACTCCTCTTCCACACAACAACTGGTTTGACTTCATGGTCTTGCTACCTCTAGGCATGCAATTCCCATATAATCGTCTGTATTGACAGCAGCACATTTCTTTTTCAGGCAATCACTAGCACTTTGCTGCTCCGCATTCAAATTCTAGTGCCTCTCCCTTGTTCCCTGTTGGGTAATATTTCCAACACATATCCCCATGCTTCATTATGAGCTCAGGTTTGAAAACCACACCACTTCTAGAATGATGGCAAAACACACCACTGTATATTGGTCTGAAACGCTAACTTTAGCCACCTAGGGTTTTCATTCTTTTCATCCCTAAAACTACTGAAAAATCCATTGAGAATTTTACTAAAGACTGCTGAAATCTATGAAAAATCCCACTTGAAAACCCCAAAAATTTCTTTCTCCCAATTGGATCTCTTTCCAACTAAGTTTCCAATGTTTCGGTGGCCAAAAGCTCTAGTTTTCTCCGCGCTCATCGACGGCCTGTTCATTTATTTCCTTCCGATGTTTTGGTGGCCAGAACAACTTATTTTCTTCGTGGCTCCTCGACGATCAGTTCGTCTATTTTCCTCCTCCATATCGGGTCCATAGTGATCTATCACTCCAAACTTCATCAACGATTGGGACCCTTAAGTCTTATTGCATCGACGAGAAAATTGACTAATCACTGCATCGGCAGTCGGGTGCTCTATGCATTGGGTGTCTAGTCATCTCGGCTTCCACAACGGTATCTAATGAACCTTCGAGGGTTTCCGTGGTTCACAATCTATCGGCGGTCGGATGCACTAACTACTGCGGTGTCGGGCGCTTAGCCTTCTAGGCAACCGCAACGACGGACTCCCAATAGACTAAAATTTTCTGACTTCCATGGGTGCTCAAGATCACTAATTTCTCCCGACTCATCGGCGGACTCATCCACTAACATGCACCGATCGTCATTATCCACAACACTTAGAAAAATATCGGTGAAAATTTTCTTTTTCTCTTTCCTGCAACACTCCGTCGTCTATTTCATCAACTATTTCCCGTCGACACTGCGGCTACTCCCTCAACTAGTCATCAATGATGCAGTCAACTAATTATCACCGATCGTCAATGGTCTTATCGGAGCTTCATCAGACTAATTTAGGATGGTGTTTCGGCGACCTTCAACTGATCTCCGTTGAAACTGCGGCTCCCACATCCACTAAGTCTCGCAAACATTTGACGATTCTCATACTTAGAAAAAAATTCTAAATTTTCTTCCTTAACCATCTTTCTGCTGCTTCATCGGTTCAACCGTATTCTATTCTTTGTCGTTGTTTCGGCGCCTTCACTATTTATTTTCTGACATTGCGGTTACGCCATCAACTAAGTATCAGCGATCCAATCCTTTAACCATCGCCGATCATTGATGGTCCTATCACTTCAGTTTTCTACCGCTCCGGGTCGGCTGTCGAAACAATTAACTGTTGCGGCATCAGTGGTCAGGGACTCTACCTGTTGAAATATTAGTCCACTGGACTTTCGCAATGATGGGCACACGAACTACTAATTCCTTTCAATGTTCATCGGTGACCAATACAACTAACTTCCACCGATCACTGATGGATTCAACACTCAGAAAAAATTTTGAATTTTCTTCTTTGCATCGACTCTTCCTTCCACTAATGATTTCCGATCCAGTTCACTAGCCTTGGAAAATTCATCTTCTATTCGTCGCTGATCCTATCCTCTAGTCATTGGCGATTCCAACCACTAATCTTTTCTAATCGCAGATATTCTAGTTCCTTAGAAAAATTCTAGAAAGTTTTCTACTGTCTTCCGCCGCATTGGCCGTCAGAACAACTATCCTCTATGGCATCAACAATTGGGGACTCTATCCATCGGAAGGGTAGTCGTCTAGCCATCCGTAACGATGGCTCACAATCAGCTAACCTATTTTGATGTAGTTGCTGAACTTTTCACCGCATCAGCAACTTTCTCATCTAAGCATCGGTGATGCGATTAACTAATCGTCACCGATCGCCGATGATTTCAATACTTTGTAAAATTTT
Source organism: Pseudotsuga menziesii (assembly GCA_001517045.1). NCBI lineage: Eukaryota > Viridiplantae > Streptophyta > Pinopsida > Pinales > Pinaceae > Pseudotsuga > Pseudotsuga menziesii. The sequence goes on from LPNX010119853.1 coordinate 325,215, forward strand.
CAAAATTTCCTCTCCGCTGTTGGAGAGCTTCGGACTAACATTCCGCTGCATCGGAAGAACTTCACACTAAGTTTTTCGATGAGCTGACAACTCTGGCACTTAGAAGAATTTTGTGAATTTTCCTGGTTTCTTCTGGGCAATAGGCACCTTGCCTCTATTAACTGTTCCTCATGGCCCTCTGAGGCCAAAATAAGTTTTTTCACTAGATCTTCACAGCCCATTCAGGCCCATGCTGCAACCTTCACTCTGATTCCATTCTATGACGACCTCAACCCTCCGACCGGCGAAGAGGACCCTACCAAACAACCAAGAACCTCTGGGCAACTAGCCTCATGAACACAAACATGCATAAGAGCTGATATAAAATGCTTAGAAAATAAAATATACTAAGATGCGTAAAACATACAAGGGTGCATAGTTACTCAACATACAGCAGAAGCAAACATATACATTCTAGCATCAACATGTTCATCATTATGGTTCATTAGATATTAGACAGTAATGTAAATGTAGAAGCAAAATGGACAAGAATTCTTATCTTATAAATATCTCGTCCCGCAACCAGCTACGTCACTGCCACGTTCAACCCAACCATAAGCCAGTGTTCTCATCAATCTCTCAGCAACACTGCCACCCCTGAGCTGGGCATGATTCCTCAAGGAATAAGGGTCAAAGCAGGCTTACACATAGCCAAGGTACACAAATCAGCCAAGCCCACACAGTAGGATTTATCAGGCCGTCAAGGACCTAGGAAAGGCTAAATGCTAAGCTGGTGGCCTCAATCGAGAGCTAAGGATGCCTACTCCAGAGTTAACCTGACTTCTAAGACATCCACACACCCAACACCAGGAATCAGTCCTTTCTCTGCTTCACAGTCCCTCAGGCCCTGACTTCCCTTTCCAATACTCTTCAAGGGTTATGGAGAAGAAAGCCAGCAGTCTAACTCTGTTCGAGTGGCTCCCAAACACCAAGTTTCTCAAGCATACCCAGCCTCTAATCCCACTCTAACCATCACAATACCAACCACTTCCTACTGCAGTAAAACCAATAGTTCATAGCTCTATGAAGAAGGTAAAGACAATAGGGTGACAACCCAAACGAAAGGGTGAACACAAATCAGGTCAGATAGGACAATTCAGAGTTATTCTTGGCCCTAGCATGGCCAAAAAAACTCAGCAAGACCCAAAAGATGATTGCATTCACAGCAACAAATAACGTGGGGGAAAAACCACAACAAGCCACATTTTCAGGGGAGGAGCAGCAACCTATCTCACGGCTAAGCCACAGAAACATTACACAGCCTGAAAAAGGGAGAGAGATCTGATTCTCAATTCTAGACAAGGGAAAAATAGGTACACAGACCACAAATCCATGAGAGTAACACACATACACACAACCCCTGGACATGAATGGCTTAAACAGTCTGGTAATAGGAAGAGGGAAAATGATCCCCTGCGTGAAGGAGAGGAAGAACAGATCCACAGACCAGTAATCGGCGAGAGAAGGGAGAACGGACCCCCACACACAGAATCGTGGATCCCTTTTATCTCCCCTCTGTGTGAGGAAGATCATCTGAACTTCCTGTGCATGATAAGGTGAACAGAGCAGACCCCTGCCTGTGTGAGATGGTCAAGACAAATCCATGAGTGGAAGAGTGGAGAGAATGGAAATTCTCCTCTCTGCCTCCAGCGATGTGAAGAGGAAGAGTCCTATGGTGGAGTGGGCATGTGGGCAAGGACTGATAGTCTTGCCACACCCACCACTACTCAGCAATAACTATTCCCAATTAATAGACATCAGAAGTTTAAATGGGTGGCCGACACATGGAAACTCCCAATGACCCCCATGGGTTGGACAACCCCCCCTTAACCTTAGGAATCATGCCCTTTTCATTCAACGTTGCACCGTCGTAGATGGCTATAGGTTTATTTTAATTGATGTGCATATTTACATGATGCCCAAAACTTTAAAGTGTCGGATAGCATGATATACCATTGGCAATGATCCTTATTGCCGAAACATACATAGCCAAATCGATGGTGGGGCTTTTGCCTTTAGCTCCACACCACGATTAATTACAATATATACATCATGTATCTTTCAATGCAAACAGGGTCAAAACCGAGACATTACCACTAAATTTTGATTCCATGACGATGGTCCATAAACTTGAAGGTTGTTAAAACAACTCATGTTATAAATACCTTGGCCGAACATTACCATCAATTGTTCATTACAGAAACCAAATGTGGTTAAGAGCATGCATGCATAGTAACAAACAAAAGAAAGAGAAATTAAAGAGTTTATCCAAGTGTATGAATTTGGCACCTGTAATCTAATGCCATGGGTCACCTCGACATGTTTTATGTCTATTTTAGACGAAAAATCCCTCCAAATTTCAGTTGTTGGCCTATACAAACAAAATTCAGGAGTGTAAATGAAGCCCTTAGAAATTAATGAAGAAGAAGAACAGATTGCCATGCGAACATCTAGAAGTGCCTTACTTCTTCTACAAAGAGTGAGGGAAAGCCTCTTCAAATAGAATTCCATTTTTAAAGCCCTAATCCTGCTCTTCACCACATGGATGTTAAACAATAGGACCAGTGTGTGCTTTTAGCTATGGAATTAGAATTGTGGATTCCAAATAAAAGGAGAGTGTGTGTTCATGCTTCTTCTGTCATTTCATCATCAGCTAAAACTCCTGGGATGGTATTTAATTGTATTCAGGTCTTTCGAGGTATTAGTGTCCATTAAATATAGGCTATGAAACTATAAGAGAGAAACATATATTATGTAGACAAAATAATCAATTTAATCTTCTTTCCACTCTTGTAGTTCCTACCACATTAGTTATATGTATCTAGAGAGTAACTATGTTGGGATTAGGCTCTAAACTACACCACTTCTCCTGAAACAGTTCCTCACTTAAACAAAACCAATGTTATTACAACCAAACTAGTAACAGGACCCTTAAAGCTTGAAACCCGTCAAAAGTGGACTAGAACGAGAAAAAGCTGGAAAAAAAACAGTCGACTAAAAAGTAAGTGATTTATTAAAATTTTTAAAAAATACAGAGATATGCAACCCAAACCATTAGACACAAATATGTAAAGTTATCTCATGTATCAAAGGTGCTTGTAACCAAAATACCACATACTGCAATCTATATATGAACCAAAACACATAAAAAAAGAGGTTATACACGACCTCTAGAGTCCCAAGTCCTCCACGTCCAAATATAAGCATAGTACTCATGTAATTATTGATTTACTTATAACTAGAGTGTAAGATTCTAATAATAGGTTAAAATCATATGAATCTGCAATGCCCACATCCTCCTCATGATTAGCGAACTATGAACCAGGATTCAACGAACTTTGAACCAGGATTCCGACTAGATTCACATGGGACTGAAGGTCCAACAACAAGACTAAGATCCTCTCCATGTGTAGGTGGGTCAAAGTTCATCCTAAATAGGTCTTCATTATCAAATGTTGTTGATTGAGTCTCCAAAACCCACTTTGACAGCCACTCCAATGGAGCTAATATTGTTGTACTCAAGTAGACTGTGCTCTTATGGAAAAGATTCAATATTAAATTGGATGGAATCATTTGCATTATGAAACATCCTTAATAACTTGATGCTTGTTTTATGTGTTTTTGACCAATTTTGATCTAGCAAGGGTCACTTTTATTGTTATTTCAATATAAAAGTCAATACATGAAAACTTCTATCTTTATTGCTATTTCATTATAAGAGTCAATACACGAAAACTTCTTTTGTTTGTTGATTCAATGCTGTATCATTTTCAAGTTCATGAGATTTCTCTTATCGTATATTTGTAATTTTCCAGGGCCCTAACACAATTCTACAATAATTATCTGCAAGAAAGTCATTTATCCCATGCTTTGATAAAAATGGGTTGTTAGTAGTTATTGTATCGGACTTTGTAAGAAAATACATACCTTCAAAATAGGAATTCTAGCAAAAATATGCATGTTAAATATGTGTTACTGACACATCATGCAATATGCAGTGTTCAATTCCACTTTACAACATGGAAACATCACTCATCATGAATACATTGAGGTAGTTATTTCTTTGTAATATTTTGTTTTTTTCCTTTCCATTTATGCACATTTTCATTTGTTAAGAATGAAACTATAAATTTAACATTGCAACAGGTTGGAAAGGGATGAGATGTCAGACTAAACCAGATTACTTTGTTTGAGGATAAAGTAGCCGATGGAAATGGATAACAGGTTCTCAGTAGAGATATGTATAGACTTGGACAGCTCCTTGACTTTTTCAGAATGTTGTCGTTCTACTTCACCATTGTTGGCTTTTATGTTTGTATGATGGTTAGTAATGAGCTATTTTCTATAACACATTACTTTTGCAAGTGTTTATGGTTTCATGAGGAAGGTATATGAAGAAGGACTTCTAATTCTTATATGTTAATTTCTTATGCAGTTGATAGTCTTGACATTTTACGTTTTTCTTTATGGTAAAGCATATATAGTAAGTATCCTTTGGTGGTGAATTATCAAAATAATTAATATTTATAATGGTGGGAACATGTGAGTTTTGATAATGCTCTTAACTAGGATGATCAAAAGAAATCCATTCATTTTCCAAATAATGGAGTAGAGAAATGTTAAAATTGGAAATTATTGTTAAACATAGTTTGTAATGATGAACATGTAATCAATAGATTTTTGAGTTCATGATTTATGCAGTTTAGTTAAACAAAAATCTTATGGATTCTTGTTCAAATTGCTACAAGTTTTATATATTAAGTTGTATTATTGAGTTTCAATTAAATGCTTTTGCCAGGCCCTGTTTGGTTTGGATATTGCAATCACCAAAAAGTCTCGTTCCTTGGATAGCACATCCCTAGAGACAGCTCTCAATACACAATTCCTGTTCCAAATTGGTGTATTTACTGTTGTGCCAATGATCATGGGTTTCATATTAGAACAAGGACTTATGAAGGTTTGTCAAAATCTAGTAGTTTAGTATCTTTTATACGTAGTCTCCATTACAATATCTCATTAATTTGCAGGTGTGGTGGTTATGAGAACTTTCTTTCGGATTAAGAAAATAATTGTAAGAATAACTAAGAGTCAAGACAGATGGGTATAAACTAAATACTTCTCAGTCTTTTTAAATAATTTTCAGTATACCAATTATATTATGCTATAGCGCATTAGCTTTTTACTTTCATGTATCGACAATATGTATGCATATTTTTAATTCCTTCCTTTAAAACTTACATATAGTATTTAATGAGCTCTACCTTATTGGACATAATAAAAGAGTATTTATCACCCCAAATACAAAGCCTGAGTGGGATTCAATTGTATCTTTGGTCAAGGCAACTAATGGGAAGGTAAATTTTAGTCTCTGCTCACCCATAACTTCCTTGACAAGACTAAAAGGGGAAACTATTTCTATGTAGACTCAGATAAAAAGAGATGATTCTAAGATGATTTATTGAAGAGGCTAAAAGGATGGAGGAAAATTGGAAATGGAAAATATACAATTATTAAATTATGGCCTTGAAAGTTTGTTGACTTGGAAATTATCTTCCATGATTCAATCTCAAATGGGGAAATTTTAAAAAGCAGACGATAATTCTGGTAAATACAAAAGCTTCCTTCCAAAATTGGGAGATACTTTCCCAAGGTGGAAGCAAGAGAATAATAATGCTAATGGAAGAACATTAGATTTTGGTTGGGTGTAGAATTTATTTTCTAAGACCTTCTTTATAAATGCACCTCATTGTGAGAGCCTAGATAAGTGTAGCTTGTGGTGACCCATTTTAAAGGATATCTAAAAACATAAATAGTTATGGGATTTTTGGCCCACTAATCATACCCAACCTCTCTGACATCACTGCATATTTTTGGCTTACAGAATCACTCTGCAAAAAAATCTCAACAATTCCTTGTTTGTTTCTGCCCTGTTAAGTCTAATAAAAGGATTCTTGAGGTGATTGGAAAGAAGTTGAAGAAAAATAATGTAGTGCTTGATATTGTGGATTTTGGAGAAGATGATGATGGGAAATAACAAAAGTTGGATGCCCTTCTGGAATCCGTAAATAGCAATGAGAACAGGCATATCGTTCATGTGCCTTCATGCCCAAATGTTCTCACAGATGTCCTTATCAGGTTCACAATATTTTTGCATATACTTTGGAGTGGAATATTATAATGTTACTCATTTAATGTCATACTACTAAAGTCATAACTTGAATTTCTCTATTGCATCTCTAATATCTTTACATGGGATGGAGAAGCTGGAAGTGGATTTGCAGTTGTAGCTGCAACAACAGTTGCCGCTGGAGATGTAGGAAGTTTTGATTTTGGTGTTGAGCCTGATTTGGAACTATAATTGGATCTTGCTATTCATGTTTCAATGGAAGAAGAATGAGAAATACAAGAAGTCATGGTTTGAAGGGCTACATAGGAAACAACTACTAAAGCTACAAATGAGGGACCTGAGCAGCGCGCAAGTTTCGATGATGTGATGATGGCAGAAACAACCACTGGTACACTGGTTGAAACAACATAGAGAGGACCTGATCCAATGGTATTCATATTTTTGATACAATGATTAGAATTATAATTCATATTGTTCACACCTCTGTATTGAGGGTCTGTTTCAAATAAGCTTACTTTCTTAGAACTATCATTAAAAATAAGTTTTACAAGACTAATTCTATCCAATATAAATGTGTATCTAATTGGATGGTAGTATTTGCATATTATGGTTTTGGTAAAGCAATGTTTTCACTGTTGACGTATGCCAATAGAGGTGCCTAATCTAAATCCTTGTGACTATTTAGTTTGTTTCTTGCTTTTAATCTATTTGGATACTTGTAAGATTGTTATTATCTTTTCTCCAAGGAAAAAAATTTTCCTTCATAATTCAAGAAGAATGAAAGTTACATTTTCAAGTTCTATCAGGAACATAAATAGCAAGGAAAACCTATCACAATTGTCATCACTTTCCCATCTATTGCCAAAAAGAAAATAGCTTCATTGCATCAAAAGTTAAATTCCCACCAAGAGTCTCTGTAAAAGTCCATAAATTCAAAAAATAGCTTGGAGAGTCAGAGCCATTAAAAAGAAACAGTCTATCACATCAGGAATATAACTCAAACCATCAGGAGGAAACATTAGTGCCTATCATCAGAAATCACTTCAGCAAATAAGGAAATAAAGACTAGATGAGGAAGGGTTTGGGATCTTGTCCCTTGATGATGATTCCCATCCTCTCCATCTTCCACCAACACCAAGACTTCTTTAGAAACTTCAAATTTTTTTTAAATCTTGTCTGCCTGCATGTTGTGTTTCCTGTAAACATGGATGAAAGGTAAAATATAGAATCTACCCATCATGAGATTGATATGATCAAGAAATGGCTGTAGGAATAAGTTATGCATTTCTAATTTTCCTTTTTCCCAATCAATCTTCATCTCAGACCCCCCAAAGACCTAGAGACTTGGAGACCTTACAACCCCTTCTCCAAAGCAATTCTGAGTAGAGGAGCCAGAGCTTTCAACTCCGCCCAGTTGATTGATTGCATTTCTAGACCAAGTTTGAAAGGGAAAGTGATAGAAATTGAGGTAAACAGAACACACCCAGCACCACATCCCACTGGGTTTCCTTGACTAACAATGTCAAAGAAACCCCATGGACTAGTTTTGTCAATCTACAATAAGTTAATAACCCAATTTTTTTGGAGATTTCTATTTTGGAAACTTCTTGAACTCATCATAAACATACTTAACTTTGCTAATTCAGTTCTATGATTTTGGTTTAAAAAAGACATTCATAAAACAAAACTCAAATTTGTTTCAAATTTGGATACTAAATATAAAATTATATTTTCATATTTTCGCAGATGTAGGCTAAGATAGTATGTCCTTTATTTTGGTAGCAATAAGGCATTGTAGTGATCCTTTCCCAAGTGTTTTGGTCTTATAAAAATATCTGTGGGGTTCTTGAACCACTTTTCATGGTTTTGGTAGTTGTTAGAAAGAAGGTGATTGTAGATTGGAATTTTTCATAGATATGATTCTATGAGCAAAAACCAAAGCTAGATTTTCTTACAGAATGTTTTAGAACCAAAATTTACAAAACCAAAAATGAGGAGTTCTGATTGTCAACGGGTTGTTGAGGGGAGCAAATTTCCTCGTCTGAATTGGAGTCTGTGTCTTCATCTTTGGAGGGTGTCGACTTCTATGCACTTTGATTGGGTTTTTTGGCTTGTTGTTCTTGGTCTTGTTCATGGGTTTTGTTGTTATCTAATTGCTTAAAATTACTTACAAAATTCGTATACTAACTCAACGGGATCTGTCATCTTTGCCTCTCTAAAAATTTAGGTGGCCATGAAGCTATGTTTTATCCCTTATTACACCATAAGGAACAAAGAGAAAACATTCATATGGATCATGCAAGAATACAAGTGTAATCATTTGGTCACTACATATAAGCAATCTCGAAAACAACGAGAAATTGGACAAAATTAAAGGAAGGTATGGGTGAGGGAGAAGGCAAGGAGTAAAAGATTCAACATAACATAACCTGGTTCTAGGCCAGACCTACTTAGTTTTTTTAATAGATTAAACATCACTTACAAACATGGTTGAATGTTTCACACTGATTTTGCTATAAAATGTGTCAACTATAATGTGGGCATGCTTTTTATTATTTCATTCAACTCTTTTGAAATATGTGTTGATTTTATTTTGCTTGCTTATAGGATGAAGGGAAATAAAGGAAATCAAATTAAAGAGGATGCTAGAGAATTGGAGCAGGGCATTCATTTGGTCAAAGCTCCTATTGCCATGGAAGAAGAGCTCGGGATTATGTTGCCAACGAAGGCAGAGAAGATGAAAGTTAAAGTTTCCATCTCTAAGAAACAAAAATAGCATTCCATGGAAGAGTAAAATGTACATGTCAAGAAAAATTGAATCATTTATCCATTTTGTAATAATACTTGAAAATGTAATCAACTTATAATATAAATTAATTTTTTCATTTGCTAGCTTGTTTGTGACTTGTGGGACTAGTCAGTGGTCTAAGAAATTGTGATCCAGTGGCCTCTAGGTCGTCCAAATCACCAGGAAACTCCCCTATCCTGGGTCACATTAACCCTTATCATGGATGGATTTTAAGTGTCTCCTCCCAACTACCTTGTAGGGTTCGAACTCGGGTCATCATGCAAAACGAGGCCCACCGAAACCAATCATGTTAGCGAGATTTGACTACAATATAAATTGTTTTCCTGTAATGTTTTATGTTTTTTCTGTCTATTAGTAGTTTGGGGATAGAGGTTGTAGCTACCCCTTAAAACAGTTTATACGGTGCTTATTTGATTTTATTTAACTTTTATTTTATTTTATTTATATATAAATCTGAACATGGTTTCTTGCCTTGATTGCAGGTTAGTTGATGTTTAAGTCACCTTTGAATTAAATGATCACATAAGTGTTCATACTTATTGTCAACAATCAAACTCAAAGCTATTGTTGCTAATATTTCATCTCATTTCATTTCCATTTATCTAGTGGTTAAGAGTACTTAGAGTTAATGCCCATTCTTCTTGATGTGAAATGAAATTAGTTGTATATTTCTTTTTACTATTCTATATACATTTTGGGTGATGAGTTGCTACATTTTCTCATCCTTTGCTTCTATATAAACTGAAATTCTCCTTTCCATGCCATCATCCACCACTATCTTCAAGTTACTTATGAATTTTCAGTCAAATTGATATATCTTGGCATGACTCTAGATGACTCGATAGATAGTTTAACATTGGATGCATGCTTGTCATTCCTATAAATTTATGGGATTTTTTCATTTTCCATCATTCAAGCATACAAAATAATGATTATCAAGTTACTATAGATACATAATGCCTTACCTTGTAATATTCCTTCAAGTCTTTCAAATGCATTTATTAAGTGCAAGAAGGACTTGAAGGACTAGTACAAGGTAATGCATTATGGATTTATAGTAACTTGATGTTATAGCTGATTTTACCACACCAGGTGAATCACACTTGTATGGCCTTCCCCTATCGCTCTGCAGACTCCTTAGACCCCTTGGACCATTTTTTGTCCTTTGATGTTTCCTAGACCATCTCTATAAACATGTGAAAATTTCTATATGCAACTTTTAAACCCCTTATCACATATATACGCGGGTTTGACCCCTAAAGCTGCGTACATCGGGATTTGTACACAATCCAAATCCTTTTGGAGTTTTCCTTGACATGGATCCAAATCAACTGTCACCTGGCCTTCCATATGCCTTGAGATCGTTCGGATTTGACCTTTCATTACCTGATTGAAAAGCTATATAAGGAACTCTTTGGATACATTGAAGGCTTAAGAGAATTGAGAGAAAAGAAACTATAGTCCATTGTTGCCGGAACTTGTGCTTGAGTCTGCATCCCTTTGTCCCTTGGAGCACTTTGGTGTTCTTCCCAAGCTTTCCTTTTGCTTGTGAGCTTGCTATCGAAAGATGGAGGATTGAGGTGGTGGAGGCCCAAGTGGGGGATTCAGTTTCTCCGATTCGCAGACATGCCAACAGAGGTTGTATTCATTGTAATCTCTGATTTTATATTAATAGAAATATATTTTCCTGTCCAATAATGTATGTTTGAATGAATATTTTATCCATGGATGATTTCAAATGCTTATACGTTGTTGATTATATATACTAGAGTAGATCTAACACCAATATATAGTATGCTAGTCTTGTTTACTTGTTGTTGAGGAAGTGATACATCAATTCAAGCTGAAGTTGGAAATCTCAATGGGGATCTACTTCAACCGTCCGGAATAAGGTACGACGTCTGATCCTTTAGTGTTAGATATTTGATTTCTCTTGCATATTGGAAAGGATTAATTTCTGGACTCAAGCTGTTTGTTGTGGTATCCCAAGCCATAGGAATTTCTCTCCGTGATAGAATTGGTGACTCCACTAGGGAGTTCCTAGTGGTTGTCCTTTGGGGGTTTTCTATCGGCATTAAATGACTTTCAATTGTTCTTTTTTTCTCTGTTTCTGTGTCAAGTATGGGGGCATGTTTTCCTGGTAGTGTCTGATTGGTGTGAATTTTGTCTCAACTTGTCTGTTTGCCTTTATTTTTATGCACCTTTCTTCCTATACATGAGTTTTTAACTCACAGTCGCGTATATACCCGGGTTTCACTGCTATATCCGTGTACACACATGGGTTTACTACGAACAGTCGTGTATGCCCTTAGTTTTTCCTTCTAGAGGAAGATTGATTGTTGCTGGGTGAATTTGGATGATTGTTGAGTCTCCTTTGATACTACTAGAGTCTGTATACACCTCTGTTTCTAACCAGAGACATTTCTTTTAGGGTAAAATTTCTTTTTTGAAGAATGTTCTTGTCATTGCATTTTTTATTTTTTGTTTTGGGATTAGTGCATTAGATTTATTTTACCTTAGTACTTTTCTTGAGTGTTTCTTGAGTTTTCTTGTAGAGCCCAGGGGTTGTAGAACCATTCTTTTGCTTTACTATCTCATTTTTATTTCAAAAAATCCTAAAATATTTGATTATCATTATGCATTGCATCTTGCATTTTTCATAGTACTTGCACTAGATTTGCTTTGAAGTATTAGTCAGGATTTCATATAGGAAAGCTTGCATTTATCATTCGAAGAAAATTGTGCATTTCACGTAGTAGCATACCTTGTTTTTCATGGACACAATGCATTTGCATTGATTGTTTGGTGTGTGCTTTTTGCTTCATGTTGTGTCATAACGCCATTAGTTGCACGGCCATATACCTCTTTTGAGTAATAAATCCAATTAAAATCAATGCTTAATTAAAATGAACTACACTATTTTATTTGATAGGGTTCACCAACAACATTAGGTTTTAGGTTCTTGGAATAGTTCATTGTGAGTAAATTCTTCAAGACCACTAAACAACAACATGTATGTGTCTGTCCAGGTGAGTGTGTGAAATTCCTTGGTATAACCAATGTTTCTCAGGATCCTCCTCTCAAAAGGGAGTTAAGCATGAGGCAGTGTGAACGGTTATTGATTGGGATGACCCCTAGTCATAACCGAGTAGCACCGGAGATATTTCCAGGATTGTATTTGTATCTAGGGGCTCTTTCGAGAGTTTTGGGCTTTGCTACCCTGCCCATATGGTCAATCCCGCCTGCAACTGTCTTCCTGAGCATTGATTATATTGAGGTGACCTTAGTTTCCTTACCTAAGATACTGAGGGGGTACTCTGCAGTGGTTATTCCGTGGGTGTCCCAGCCAGGTTAGGGTTGGACAACACAGTGGCTTTATGGGTTGAAGCTGAGGGATACAATAATTGGTTATGTACCTCTGCTTGTTGTGTATGGGAGTCTCAATCCTCTCCTAAGCGAGACATACCTGCTTCATTCGGGAGCTCATTTATCCTACCCTTGATTGCTTGTGTTTGGCTTTAGATTTTATTGGTGTATGCTCTATGCACGTTAGCTTGCCTAGGGTTTGTGTAGTTATAGAGTATTTTTACATTTTTTGAGTCATTATGGATTCAGGTACGACACCTCACCGTTCTTGTCATTTAGCAGGACTTTCACCTTCTACATCTCCTCCTCCTTTGGGAGAGAGAGATAGACAGTTTAGGTGGACTACTTCGCATATTGATTCACACACGATGGGAGACCATGAAGAAGGTATTCCTGAACCACCTTCTCCCATTCAAGTGGAAGATGGGGAGTTTACTCCTAACTATGATCCTTCACCTCATTTGACTGAGTTAGGTCTTGTAATTTCTAACATAGGTACTTTTCATGATAGACCTACTTACTCTAGTGTTGATCCCCCATTGATGCATCACCGCTATAGAATGCCGCAAGATGATGAGACTCATTTTGAACTCGCAAGCACTAGTTATGGTAGTTATGGTATGTCTAGTTTTCCCACACATGATTTGGAATTTCATGTCAAGTCGAAGTTTGAGCCTAACACTACACCTGGGGTCACTCTCATTCCTTCCCATGTGGAGAGGTTTGGGAGCACAAGTCACATTGCACCTTCCATCCCGTCGGTGGAAGCTACATCACATATTCCCGCTAGGCCTAGGGTTAGTGATCCTATTAGGATACCAGATCCTAGATGAGTGACTATAGGGAACAACACGTACATAATTTCACAGGTCCCTTCATCCTCTGTCCCTAGTTCTTCGAATGTTCACCCTCCACCTCATTCACGTGGTCTTTCGGGAAGGAATGTTGCTACAAGTCATGTCCATACTACTGTTACTCAACCAATTGTGTCTTAGGTTCAAGTACCGCCCATTGTTTCAGGAGGTCGTGTTCATACTTCTAGAGGTCATGTTATTACTACCAGAGCATATATTCCTACTTTCGGAGTGTATATTCCTACTTACAGAGTGTCTCATGGGACATCTCATGCGATGACTTATGGACCTTATTATGGGACGCAGTATGGACAGGGTTCTTCACCTTATGGGTATGGGTATCAACAACCACTTAATCTCCAAATTATGGCTTTGTAGCCCTGAATAGTCAAGGTACACCACACTATGGTGCTTCCATGCCACCCTACATGGGTCAAACGAGAGGAGGGCACTATGGTCAAGGCCATGGCGATTATGGTAATCAGACCTATATGAATCAAAACTATCAGGGAGCGGTGCACCAACTTGATCACCCTAGGCTCCCTTTTTTCGCAATGCTAAATCTTCCTGACTTGCCGAGATTGATGAACGATGTTGTATCTCATGACCCAGCTTGGCTGGCTGTCCCTACTAAGCTTCCCTCGGACATACCCAAATTCAAGGGAAAACCGAGAGAGGATTTGAGCAAACATGTTACAACCTTTCACCTATGGCGCTCTTCAAATTCCTTACACCAAGACTTGATCTGTTTAAGGTTGTTTCAATGCACCCTTATAGGGCCTGCCGCGAAATGGTATATAGAGTTACCTAGGGGGGAATTCGCTTTGTTTGATGACCTAGCGATGAATTTTCTTAACCACTTCTAGCTACCAGTGCGTTATGACATTGGTACGGAACTCTTGTCGACATTTTGGTAGGATAAAGCCACACATATCTCGGACCATATCCAAGAGTGGCGTAGATGGAAGAGGTTGATTAAAGCCTTTATACCTCTGGAATTCCTCCTCGAATGGCTCCTTAAGTCGTTATTTCCTTATATAAAGGATGTTTCTACATCCGTAGTGCAAAATGAGGAACAAGCCATTTTTAGGGCGCAGGAACTGGATTTGATTTATGCTCAATCCGGTTTGTTATATGAGATCATTCCTAATTCTCCGCATTCTAGTTTCGACCCCATAGTTAAACCTAGACCACATACCGATGGCATTGTTGGTTGTGCGAGTGCTAAACCTGCAGATTTAGTTGTGAAACAAGTGAGTCAATTGTCAATCAACCAATATGCTTCGGGACAAGCCACAACTTCATCTCAACCCACCCAAATGGTGAATGTGCTTTTGGTGCAATCGTTAGACCAGAAGGGTAACCAACAACCCGAAAGGAATAAAAATAAGGGTAAGAACAATCGTAAGGGTGGGAATAGGAATGAAAATGCTAATACTAATGACAAGAATGTCCGTAATGCTGGGGGGGACAAGCAATCTAAACGTAAGGTTAATTTTCCTTGCAAGTTGTGTAAGGACGATCACCTCGCTTACTTGTGCCCTCGTATTGATGAAGCCTCGATATTTTTAGCGCAGGGCCCAGCTGTGCTGACCAACCCTTTGCCTCACAATAAAAACATGAACTCGAGGACCCATGATTAGTCTGGTGGTGATCAAGATCTACCGAAGGGTAGTGGTCATGGTTGCATTAACATGGTGCATGCTACAAAGGTTGTGACCCATGTGAAGGACTATGGTTCATCACAACCCAACCTAGGAAAGGAACCTGATCCACCAGGAAGTCCTTTGTGTATTGAAAAACCTGTGGATAAACCTAAAGTTGCACCTCGCATTCCTAAGGGATTCCTTAAGTATTCCGGGAACAGTCCTAATGCCCGAGTTGCCCAGAACTATTCTATAGTCAAGGATTTGGGCCACAATCCTTGTGCGATGTTTGCACTAGAAGTACTTCAGAGTTGTCCTTCGCAAAAGAAGGCCTTCCTTTCTACCCTTGGTGTGAATGATGATAATTCTTCCTTCGTGATTAAATTTGAAACCGTAGGACTTCAGCCTCGCTTGCCTTACTATGTGTCTCTTTTGATTCATGTAGAATGTCTCAACATGACCATCAAGCGCACTATGATTGATGAAGGTACTGATGCTTATGTGATGTATTTATCATGTTGGAAGGGTTTAAGTTCCCCTAAGTTGTCTAAATCCGGTACCATGTTGATTGCGTTTGATGGAAGATCGTTTAGGCCGCACGGGATCCTTCCTGCCCTTAAGGTCTGTTTAGGAGGGAAGAGCATTACGATATAGGTCGAGGTGGTTGATGCGCCCCTTGACTACAATCTCTTGTTGGGTAGGAATTGGATGTACAGTATGCAAGCTGTAGCTTCTTCACTATTTCGCGTTGTATGCTTTCCATTTAATGGGAAGATAGTTACGATTGATCAAATGTCATTCAAGAATCCGTTAGTTACCGCATCTTTGGGAGCTTTGATCCTGATTGTAGAGCACTCTCAGTCGGAAACTGAGAGTGTGGGTGTGGGCATGTATCCATCCCTCATGGGAAGCTTTAGTTATCCTACACATTAGAGGAAATTTCAACTCAAAATGGGCCTTTTAACTTTTATTCAAATTCCATGTCATCATGTGTTAGCCAATGAAATTGCTTTAAATTTGAAATACCGTATAGGTCTTAAACACTTTTTTAATATAAATTTGGGGATAGGTATCATAAAAAAAACTATTTTTGTTTGTATTTTTGACATATCTCCATGTGTTTTTACTCAAATTTCGATCGGGAGAGCTCGTTGGATGCGGAATTAAATTTTGCATCCAACGAGTACCCACTCGGCATACTTTTGATGGACCTCGCTACCCCAAAAACAAGAAATACCTGAAAAAAAATGGAATGATGACATCATCATTTCATTTTTTCAGGTATTTCTTGTTTTTGGGGTAGCGGGGTCCATCAAAAGTATGCCGAGTGGGTACTCGTTGGATGTGGAATTTTATTTCGCATCCAACGAGCTCTCCTGATCGAAATTTGAGTAAAAACACATGGAGATATGTCAAAAATACAAACAAAAAAATAGTTTTTTTCTTTTCTTCCTCCAAAATTAATAAATATTATTTTATTATTTTAACTATTATTTTATTAGTTCATTTTAGGAGGCCCATTTTGAGTTGAAATTTCCTCTAATGCATGTCCTTATAAAAGGGTCTAGTTCCAGTGAGGTTTCGACATCTGTGAGATCGGTGTCTTTTCGCACGAGTCATATGGAAGATCCTTGGATTCTTCCTACACCAAATACTTCAAGTGAGTCCATTGTGATGGATGTACCATTTCTTGCAACTATGGTAGCTTATCAAGCTAATATTGGGTGTGTTGCAGAGCCTAGTCCCTTCTCTTCACGGACGGAGGAGGAGGACCCATATGTGTTGCCTGCATGGGCAGTTCAGTCTTCTCATGCGCATGACTTCCTTGATAGTGTTTTTCCTTCAGATGAAGTGATTATTGAGGCCATGTCATGGGTTGAGCCACCTTGGGAAGAGTTGCATCATAGATCTTATTTTCTTCCTGAGCTTGACCACTTGGAGCATGAGGACTTTAGGGAGGTTCTTAGTGAGAGAATTGGTGGTCCCATGGTTCCATTAAGCTCTCCTGGTCTGATGGCTGATGGGAACATGGCGAATATATCTCCTACCATTCCTATCAATATCTCTCGCGATCTTGGCAGGATAGAGAATGTCTATATTGGGGCAGAATGTTCCCATGCCGAGATTCAAGAATACACCGAGTTGTTTAAAGAATTTCGTGATATCTTTGCTTGGTCTTACGATGAAATGCCATGTATCGACCCTCACATTGTTGAACATGAGATTAAGACTTATCCTAATGATAAGCCTGTTTGACAACGCTTGCGTGTAGTGAATCCTAGGAAAGGACCCGCGATTAAGGCAGAGATAGAAAAACTATTGAAAGTTGGTTTTATCTATCATGTTCCCTTGATGGAGTGGGTTTCAAATCCCGTTCCAGTTGATAAGAAGCAGGGAGTGATCCGCATATGTACTAATTTCCATGATTTGAATCGTGCCTGTCCTAAGGACAATTTCTCCACACCATTTATTGATCAGATTTTGGATGAGTGTGCATGTAGCGAGGTTTTTTCTTTTATGGAAGGCTTTTCTAGATACAATCAGATACAAATTAAACCTGAGGACCAACATAAGAATGCATTTATTTGTCCTTGGGGAACCTTTACATATCGGAAAATTCCTTTTGGCCTTAAGAATGCTGGAGCTACTTTTCAGCGAGCTATGACCTTGATCTTCCACAATCTCAAATCAGTTATCGAAGTGTTTTTGGATGACCTTGCTGCTCATTCTCGTATGAGAATGTGTCATTCCTATCGTTTGAGATTAGTATTCGAAAGGTGCGGCCATTATTTGGTTAGGTTAAATCCTCACAAGTCCATATTTTGTGTGAAGTCTGGTTGCTTATTAGGATTCATTGTTTCTAAAGAGGGTATAAGAGTCGACCCTTTGAAGGTTGAGGCAATACTTCAGTTGTCTCCCCCGAAAAACGTTCGACATCTTCAATGTTTGCAAGGCATGGCAAACTTCTTAGGGAGATTTGTTGTTAATTTTGCCAATTTTACTAGAGGCTTTATGTGTCTTTTGAAGAAGGACACCACCTTTTGTTGGGATGAGCGAGCCCAGGAGTCCTTTGATGCGCTCAAGTGAGCCCTAGCATCAGCCCCAGTGATTAGTCCCCCAAACTATAGCCATGATTTTCTACTTTATGTGGCCGCGTCCATGGAGATGATTGGTATGGTTTTGGTTCAAGAGGATGAGGAGCTCCAAGAGCATGTCATATACTATGTAAGCCGGAATCTTATTGACACGGAGATTCGTTATTCCCATGTTGAGAAGCTTTCCTTAGCTATTGTACATGCGGTTCAACGATTGAGACATTATATTCTCCTTCACTAGACCTTGGTTGTATCCCATGTCAATCCATTTCAATTCATCCTCACTCGAAGGATGATTGGGGGAAAATATAATAAATGGATTGTCATCTTGTAAGAATTTGATCTTGATTTTGTTTCAGTAAAATCGAAGAAATTGTTAAATTTTGCAGAGCTTATATCAGATTTCCCAAGCGAAGCCAAGGATTTGGTTTGTGAAGATACATTTATCGATGAGCACATCTTCTTAATCTCAACTTTAGACCCATGGTATGGGGATATTATTATATATTTACAAACATTGAAGGTCCCTACTCACCTCTCACAGGATGAACGACGACGATTACATCACGTATCCAAGAATTACCTCATAGTGGATAACAATTTGTACCGCCATGGGGTAGATTCCATTTTACGTCATTGTTTAACTCATGAGGAGGCTGATCTTGTGTTGAATGATTTCCACGGAGGGGCGTGTGGTAGTCATTTATCTGGGCTTTCTATATCCCAAAGAATATTAAGAGTGGGTTATTTCTAGCCGTCGATCTTTAAGGATTGTGTATTTGCGGTCAAGAGGTGCCATCCTTTCCAGGTGTTTGCACGTAATATGCACTCAAAACCTGCCCCGTTACATCCCATCATCACCGTCGGTCCCTTCACTAAGTGGGGGATTGATTTTATGGATTGCGACCCAGCTTCAGCTGGGGGGCATTATCATATCATAGTGGCTGTTGACTACTTCACAAAATTGACTAAGGCTATGCCTACAGTTAGAATTTGACGGTGAGACAGCCGCACACTTCATATTCAACCAGATTATTACTCAGTTCAGTATTCTGAAAGAGCTTGTCACTGACCATGGCTCGCACTTTCAGAATCATATGATGGAAGAGTTGGCAGCAAATTTAGGGTATAAACAAGATCATTCCTCCTCTTACTACCCTTGAGAGAATGGACAGGTAGAAGTAGTGAACAAATCACTCAAATCCATTCTCCAACGAACCATTACACAAAGCAAGAATAATTGGCACATTATGTTATATCCTACTTTGTGGGATTATAGAACTGTTGTTAAGACTTCCATGGGTTTTTCTCCATATCAACTTGTACATGGAGTGGAGTCAGTATTGCTGATTAAGTGCGAGATTCCTTCTTTGAAGCTAGCCATAGATCTCTTACTAGACACTTCCCCATTGGAGAAGTGTTTGTTCCACCTAGAGCAACTTGATGAGCAGCGTCGAGATGCCTTGGTGGCTCTAGAAGTGAATAAGCATCGCGTTAAGGTCCATTATGATAATTATGTCCATCCAAGGAGGTTTAGTGAGGGAGACTTGGTCCTTTTGTGGGATAAACCAAAAGAACCCTTGGGGGCAGGAAAGTTTAACCCCATGTGGCATGGTCCTTAGGTCATTAAAGGTGTGTTAGAGAAGGGCGCTTATGAGTTAGTGGATTATGAGGGAACGGCCTTGGCGGAGCCTAGAAATGGGCTCTATCTCAAAAAGTACTATGCATGATTTTCATCCAAGGCTGGTTATTGTATATTATTGTACATTTTTGCATAGGTAGGTCCTTTTCTTATGGTGATCGAGTTTGTGATTAGTTTCCGTTTCTTTTGGTGGATGTTAATGGAATCTTCCACCTTCATAGGATTCGCGGATGGTGCGAACCATCACACTCAACACTCAGCCTCGGCTGCTTGGGTGATTTATACTCCTATGGGTTAGGTATTGTCTTCAAGAAGCATATGTTTATGTCCATCTTGAAACAATGTTGTTGAGTATAGTGATGTTATCGAACTTCTACGGGATTCCATTTCACATGGTGTTCTCTCTCTTGAGGTACGACTTGATTCGGAGTTAGTAGTGTCACAGATTAATGGTTTTTACCATGTTAGAGATCCAACATTATTAAGAATATTCTTATGTGTGAGATTATTAGAACAGAAATTTGACAATATAACATACATACATGTTCCAAGAATTAATAATCAAGTTGCTGACTCATATGCTAACTACATGTTAGATTGGAATTTGTTTCATACACAATAAGCTCATCACAAAAAAAATTTTTTACACATGTAAATAAATAAATCGATCATCATAAATGTTTTTATAAACATCCAAAATGTGGTAATACATAGTGTCATAATACAAAAATGGGGCTCTCGATCCACCAAAATATAAATACACGGTAGGATAAAATGTATCACTCCCAGGTATCTAAGCCAGTGGAGGAGGAGGGGGGTTGTGATCATGGAATGTCACTATGGATCTAGCTAGTCGTCGAAATAGCTGCACCCATGCTCATGGTACACCCACCACCTGGATCTGCATGGCCTCAGGAAAGTCCTCGACTTGCGCCATGGTTACTCTATGTGTCAGTCTCACGAAGTTGGTATGAATGCTTTGGACCGTCCGCTCCGCATCCACACCCATGATATAGTCCCCTCTTCCCCTCTGTCTATGACGAGGGAAGCCTTTAGGCCATTGTGGTCCCACATCTGCATGCATATGGTAGATGTCACTATGTATTATCACCCAAAAACATGTCTTTTGATTCCACATAATCAGAAAACACAAAAAAATTTAATAACTCAAAAATTTTAAAAAGAGGGTCGAGATTCGTTACCAATGTCACCATATGTCGATCCTGGTGGTAGCGGCATGTCCATGTCTCCTCGAAAATCTATCCCCACATAGGGGTAGTCATCGATGGAAACTATCTGTCGTTGCCACCATGGAAAGAAATCAGCTAGATAGGGGTTGGACACCCTACCTCCACCCAGTCTATGCATCACATCCACCCAATGCCATTGGGCCAAATATCGAACCCCATGTACAAGAACGTCAAGTCTATGGCTCAATCTCAGAACATGCTCAAAGAAAAACGTGCTCAGTATGCTGCTAAAACCGAAGTTTCGCACTCTGCCCATCTTGCACTCACTGAGCTGGTGTTTCATGTTTCCCAGTAGCACAGTGCTCCAATCATACACAGTGGGTCTCATGCACTCCACTGCATAGAACATCAAATATCGCGAGGCCTGGTGAAGTGAAGCTAAGCCTGCTATCCTGCCCAGTGTCAGTAGGATGGCCTTTAGGCCCAACACCTATATGGATTTAGTTGGGATCTAACTCCCCACCTTCTCTATGTCTGGATAGCAGTACACCACAATGTACTCATCTATAGCAAGGCCAACTTCGGGCCCACAAGAGCGTAGGTTCACCACTTCCCCCTGTCAGGAAAGTCCAGTAATAAAATATATGTCCTCCACTTCTATGGTGAGGGAAATCCCATCTATCTAGAACGACTCTAAGTCTAGATCCTAGTAGTCCACTAACATCTGCATTAGTCTTGATTTGGCTCTTAAGCCACCAAGACACCAAAATTTGTAAAGCTCGCATGCACGTAATGCTTGTTGAGCCATTAGATCTGCCCTTACTGCCTCTTCTACATCACCATGTTCACATTCTCTCCATTCTAGGACCATCCTAGACATAAAATTTGAGTTTGATCCATTAGAACACTTAAAATCATTGATCGTGGCCGCATATGCTTCTGTTTGCTAAACAACCGCGTATGTACGCGACTTTGAGGGTGTTTTCCGCATATATCCAGCCCTATACATGGAAAAAACCTTGATTTTCATGTGGGCCATGGCATGCATCTTAGACTGACCTAGAATCCTAAATACACCATGGAATTTGACAAAATTTGCATGAAAATGAAAGAGTAGAGCATGGGTAAGTACCTGGAAAAAACGGTAGTGGATTCCGCCAGCTGGATCTCCTGGAATTCGCTGTTGAAGTTCTGAGCTCAATTGGGTAAAAATTTCAAATGTTTTATAATGTTTTGAATTTTTTACTATTTATAGAAATTTTTCAAATTTTTGAAAATTTTACCCCCTTTTCTATAGTTTGGACCGTTTCTAATCCTTTTGGACCGTTTTTGAACTAATTTATGATGTAGGAGACCTTTTTGAGAGCCGCTTCAACCATTGGATTGACCCGTTCGTGTCGATTTCAGGTATCATGTCTAAAATGACATATAGGTTAGGTTTCATCACCATTTGCATTTTTCATGACCTTATGACCATTTCATTATAGCCTTAGGTATGAACCCATTCTATTATGTCACGGAACCTTCTTGTTGTTTTAGAAGTGGCATGATATGAATGGTAGAGCTTGACCTTACATAGGTACCCTAGTTAGCGCCTTATTTTCATTTGGTGCCCATGTCGACATTTTGTCCCTTAGGGTGTGGGAGTCCATTGTATAGTATTGCCATGACATTTCACAAGAGCCTCACACTCCTCTTAATCTTGTGCTGTCCTATTTTCCTCAGGACTCCCTTATGTCAAGTTGTAATTGCATTATCATGAGCTTTTCCTGCCTTATTGAGCCTTACGTCGGCTTCCCTGACATTGAGTTTCAGCCATATAGCCCGAGCTTGTCTCATGTCTAGCCATGCAAAGCCATTTTATATATCCTTTGCAGCTTGATACCCTATTTTTACTGAGAGGGGAATTTCCCTCGAGTGTTACTATCCTACACATGGATCCTTGGATTAAGCATAGGTATGTTCGACTGCTTGGAACTAGTTTGTTTGCCCATTATGACACTCATCCCCTCCTATTCTGTAACTATAAAGCAATTTTATTCTTTTTCAAGCTTTTTAAATATTTGAAAAAGTCCAAAAAAATAAAAAAACCAAAAATCCGGACAAGGAAAGATGTTATCTTTTGGTAGCTGTCGAGTCGTGTTGCCTTCGAACAGAGCACTGTTTATCACATCTGTTGGTTGGGTTTATAGTTTGACTTTAGGAGCTGTACTTATTTATCTGAGTTTATCTCCACCGACTAGTTAAGCTTCCAGTCCCTATGGAGCCTCTTTAGATGCCTCCTATGTTGCAAAGATGTCCCAATTTTGTATATCGAGTCTATGCTGCCTTTATTTAGTCACCATTCGCTATTATGCTCTTGTTTGAAGGAAGTTGAATCTTGAGTCGGCCATTCCTCAGGTATCTTGACTTTGCATGTAGGCCATTCCCGGTACAGTTATTGGTTCATGCACCTTATGATCGAGTCCTTCCACATTATACAGCTTTGCTAAGTACCTCATGTTGGATGATGGGGGATGCATTAACTCCCTCCTTCCAGTGGACTTCATCCCATTGACTGCAGATCATTTATTCTGGGATTGGAATCTAGAGTTATTTTTGAGTGTCTTGAGACTTGCAGTCATCAGTGGTCGGTTCTCTCGCCATCGACAGTTTTTGGAAATACATCAATGTCCCCTGATCGATGGATCCTCTCAAGTGTTCGACCTCAACACATTTATTCACACTTGTTAGTTTTCACTCTAGTACCTTGATTCCCATTATCATTATTGGTGGGTGATCTCGCGTCTGTTAACGGTATACATCAATGACCGGTAATAAGACAATGGACTACTATGTTTGACCTCGACACCTATATTCGCATAGTAGGACTTGTACTCATAGCAGTTTGTGTAGAATACCTTCCAGATTGGTGGCATCTCTTATATGCTACCTCCTTGATCGTTCCAGTGTTCATGAGATTTCAACTCTCGTGACTTGATTCCAGTATATGCAAGACATTTCCAACTATTATGGAGATATTGATCCATTGTATATCTTCATCCATTATGGAGATCATGATCCTTTGTATATGTTCATCATGGATATTCTGATCTATGTATATTGTACGTGGCGATGACCACTTATGTGATATTTTGTATCATTGTACAATGTGATTGGATGGCTGGTATTCCATTTAGGATTCTTCATCACTCCACTTCTGGGATGGACTTATAATGTATTTCGGACATCGTAAGACCCCTCTGACCTCACACATTAGGGGGCATCTATTATAGCTGATTTTACCACACTAGGTGAATCACACTTGTATGGCCTTCCCCTGTCCCTCTGCAGACTCCTTAGACCCCTTGGACCATTTTTTTTCCTTCCATGTTTCCTAGACTATCCCTATAAACATGTGAAAATTGTTATACGTGACTTTTAAACCCCTTATTGCATATATATGCGGGTTTGTCCCCTAAAACTGCGTACATCAGGATGTGTACAAAATCCAAATCCTTTTGGAGTTTTCCTTGACATGGATCCGACTCAACTGTCTCTTGGCCTTCCATATGCCTTGAGATCGCTTGGATTCGACCTTTCATTACCCCATTGAAATTCTATATAAGGAACTCTTTGGATACATTGAAGGCATAAGAGAATTGAGAGCAAAGAAACTATAGTCTGTTGTTGTTGGAACTTGTGCTTGAGTCTGCATCCCTTTGTCCCTTGGAGCACTTTGGTGTTCTTCCCAAGCTTGCCTTTTGCTTGTGAGCTTGCTATCGAGAGATGGAGGATTGAGGTGGTGGAGGCCTAAGTAGGGTATTCAGTTTCTCTCATTCATAGACGTGCCGACAGAGGTTGTATTCATTGTAATCTCTGATTTTATATTAATAGAAATATATTTTCCTATACAATAATGTATGTTTGAATGAATATTTTATCCATGGATGATTTCAAATGCTTATACATTGTTGATTATATATTCTAGAGTAGATCTAACACCAATATATAGTATGCTTGTCTTGTTTACTTGTTGTTGAGGAAGTGATTCATCAATTCAAGATGAAGTTGGAAAGCTCAACGAGGATCTACTTCAACCGTCTGGAATAAGTTATGAGGTTTGATCCTTTAGTGTTAGATATTTGATTTCTCTTTCATATTGGAAAGGATTGATTTCTAGAGTCAAGTTGTCTGTTGTGGTCCCCCAAGCCATAGGAATTTCTCTCTGTAACACTTGATAAGCATTATTTTTTATGATTGAATGATGCAAACTTTGTTTAAATATCATCATTATCAAGTAATAATGACTTCTTAGAGGGTTCTAGCTCAATGGTAGAGCACCTTCCTAATTATAGGAAGGAGGTTGGTGGTTTGATTCCTATGCACCATATCATAAATTTGTGACTACAAAAATGAGTAAATTCACATATATATGACTATTAGTATCTAATTTCCTATATCTTATAGCGTGACCAACGTTTAGTCGTATTTATCTTAGTCATTAATATGTTATCATCTAGTAGTTTATTTAGTCATATATTTGGTCATTAATTGTTGCGGTCAGGGACTAAATCCATGACTAAATCATTGACTATCAATGACTAAATAAATGGCTAATAAATCAATCTATTAATTACTAAGTGAAATGTGACTAAGTCAGTCAAGTTATAAGATAGTGTAAATTAGCTACTATTAGTCGCTGACTCAAAAATAGTTGTTTGTAGCCGGATTTTAGTTATTTTTTAGTCATTAATTTCTCATTTTGTACTAGTGGGAGTATCATACTCTACTGCCTCCAAAACATGAGCATCATACACTCTGCAACCTTTCCCATAGAATTTCTTCAGTTGCATTGCTGAAGACTTCCTTCCAGAGATCACTTTTGGAAAGCCTTTCACAACCCTTAGGTTTCCTTCTTCATCCAAGCACTCAAAAGTCTTATTGTAACAATCAATATTCGCTCTATGTGCTTCCAACCAATCCATTCCAATGAGGACATCATAGGATTTAAGTGGCAGAACATTCATATCTACACAGGTGATTAGCCAATCTATGACCAATGGGAATTTCCTTACCACCTTGCTGATATTCTTCTTAGTTCCAGTGGCTAGCTAGACTAACAATGATCTTCTATTCTTTGACTTCTTAAAAGTGCACATATCAACAATTCTATGGGTTATATAGCTGTGAGTCGATCCAGGGTCAATCAAAACAAGAACAGTTTGTTCAACAATATCACCCTCATCTTCCACCACAGTTGAGTTATGACCTGCTTGGTGGTCTTCTAACACTGCACAAATTTTAGGAATGATCCCTACTTCCTGACCCATAGTTTCAACTTCTTGGGTGATATGGACTTAACCCTCATTCCTATTCTCAAGTGGAAAATTCCTATGCAGATAGGGTCCTTAACATCCCAAACATTTGAGAGGTTCCTTTTGCTTTTCCCTCATCACTCTAGTCAAATCAATCACATCTTGTGAGGGATTCCTTTGCTGCTTCTGGAGGTGAGGAGGTTTAAAACATTTATTCCTTGGGTTAAGCTTCTCATTCTTTTCAAGGGAATTTCTACTACTCCCTTCTACCTCTGTTAACTGATGCCCAGAGTTTATATGCCTTTGGAGATCTACCAAAATCTATAACATGGTTGTAGTCAACTGGTTTTTCTCTACCAGAGCCTTGACCAATTTCTTATTGTCTTCTTTGCAATCCTGTAACTCTACCCTTAGGCTTCTTATGGTAGCTGCATCATCTAGGGAACTCTCTTGTTCCCTCTTCCCAACAGCTTTAGTTATGTGACCTTGGATACTGTAAGTTGGACTTACATACCCTTCCCCATGTGGACAACTCTGACACAAATGGGGTCCTCCACATCTCCAACATTGAATTGGATTTCTTCTCTCTTGTGGATCTCTTGGATTCCCCCCCATAGCATCTTTCCCGTGTCCATAGGGATCCCATGCATCATCCATGTTGTTAATCTTCTTGGCATTGATCTTCTTTGACCCTCTTGGTCGGACCAAGACAAACTTTTCAATATGCACTATGAATCTGCAAAATGTGTTAACAACACCATTCGTTAGTCAATCTCAAAATTTCAAAAACTACTTACCAATTTCTTCTTACAAGCATGAACGGTCAAGATCGGTGCATTTCGTCGGATTTGCTAAGTTTAGCAATTCTGCTAATGAGCACTCCTTCTTATTGTAGTTTTCTTTCTGCAATGACGATTGTCTCAGGGGGGCAATGGGGTTCAAGGGGGCTTTCCCCCTTGTGGGTCAAAATTTCTTTCGATCGAAAAAACTTGCTGATCCTCTCGTCGTGTTGAAACAATTTTGAACTTTCTTCTAATCCGAAAAAACTTACTGAGCCTTCCACCATGTCGTAAAAATTTTGAACTTTCTTTCGATTGGCAAAACCTTTCCAAGCCTTCCGCTATGTCGAAAAAAATTCGAACTTTTGTCCGATCGGCAAAAATTCTCCAATCTGGTTGACATGTTGAAATTTTTTTGACTTTCCTCCCAACATGTTTCGGCTAAAAATTCCCAAGTTTTTCGATGTGCTTTGGCGAAACTCAGCCGACGTATTAGCAAAATCCTGATTTTCCTTCTAATTAGAAAAATCTCGCTAAACCTTCCGATGTGTCGACAAAATATTTCCAAACTTTTTGATGTGTCGGCAAAGTTCCAAGTTTTCTTTCGATCAACAAAACTTGCCAAACTTTTCAATGTGGCGGAAAAAGTCCAAGTTTTCTTCCGACACATCAGCAAAATTCATTGATTTTTGTCAATTTTTTAAACACTTAGAAAACGTTTCGAGAAATTTTATTTTCTTCCTCTTCATCGGCTTAACTCCAAATTTCCTGCCAACATGCATCGGCTCGACTTCGGCTAACTCAGATGACACAGAAACTTAAAAACACTTAGAAAAATTCTAGAAATTTTTTTTCATTGTTGGCTCAATTTAGAATTTCACACCGACATGTATTGACTGCAAGCCTTGTCATCTCGACTTGGCTAACTCAGTCAACATGTGTCGGCTCAACTCATCTAATATGAGCTAACATGAAAATTTCCACACTTGAGAAATTTTTGAAAATTTCTCTTGTATGCTAGTTTTTTTTTTATTATCTACTGAACCCAAAGGGTGATCTAACCTATGTCAATTGTTCTTTATTTCCCATTAAAACCCAATGCTACAACTAGTGCTCTGATACCACACTATCATGTCCCCTCCCGCCCAAGAGGACACGACCTAACATCACTGCTATCATTTAATTAGGAAATCTAAGCCCCATGAAGATAAACAATAAAAATTCATTGAAGATAAAACAATTACATATGCATAATGTAATCTACACATTAGAAGCAACATCTTTCAACACATTGATGATGTTCATATTCATAAAATAAGCAACATTCATCATGTTCAAGCATTTAACGTTTTCATGATAATTTACGAAGCAAATATAATTTCAGAGTTAAATACAAGAATACTTATCTTGAGAAGAAGCTTCCCCACAACTAGCTATGTCATTGCAATGTTCCACCCAACCATAGGCCAGTGTGCTCCTTAATCTCTCAGCATCACTGAAACCGCTGAGCTGGGCATGATTTCCACAAGGAACTAGGGGACACAGACTCACACACAACAAGACTATACACCCACAGTCAAGCCAATATCCAAACACAGTCAGTTCAATATGAGATGAGTTCTTGGACTTACCCAACCAATCCCACACAGGGATGCACTGTACAACAAAATACAAGTTCTGGGTATGGACAAAAACACCCTGAAACCCAAAATCGAAAATGACAAATGGGGAAAACGACCTAAATTATCAAATCGTTTCAGAAAATTTTCAATGGATTCACATAGGCAAAAACGGCCTCCATTCATACCCAAAATGTGGATCTATCTTCCCAGCTACTGAGCTTTACAAAAAAAATGAGTTTCCAGCTAGGATAATAATGAAGAAAACACAGAAATTTGGGAGGGAAGCGCTCAACAAATCCCAGTTGCATGAGGAAAGGGAAAATACCCTCTTAAACCCCCAAAACATAATTATCTGCTACAACTTCACTCAGCAACGCCAAAAACGAGTTTTCACGACTGCACATACACTCAGTAACCCCAAAAATGACTTCCCAGCTACTCATACATTTAGCAAGACCCAAAATGAATTTCCATCCATGGGAAAAATGAAGAAATCAACCAAAATTGTGAAGGGAAATGCATCGGAGCTCCATCTACATGAGAGAGAAAAACTAATGGATGAAAAATAGGATGGGCATGCCTTTTCCACCATTTTCTTTCCCAATAATTAAAAAAAAAAATTTCCCAAAAATGGGTGGTTTCCCAATTCGAATATCACTCCTATATTCTAACCATCCCCATGCATTAACTAACTCAACCACTTTTGGATGACTAGGCACAAAGGAAAAAATGGGTAGTTGACAGTTTTATGGGTTTTCCCTTTGACATTTAAATTTTCCCCATTGGCTCAAGGGTTTGAATATGCGCCCCCCCCCCCATTCCTTGTGAAATCATGCCCCCATCTCTTTAATGTACAATACATCTTTGAGGACAAAGATCCCTTAAGGGGAAGGCAATGTAACAAACATAAAATAATAATTAAATAACTAATAATAAACACAATTAACTATAATATTGAAAGGACATGACCCTTCAAGTCACAATTCCCAAGCCTTATTTAATAGGTAGGTCATCAACCAATGTAATCATCTATTATATTTTATCTATACAACCATTAATATACATTTTCCCTATGGACTATCTGATATTACAGATATTTTGGTGATTATTGTGTGAGCAAAATAATTGTTCGCTTCAATTTTATTAATTGCATATTTACATGATGTAGAGAATTATATTTTGTCATTGGTTAGCATGATAATCATCGGCATCGATTTTAATCGCCGAAATGTAGAACACTAAATCCATGGTGGGGCCTTTTCCTTAAGCTCCACACCATGATTTATTAACGCTATTTACATCATTTATAATTTAATGCAATTGGGGTTGAAACCGGGGTATTACAATATGAGAGCAACAAGAGTATATGTTGGACAGAGTGCCCACGGTTTGGTGGAAAATCTCTCTTACATAGCTAGATTTTTGGATCTCTTTTGTTAAATATAAGTATTGTTTTTTTATGATGTGCAATGATATTTATTTATATGCCTGTAGTGATTAAGCTTTCATATGCATGTTATATGTGTGTGTAGATATTGTTTTCCGTTGTGTATTTTGATGCTACACCTGCACACACGTTTTATTGTTATGAAATTTGTAATTATGGTTATTGGGGCAAAATTTGGAATCTTGTATCAGTTCATGTCCCCTCCTATCAGCTAGATTGAGGGATGGGGATGTCACATTTTTCCAACACAACAAGACATGCAAACAACTTGATATAATTATTGATTCGATGGATGCATGAATGATGGCCTAACGATGAAATAATGATGGAAAATGATGCAAGCACAACACATAACAAATAACAATTTCTTTTACATTTTGAGAATAGTAGATACAATGATAATGTGACAAAACCTGAAGGAAAAAAATTAATGCTAAAACCCATTGCATGATAGCAAAAAAAGAAACTTAGAAAACGGTTTGAGAGCTATAGCAACACAAATAAATGGTGCTATAGCCTCTCAATGCAGTAGTGATTTTACATAAGATCTCAAAAATGACTATTGAGATTAAACCAAATAGATATTGAATAAACCTTACATATAATCCCTACTCAAAGTAGAAAAATAAATAAATAATATTTAGTTATACGATTAAAAATGATGAACAAAACAAAAGACATTTATTGATAATATAAATGGAATAAATAATAATCTTTATATTTGTTATTTTTTCATTCCAAATAAATGAATTCCCCTCACCCTCCTCCACTTAAGTGTTCAAAATAGGGAATCTAGTACATTACCACCACCATACATACCCTCCCTGCACCCCCTCCCCCACTCTTCCTCAATTTATTCTGGTGGAGGACAATATTAAGTACCACTTACAACAGTGGTCAGTAACCTCATAGGAATTGATGTTAATGAAGAGTCTCATGACCTTTATGGCATGACCTTTTTGGGAGTTACATTGTAGAGTTGAACCAATCGAGATAACCCTTGGGGGTATATATTTATATTTATTATAAACTTCTATATAATTTCTTAGTTTTTAAATAAATATGTTATTTGCATGCTTATAGGACTCCCAAGTATTTTTAAGCATGAAATACTAATGAATCGGGTTTTGAGGAGACCCAATTATGTCACAAATTTTCCATTTGTCATATCAATGTGGTTACAATGAAGAATTGCATAATTAAGGATATATTTTCAAGGAAAATCCCCCTGATGGCTTGTTCTAATATTTTTTCCCAATGAAGATTATTGTGATCAAGGAGACCCATTTTCAAGGGAAATCACCTTCATGATGTGTGACAATTTATTTTCCTGAAGAATAATTCTTAATATACAAATAGTTGAGAGACCAATACCACCCTCATGCTTAGGCATTTTTCAAAAGTGATCATGGATGAAAGCAACCATTCATCTCCCCCAAACACTCTTAGGATATTGTCCAACATTAAAAATTATCTCATCAAAGGATACCAATATGATGAATAATACACATGACCAACTTACAAATTTCAAAATTATGGTAAGCTCACAAACAAATGGAAAATTATTATAATAACAATGTTATGGATTTGACTAAACCTTGTTAATTTACTAATCCCATTTTGTCGAAAGTGAAGTCATATCTCCAAAGGGGATGCCTAAAAACTTCACAATCTCCTTCAGCTCACCCCGCTCTAAGGTCAACCAAACCAGGTAAGGGTCTCCACAATTTCAATCAATTAGAATTCAAATGTATGCTCACCGATGACATGACCCAAATAATGTAGAATTTGTTTATGAACCATAGTTCCTTGTTGACTTATTCAGACTTTAATAGTGTGGAAATAATTGAATAATCTATGAGGTGGTTATTAAGATCCACCTTATCCATTTGGATTTGAATACTCCAAATACTCCCCTACATCATGAGTACTTCTATAAATTATCCAAGAGCATCAACAACCAACACTTGGAAATACATTACAAAAGGGTACCCCTTTCAAATAGATTTATGCAAGTGGATAAGGTAATAAATTACACCATTAATGGACACCAAAGTAGAAGCATAAATCAAGAACATGCACATTATATTTGGAAACAAAAAAGTCAAATCAAAATATCAAGTATAAAATCCTAATCAAAACTATCACAAGATTTGTAAAAAAATATTTTTCAGCAAATGAATCATACATGGTCTCCTTCGCCATCTTTACCTTCCTCAATAGTGATCAATGTGTAATGAACCTTCTTTTAACAAACCACATCTACCTTGACATCAAAATCTTGGAAGCAACCTTTTGAATTCATTGCACAAATTCTTAGGACAAGATTTATAAGAAATATTAAGAGTGGTTGATGTCCATTCACTAATGGTGTCTCTAGTAGAAATATTATTTGGATGTACCTTAACTACATATTGATTTAAGAACTCTATAAACCTTCCAATTTTGAATTTGTCTTGGGGTGTCATTAGAAGGTCACCTACAATAGTATTCCACATTGTCTTAGAAATTTTACAAGGAAACTCATTTAGTTCTAGAGACTTACCATTGTTCATCTTAGATAGGATGAGGTAGACATTTTCCTACTCAAATTTTCTTTTAGGGACACTTTTGATTGAAACAATTGTCTTTCATTATTCATATCTAGCCAACCAAACCCAATAAAAGAGAATTCAAAGCCAATATACTATAGAAACATAATCCAACTGTGTTCTTAATCTCATATATGCCATGCTCCAAAATTCCATGAGGATTCCCTAGAATTCTCGTTGGTTGAATAGTAATAGAAGAGTGCACATGATAGATTAAATCTAGTTTTATAAGGATCCATTAGAGAGTTTCCCTTCTTAAAGACCATGAGACATTAATATTGATCCATTCAATATGGAAATAACAACCATGAATTTACATGTTGTAATACTTATGAATTGTAAATGTGTAATATAGGACATTATTGGGTCTCTTGATTCATTTAGGAAGATTGTTTCTAAAGAATTTTCTTCCAAGTTAGGGTAATAGGCTATAAAGAAAGACTCTTAAGGATTTTTTTTGTTAAGGTTTAATATAAATTCATTGACTTTGTTGTAATGAGGGAACTAAGTTTCTCCATCTATTTGTAATTTTTTTTTGTACAAATATAAGAGTTTTTTTAATAAAAGGGCAATTGTAAAATTATTTACTTCAATTTATATATATAAATTACCATTATCACATTATCCCCTTATAGAATTAGCACCAACCAACTGTAGATTTTGTTGGCATGCCTTGTCATTGTTGATTTCGCATCCCAGTTTGAATTAATAATAAGTCATGGGGGTGTGAGAAGAAGATATATTAGTTATATCTACAACTTATTTCCCTCATACGTGTTAATTTAGTTTATGTTTTATGATATAGATTAGAAATTTGTTTTGTAATTATAATATGTGCCAATTTAGGTAGGTAGATATTATTACCATAATGGCTTAAAGTGCCAATATCACACTTTATTAAGTAACATTATTTTTTACCTTTATAAACATTTTTCAGCATGTCAATTTAATACTTCAAATCTTTAATGGCATAAACTGTTGTAGCTCATATATATCACAAAGGTAATTGTGACTATGAAAAAAGTGAAGAAATTAACAATTAAAGAAAACTATCTAATAATTTCTAGAAAGTATGTGTATTTTACATATTACTTATATATATATAATTACTAAATTAATATTAAAAAATTTAAATTTTCTTCTATTTTAAAAATTTGTTAATCTAATATAGAAGCCCTTGTGAGAACAAAAAATGAGTGCCCATATTGAATAAACTTCACAAACATTAACTAACATAATTCACCAATGAATTATAGTAAAGTTGATATAATAATTAATTCCACGACCTCCAAAGTGAGCACACAAAAATATATAAAAAACACTTTGTTATAAGAAAAATACTATATCAATTCTTTTTTCACAAAAGGTTGAATAAAGGAAAAAAGTAGCCCACTGCTTTACTTTTACATGACTCCTCCAACAAATATCAGGTTGGATACCATATTTTATGGAAATAGACCTCATAAGAAAACATGGGTAGATATGATTTTTAATTTTAAAATAATAGCATATTTATATCATATTGAAAAGAAATAAAATATATTAACATTAATTTAGCATAAAACCTTAATTTTTATAATTAATTAATTTAACAATAGGTATAACAAGCATCGGTGATGATAAGCAAACTAATTATGATTGAATTTGAAATAATAATACATCACTTTTGTTGTAGAGAGAATGCAATTGCGATAAGATTTTGTAATTTTTTTTGTGTGATATTTATATATGTATAATGGACAATAAATTATACCAAAATGTAGATTTATATGACACTTAATAAAGTGATTTAAAAGTATTTAATTTTTATATTAATGATAATCACAAAATGGATGATATAAACTAGTAAAAATTTGCTTAAACATCTAAACTAATATCCTAACATGGTTCTAAAAAAATGTGAAACTTAAAAAAATAGTTGTTTGGTTTATAAAGATACTCTTTTATATATAGAAAAATGAATGCAATTAATTTAAGTTATTGACAATTTGCTTCTTGGAAAACAACAATGATATTATAAATGGATAATAAATTAAATGTAATACAGAGTTGTAATCTACATAATATTGTGTTACAAAAGCATTTATTTTGCATATTGACAATAATCACAAATAGTTATAAATACTAATAGAAGTTCATTTAAACAACTACAATTTTAAAGAAATTATTATTCTAAGAAGAAATACAAGACCAAAATCTTCAAGGGTTGCAATTTTCATGAACTAAAATGTAGAAGAACTTTGGGCATTTGATGCATGTGCATCATTCCTTCTTGCATTTGTATTGCTAAGAAAATTGGATATGCTGCGCCTTAACCTCCTAGAAGCAACTGTGTTTGCTTCCAAACCTTCTTTGAGTCTCTCCAACACCATTACCACATCTCTCATAGTCGGTCCATCATTAGGTGAATCATTTGAACAAAGCAAGCCAAGTTGGAGCGAGGAAATTATGCATTTGCATACATTATTTCCTTCAAAATCATCCTCATCCACTTCACTAAAAAGACTGTGATCAATTACCCCCCTTCACTCTATTTGGAAATGCTTGATCCACCCACTTGTGCAAGTTTAGGTCTCCAGAAAACATTTCACTAGTTGGTCGTTCCCTGGTAAGTATTTCCAATAACAAAATGCCATAGCTGTAAATATCTCCTTTAATAGACACTGCCTCACCTAAACCATACTGTGCATTTAAGTAAACCTTCATCAAATTTTATTCAATTAAAACATATAAAATTGTTGATGAAAAATTACTACTAAAATTAACATTCTAAAATTCCATATCTGGGGCAATGTAGCCCATGGATCCTTTCACATAAATTGTTGAAGTAAATGAATCTGTAGAAGCTACATCAATTAATTTTGAAATACCAAAATCTGTTACATGGCCTATCATGTCTTCATTCAAAAGCACATTGTTAGGTTTTAAATCACAATGCACTACTTGCACATGAGAATCATGATGAAGATATTCCATGGCATGGGCCACATATATGGCAATGTCCAATTGTGCTTTTAGTCCCAGTTGACATACATATTCACCATTGTTGTCATCTATATTAGGATACAAATGATTCTCCAAGCTTTTGTTAGACATAAATGGGAACACCAATCCTTTGAAATGGAGGTTGGAACATGAGGTTATGATTCTCACCAAATTTCGATGTCGAAAATTTTGCAAGACACTACATTCGGCTCGAAAACTCTTTTCAACATTCTCATTTTGCAGGTGGAAAACTTTAATAGCAACAAGTGTGTCATCACTCAAAATCCCTTTATAAACTGAACCAAAGCTCCCTGTTCCCAACAGGTTGGCCTCAGAAAATCCATTAGTTGCTATGTGAAGCTCTTGATATGAGATCTTTTGGTGCTCTAAATTTTGGAAAATGGGTTGTGAGGAATTAGAGTTTTGCTTATGCGTATTCCATTTCCAATAGAATCCCAAAAGTAGAGAACATAGTATAAAAACAATAGCTCCACTCACTGACAATTGTACTCTTTTCAGAAATGAAAAATGAGCTTTTGGTGATGGACATGCAGGTAATTGGAATGCTTGTGGTCCACAAAGGCTAGGATTTCCAACTAAGGACATGGCAATTGTTCTATTTCCAAAAAACCCTCCTTTCGAAATTGCCCCTTTGAGATTATTGAAAGACAAATTCAAATATTGAAGCCTCTTCAACTTCTTGAGAGTAATTGGTATCGTTCGTGATAAGGAGTTGGAAGAGAGATCTAGGTTCATGAGACTTCGTAAATCTCCAATTGAATCTGGAATAGAATCTTGTAATGCATTTTGAGATAAATTCAATAATTGTAGTTCACTATAGCTTCCAAGTGCAGGAGGAATGGACCCAGTCAACTGATTGGCAGAAATGTTTATAGCTTGAGCCATTGCAATTTTACCAATCTCCCTTGGTAAGGAACCTTCTAATAAATTACATGACAAGTTCAAATAGAATTGTAGATTGGAAAGTTTAGCAATTTCATGTGGTATACTTCCACTAAGCCTATTGTGAGACAAGTCGAGTAATTCCAAATTTGTACAATCCCCTAAGTTGAAAGGTATGCTTCCTGATAACTTGTTGTGATGAAGATAGAGCCTTCTTAGTTTCTTAAGGGGTGCAAGGAAATTTGGATCTTTCCAGAGAGAATATTTCCACTAATGTCCAAGAGACCAAGGTGTTGTAAGATTTTAAAGTCACTAGGGACATTTTCCTCTAATCTATAGTTACTTAAATCCAATCTTTCTAATTTTTCAAGATTTCCTAACAATTTTGGAATGATACCAGTAAAAAGGTTTTCACTTAAATTTAAAAAGGATAAGTTGCTAAGATTGCCAATTTGTGGAGGGATGGTTCCATGTAATCTATTGTTGGA
Organism: Pseudotsuga menziesii; assembly: GCA_001517045.1. Classification (NCBI taxonomy): domain Eukaryota; kingdom Viridiplantae; phylum Streptophyta; class Pinopsida; order Pinales; family Pinaceae; genus Pseudotsuga; species Pseudotsuga menziesii. The sequence goes on from LPNX010119853.1 coordinate 362,095, forward strand.
TAATGACAAGTAAGAAAGATTGGTATAAATTTGACCTATTGTAAGGGGTAAGACACCATTTATTTTATTGTTATCGAGAAATAGATATTGTAGGTGAGAACAATTGGTAAGAGCTACAAAAAAGACCATGATTGTAGGTTAACCACTTTCAAGTTGATTATTATGCAAGCATAGCTTTTCAAGGAGAAATAACTTACCCAACTCTATAGGCACACTTTCGCTTAACTTATTATCATTCAAAAGAAGTGTTATGAGCTTAGAACAATTTCCAATTGAATTTGGTATGTTGCCATTGAGTTGGTTTCCCCATGGAGAAAGATAATTCAAGTTAAAGTTAAAGATATTGGACAAAAATGAAGAAATATTATCGAACAATTTATTAAGGCTCATATCTAACCTAGTCAAAGAAGAGAGATTTCAAAAAACAAGCAGAATGGTACCTATGAGGAAAAATGGTAAACTGGTGAGTGAACCCAATTATGGTGGAATGGGTTCGTGGAGATGGTTTCCGTAAAGATTCAATTGAGTCAAGATTGAAAGGTTACCGAAGGAAGAGGGAATAGTACATGTGAGGCTGTTCTCTCCCAAGTCAATACATTGCAAATGTGTGAGGTCTTTCTCTCCAAGTCAAGAATTTGCAAATGTGGTAGGGAGCTGAACTCGTGGGGGATATTTCCAGATAGATTGTTGGAGAAGAGCAATAGTACAGTCAAATTTCTGTAACTACTGAGTTGACTTGGAATGGGACCAATGAGACTGATACCCAATTGAATCAATGATGAAAGGTTTGCCAGGGAAGTGGGAATGGTACCTATGAGGTCATTCTCTCCCAAGTAAATCCCTTGCAAATATGGAAGGGAACCCAACTCCCTTGGAATGCTTCCAATCATATTGTTGAAGTAGAGCGCTAGGAGAGTCAAATTTCTGCAATGGCTGAGATGAGGTGGGATATTCCCTTCCAATTCATTGTCGGCCAACACGAGCACTCTCAAACGAAAGAGGTCCCCCAGTTGAAGTGGGATAGGATCGTGGAGCACATTTTTGTCCAGATAAAGAGAGCAAAGAAAGGACAAATTGGTCAGCGAAGGAGAAATGGAACCACACAGATCCCTGACACTTGAGGTAGAGGGAGACCACTATGTTTGGATGGCAGTGGCTGCAGGCAATGGCAGTCCAGTTTTAAGGAGAGATAACTTACCCAAATCTATGGGCACACTTCTACTTAACTTATTATTATGCAAAGCAAGTACTAAAAGCTTAGAACAATTTCCAATTGAATTTGGTGTGTTACCACTAATTTGGTTTTCCCATAAATTGAGGATACTCAAGTTAGACATTTTAGAGAAAGAAGAGGGAATGGTACTGAAAAATTCATTCTCTGACATAACTAACTCAGTCAAAGTAGATATATTTGAAAAAACAAGTGGAATGGTACCTGAAAAATCATTTATAGTGAGGTTGAGTATTTACAAATGGGTGAGCAAACCCAATTGTTGCGGAATGGGTTCACGTAGATGGTTTTCGTAAAGATATGTTGAACACTGTCTTCACTTGAGCCACAGAGTGCACAAAAGCTGGGCCTGATCCAACCTCTCTTCTGGATATTGTCCCAAGTGAGTATTCTATTTTCCAAAGCCATCCAGACAAAACAACAAATTTGTTTTGGGAGAATGCTAGACCACATAAGGTCATGTAAATTGTTGTCGGTCGGGGGAGATGAAGACTGTACAATAAGGTCATAAACCAAATTAGTGGAGACAGATCCATCAGATTTGTTATGATCCCAGACTAACAAGATCTCTCCATTAAATAAAAACATACAGTAAAAACCTTAAAGAAGGATTTGCAACAGCCTTACGAATTCCTCTTAAATATTTGTTATTCCATATCTGAATAGTGGTATCCACTTAAAAATTTATCTACTTGACAGTGGCCTCACGGCTCTAGTCTCGCAGATAATCGAAATAGAGTAATGGCCTCACGACCATAACATTACACTAATCAACTACTGCTTTAACTAAGTGCTGAAAAATAGAAACGACCTTCAACCCTATAAATATTTTACTAGCAAATCAAAATTACAAAGCCAAGAATCAAGACCACATTCAGGGATCAATATGACTGTAAATAAGACAATAAACCCTTACGAGAGTCTTCTTTAAAAGTAAACATTTACAAGTTTCGGAGCGACAGTTTCAACAATTGTTCAAACATTCCACAAAATAAGGACTATGTCATCTAAATCCACAGCAAAATAAGTAATTACATTACAATCCTTCAACTTAATGGTCATGGAAACCCTTTTACAAACTATTAGTAAATGCCATAGGGCAGAACCAAAAAGGTTACCATTTTTTATTAAGGACAAGGAATCCCGAAATAAAATCCATGCCATGAAAACACAAGTCAAGCCACAGAGCCACGAGAAAACAAGGTGACAGGTCTTACCAGGATTGTAACTCATTCAACATGACATCCAATAAAAAACCAAGTGCAGTAACCCGATCTTGAAAACTTCCTGCACATGAAACCCACAGAGGTCAAATATTGAATCGTAATTTGTTTTTTTTACGATGGGAAATGATAACAAAAGCTAGAGAAAGAAATTACCCTATATTTAGTTATAAGGATACTATGGTAGAAAGAGCTTGGTCACCGGCGTCACTACATCGTTGAACCAGAACCATCGAAACAAATATTTTCTCCCATACAAGTTTAAATGGTGTCGAGGGCTGAGAACCTGAGTTCCTCTACCATCGAGGTACATGGTGGAGCTATACAACATTATAGGCAGAGACCAATCAAGAAACACAACGAAAAATTGAATACATTGCAAAAACAGAGTTACAACAACAAGGCAATAACGTTTTATGAGGCGCATTAAACCCCTAGGGTTTAGGATTTGACATGCATAGTGATCAATAGTTGTAACACATGAACCATCACATGATCGTTTAATTCCATGTGGGGTATGATTTTCCACCCAAATCGTATAGTTCCAAGACCACCCCATTTCATCGTTCAATACCATAACACTTATGCTTATGATTGTATTGTCATATGATTAAAGTAAGCTTTGTTCCCTTTTTTCCCAACGCTTAGGCTCTTGTTTAGGAGTGGTTTTATTTATACTTTGCTTAGGATTGGTGATATCTAGGTGGTGTAATCCTTCTTTAGTCAACACCTGCACAAAGAACACGTAAGGTCCGCGTTGGCCATAAACACAAAGTAAGACCTATAACCCATTCTTTCTCTAGCAACTAAATAGGGTCGAATGGATTGCAAAGAAGAACATAACCAGCAAGCACAATAACTTTAACCGACAGAAAATAAAACTGACATTCTTTCTTAAAATTGACGACAAGAAAAGTAGTCATACCTATAAGATGCATCATAATGTTTTCGCAAATAGTCATTATGTTAAATGGATAAAAGACTAAACATATTTTAAAGGTCGTATGAGTTTAATTTACCCTTTATATTTTGCAATTAGACCTAAGTCACAATTTTTGTTAGTTGTAATTGTTTCTTTTATGAACATCATATGGATTTATTTTATCCTATATAATTACAGATAGACGTATACTTAATTTTTTTATTTTTCATGAAAATTTGAGATGTTGCATGTGGTATCAGAGCGAGTTTCCAAAGAATAGGTCTGATTGGCTCCCTCGCATGCAAACAAGAAACAAAATTTACTGATCGTATTTTAAAACTATTTCTGTACATAAATATAAAATTGTGTTTTGCAGGAAATGGAAGGAGTTGAAGCATCTGCTAAAGATGGATCCCATCACAATAATCCAGATAACATTTGTGTGGAATTAAATTATCAACACTCAAAACTACTTCAAACAGTAAGAGAATTAAGAGTTGAACTACAAACAATAAAAGAAGATAACGAAAGAATTATAAGAGATCGGGAGAAACTAAATCATATATTACTAGAAAAAATACACAACGGAGCTAAAGATAAAAGAAATGAGTATGAAACTGATTATGAAATAGTATCATGGGCTGATGCACAATCATGGACTCTTTGAAAGACACTTTATATGCCACATAATACAAGAAAAACCTGGAAACTCTAACTTTAGGTGACAATTAGGGGTACTTCCCTAATTTATTTGAAGATGAAGTAAAAAGACAAAATATAGGTAATTGAATCAGCTTTCATAATATATAGCATTTATGGAAAAACAATGTGTGTAAATGATTATAAAATTATTTTATGTGAAATTGGGTTTTAAACTTTTCAGCGCATCATAACATATATGTTTGTAAGGGTGCAACAATATATGAGGTAATTGTAAAAACCCCAAAATTTCATAAAAATTTAAAATTTTTCCTACAACAATTAATGTTTACAATTGTCACTTAAGAGAGTAACTTAACTGCTAACAGACATACTAAAAGTCTAATCTAGATACTAAAAAAATTCATTTATTAATTTCGATAGTACTTTCTTTACTAACTGCCTTCAAAATTATCGATCTAGAAAGTAAATGGTTTGAAGTAGTAAGTATTGAAATCAACTGTTTATTTAATTATGAGTGCAAGGTACTAAAGTATGTTTCTTTCTTACTAAAGAAACTTTTTGGTTGTTTCGAGGATTACTTAGCTTATTGAAGATAATGCACTGAAATGATAATTCTTGTACATGTCTTTTTACAGGTAAAACATTTTGTTCCCAGTTTCAGGATCGAGATTAATTATCTCAACTTGCAAAAGTAAAATGCTAGCATATTTATTTAAATTAACGCTTTGTGTAATGAAGGTAATGCCAAACTTGTTTCCTTTCCAAATTTTGAATTGGTTATATTATTGCAAAACATTTGAGGTCTATGTTTTTAACCTTCTTATTCTAGGCTTAAGAACATGATGTTTGCCTATATTATTTTTTTATTTATTTAAAGGCATAAGTACTTAGAAATACGAGCAAAATAGAAACTTATGTTTTTAGCCTAAACTATGAATATATCTTGTAAATCTTATATTTAACCTATCGTTGGTGTAATAGATCCTAATCCTATATGCAACATTATAGAATGAAAAATCTATAAACTAAGTCTTGGTATAAAAGATCCTAATCCTATATGCAACATTATAGAATGAGAATTCTATAAACTAAGTCTTGCAATATCTTTATTATTTTTACCAAAGTATTTCATATGCAAATGTATTAACATATGCCCGAATGTTAACATAAATGAGTATTACCATATGCCTATGTATTGTCATAAGGTTAAAGAATGGACATTTATTTATGGAAAATAAATATTTATGCAAAGTATAGATTCGATATGGCCAAGGTATTTAATATGTGTAATGCAAAAGTATACAATATAATAATATCAACATAGTATTAGGTTTTAACGTTTGTTTGTAACGCAGGTTTCATGAAGCCATACAAGAGTATAGAGAAAACTCAAATCAAAACCCATACGATTTGTTCCTTAGTGCATTCCACGTGTGATGAGTTTACTGGCTAAGGTCACTAACAATGTAACCCTAGCTATATATTTGTCTAAAAACTAAAATCACGCTTATTCTCCATCTTTTCCATTGTTTGAGGGAAGAGCCAACAAGCTCCTGACCTATTCGGCCTCCAAAGCAACCACTGAATATTTTTATCTCGCAGCAAGAGTTCCATAAATTGGAACTGTAAGTTCCTTGCCGTTGTGGCCTAAATTGTGGAGTTTTTTTTAGGTTCTATATTCGAGTTTTTCTATCATGTTTTCTTGGCTTTTGATGAGGTGAAGACCATTCTCCTTTACCCTCCATCGTACAATGGTATTAGGCTGAGAGTTGCTTCCAAAATGGTGGTTTGATATTAAGTTTGCGACTGTGAGTGATATACTCCAGGTAAAATAATTTTACTCCTCCCCTCTGCTCTTTTCATTTTTACAATACATATTTTTAAAAGTTCTTATGGAAGAAAATTGTTGACTGAATTTTTGAAACTTCACTGCAGGTGGTAAGTTTCCGTGACAAGGTTGAAGAAGAGTGCGAGAAGAACGATTCTCTACGGGATATAAATCCCGCACCTCGCAAACAATTGAGTAATCCTCAATTTACCCTAAAGTCCCTTTTTGCGACTGTGTAAGAACCAAGGTGTGGTTTGGTGGGAGTGACTCTGGTGTAGTTTGGGGTTTAAATGTTGTGACTGTAATTAGGTTAATTTTGTTGTTTTGTAAAGACCGTATGGACGTAGATATAATATGTTAGATTTCAAAGGATTAGGTTTAGAACTATTTCCATGTTTGAAAGAAGGAAAAAAGTGTAGGGTTTTAAAAATAAACCTCTCGGCCCGATGGTTGACAGCAAGATAGAAAAATATTTTTGTTATGATAATTTACTTGCAATTCTAAACTGACGATGCAAATTGAAATATAATGATTTTTAATGGAAATATTTTGGTGAGGATGTAATAGTGGAAGAGGAACTTGATTTTATTACAGACTCTCTTATAAAGACATTTTTGTAAAATTTATTTACATTTGGCTTGCGAGATCAGTCGATTTTTAAATTTTATACTATTGTTTGAAAAATGAGTTATTTTAAGGTTTTTACTGTAAAATAAGTGTGTTGTGAACTCTGTAAATTTTGTTTGTATAAAGATTACTTGTTTAAAAGGTAAAAACAACTATTTATTACCAGAATATTAGAATTGACCTTGTGTAATCGAATACTGAGGGTTTGATTCGGTGACCCTAGCTTGATTTATTAAACTCTGTTTAATTTTAATAGATTTTACCCTTGTAGTGTAAAATTTAAATTGGAGATAATGTTTATATATATATAATATTTGTAAAGAGTGAGGGATTGAAGGATTTCTACGCTTTGAAGGGAAAAGAATAACTTCTTTTTCTTGACATGTTTTCTTATTTAGGGTTTAGACCCAAGAAAATTTATAGTATTTTTATTTTTATTTATACTCTGCACTGTTTTGTTGTGTTTACTATTAATTATTTGATGTTTGATGTTTTATTTACAGTATTACCGCAATTACGTATTTGTCATTTGTAAACCTTAATTATTGCTACAATTTCATTATAGTGTTTATAAAATCTAAAGTTCCTCCATTTACATTATTGTTTTGTTCTGTATTAGTTAATAATTATATGTATATATATTAGGTTAAGCCTTAAAGATAGTTATTTTTACTGTGTTAAAAAGGACACAGTTACACAAACTGTGTACTAGTTTTTAGTAAACATTCTTGTAAGGTACTTTATGGTTATAAATTAAATAGTTGTATTTAACTAATGCAACTTCAGAAATAGAGGAATATTTTTTTTAACATTTGTATAAAGATTAACAGTAGAAAGTAAATACTTAGATTCCTACACATCTTGATTTGCTTTATTTATAAAACTCAATTTCACCTACTGTACTAGAGTACTACCTTCTTGGAGGTGTGGAAAAATACAGTCAGGTAATTTATTCATTAGTAAATTTAAACTAACCCTAAATCATTTATTCTAATACAGATTTAACCAGAATTTATCTATCTTTGAACAGTAAAAGAGTTCACTAACAAATTAAAAAAAAAAACAAATGAAGCAGCCATATAAATATATTAAATCCTAAATTCATACATTCCAGTTCCTATGCTTGCATAGAGAAAATTAAATAACATTTAGAACTTGGTAATATAGTAGAGGAGACAATAGCCTAAGGAGCTCATTCCACCCAACCAAATTCCTGAAGATAGCTTTGTAGTTAGGCTCCAGACCCCCCAGCCTGTCTACTGGTCCACCTGGTTGAAAGCACTGGGTGAGAGAATGGGTAAAGAAACCCCTGAAACTCCACAGAGTAATTAGCAGTAAAAAATTCTTCCTATAACATTAAGAACTCAGCCAAAATAGCTACACTAGTTCAGTAAATCAGCACTTTCACACTCTAGCACTTCTTCCTATTCCCTCCATTGAACCTCTTGTACAAAAATTTCACAAGTACAGATTGAACAACCCCAGCTGAATTTGATGGGTAGTTTATAAGCATGCCTAGGTATTTTGGGTCAGTTTTTCACTTAATTAGCCACCCGCTCTTGTTCCACTTTCTTGGGGAACATGACCACAAAAATAGGCTCCTGCAACAACTAGAAGTAGTTTGAGGATGCTGCTAAGTGTCAATGTGCTCTCAACCCAGCCTATTCCACCAAATGGCTAGTAGACACTCATTTAATAGCCTCCTTAATATGTTGTCTCATCTTTTATTCATTAATTAATAAAATAATCAGCAATTAAATACAATCATCCTTGACCCCACTTGGTCAATAATTAAAAAATTTACAATAAAATTAAAGCATAATGTCTTCTCAAACATAAAATGTTTTTGCAATCTGGGGTATGTGACATAAATGATGTCAATTTGGGATAAAATCTTGCAAACATATAAAGGACATATGGGCCTAGTGGAACACTATTTATTCAGAATTTTTCATGAATTGTTTTTTATTATTATTAATTATTGAAGTCAGAAAAGCTTGAAATGAAAATGGTATGTGCGGGTGCAATACTTTAGGGGGGGAATTGATGAAATCCTTGATTTATATATATAATATCATAGAGATTTATCTTTTCTAATGCACCATATGGTTTTCTTGGGAAATGGTGAAGGTAATCAAAAGTTCTATAAAAAACAATCAATGTATCTATTTTTGAAAATTGACATGTATCATTTAGAAAAATAAATAAATAAATAAAACATACTTTTGAAGTAAAAAATCACATATTCAGAATCGTAAGATCGTACTCTACAATCTTCTAAATTTTCACTAAAATTTTTATGTTTGTCACAGCAAAACATGCAATCAAAACTTAGCTTATTGATAAAGTTCTAAAAGACAGGCAATAGCCCTGGTTTATTTGTCCTAGCCAATAGGTTTAGTAGTCCGAAGCTATTTCTAAACATAATTCCAAACCTTATTCCCGCCGAGTTTTTTAATTTTAAAAACACGTATATGCGTTTTGTAGTTATACATGTCGCATATGCGATTCATAACGCATATGCGATATAACAGATATGCGTTTTGGCTTTAGTAGCTTCGAGAGTAAAAAAGTGTTTACCAAGTTAGTGGATAGTCTTTGGGAGAAACCCCATATAAAAATAAAATATCATGGTAATTATAGACCCCTCCAAAGCGGTTTAGTGTGGCAAAAGGATGAGGCTTAGCCTAAAATTTGTGAATGGATGTAGATAATGAGTTCATATTATTGGAGGTTCAAGGCACTTGTCCATGGCGCTTAAGACATAGAAGATTTTTTTAGACTTAATGATTGAGTTTTATTGCCTAACCTTTCTCTAAGGTTCGAAACTCATATCTAGCTCTAAAATATTCCTAATGGAACCAACACATCCACTATGAGGATAAGGATTGTGAGATCATTTATGTTGTTTTGAAGCAATATTTTTGTCTGTGGACACACAAAAGAATCTTTTATGGCCTAAGGCCAAGGTTTCATCTGTCGACTATGTTGAGGCTCCATGATGTATACATTGTGCTCAAGAACTCATAATCATACTAATATTCCCACTTGGAATCAAAATATGTTCTTAAGACAACCTTTTTTTTGTTCATGGCATCATTCTTGGGTCATGATTCGTATAACATTAATTTAGGGCCTACGGTGCATTGTTTCTCCCACAATTATGTCTAGGACCTTGATATCCATACGTAGTGGTCAAAACATCCTATTATTTCCATATACCCCACATGGAGGATAGGGATATGCTCATGAGGTCATGTATGGCAGATCTAATTTCATTATTAAAACTACATTCTAAGAAGTTTTCTTTATGGTACAAGGCCTAGGTTGCCTACCTTAACAATGTCCAAGACCCATGGATTCATATCTACTATTGAAAACCTTCTAACTGCATCCATGTCACCACTCGAAGGAAAGGGTAACTTCAAGAGGACATGGATGGTCATTTCAGGTGTTATTCATGGTCATGGATTCCTAGAAGCTTTTTTAAGAGTTCAATCCTAATGTTTACTCCCCCAACAATGTCAAAGGCCACACGACCCATACCTAGTTCTTGTAATTCATGTGAGGTGATTTGAGGTATCATTTTAGGCCTTGGATGGATATAATATTCCTTTATGGACTAATGCTTGGGTTTACTTTGTCAACCATGTGTAAGGCCTTCAGAACCATGTCTACTATTTAAAAAATCTTGATGGCATGATTATCCCCAGTTTTTGGGTAGGGATACCATCAATATGTCCTCGGTGGTAGTTTGAAGTGTCCTTATTGACCTTCAATGACTAAGGGATTCATTTAGGGCCCAAGGCTTGGTTTTCCTCCCATTTCCATGCATATCCCTAATATAAGCCCAAAGACCCCCTAAAGAGGTCATGTGTGGTGGATTGATACATTATTATTTCCTGTGTGTCCCTAGAAGCTTCCTTTAGTGTCTACAACCTGGGTTTCCCAATCGCTCAATGATGTCAAGGGTCTCTAAACCCATCATTAGTGATTAAAAAAATCTAATGGTGTCAATGCCCACACACAAAGCTAAGAATGGCCTTAAGAGGTAACATATGGTGGTTTAAGCTATTACTGGTGGTCTTAGATGCCTATAAGCTTCATTTAGGGCCTAAAGTAGAGACTTCATCCCTTGACAATTGCTAAGACCCTAGGGCACTCCCTCCCACCAATCCCTTCCCTTTATATTTGTCCTCCCTCCAGTCCCCCCTCATATCTCTCCCCTACCCATCCCTCCCTTCCCCTTATATTTCTCCTCCCTTCATCTCCCCCATATATGTCCCCTACCCATCCCTCCCTCTCATGATTCCCTATACACCTTCCTCTCCCTCCTTTGACTCCCTCCCCTTACTTAACCAATGTAATTTTTTTCCATGAGCCACCCCATAGACCGTCTAGATGGAATATTGGGAGTCTAAATGGTATTATAATGGGATAAGGGTGCCATTATAGGGTTTTGGATTGGAGGGATGGGTCTTTGGACATTGACTATAGGCATGGAAGAGAAGACAATAAGTCGCTAAATCAACAGACGTGCCTTATAGATGGAAATTTGGCCTTTAGTGGGATATGGGTGTCGTTATGAGGTTTGATAACCTTATAATGGAACCCATACCCATGGTTAAGACCTCCAGACCAATCAAATGTAAATATTTTGATATGCACTAAATCACATATATGATTCAGCGATAGCTAGAAAGTAGTGTATTCATATCGCATATGTGATATAACGCATATGCAATAAAATAGACATGCGTTATATCGCATATGTGATATGTGTTTTATAAAAAATATTGGGTTAAGGGCCGTGGGCCAGGATTACTATAGCAAAATACATAATTCTTCTGAACCTATGCACAAAGAACTGTTCAACCTTAATCATGTCTTACACAAATCCATAGGTTTTGTACAATTTTGGGTGGATTTCAATGGGTAATGTACGTAATAGAGGTTGAAAGTCAGCGAGGAAGGTGATTACACTGGAAGAAGCCGAAAATAAAAAAGGAAAAGAAGAGGGAAGATTCAAGAAATCGTCAACATTCATTGGATGAGCAATTACTTCACAATCCCGCTCAACATATATCTAACATAGAGGCTAAGGAAGATAATGCACCGTTAAAGCAAGCAGGTTATATGGGAGATGATATTCGTGATCCATTATTTAGCGGAAAATCTTGTGAAGAGTTCAATAATTATGTTCCTTGCGATGCGAATGTGACTCTGCAACAACCGTGCCAGGTGGTTCAATCTCCTAATCGAAGTTTCCAGCATGTAGTGGATGTAAACATCACTCCAGCATTTCAAACGACAATAAATCTTGCATCAAAACGAAATAGAACTCCTAAACGCATACAAGTGGATGAGAGTGAATTAGCTTCCATGGAAGTTAAGGTGGCTAAACGCACTATACTTCATCTTTATTCTAAAATAAGGAAAGAATATTTTGATAACAAATCCAAAGTCGGTAAATGCCAATTATTTTAGCTTTGCTTAAATATAGAAATATGGCAAGTGTTAGAAATTTTTTAGGAATAAGAACATTGAATAATATCGAATCATGTAATCACATTGTTAAATCTCTTACTTCTGCATTCACATTGATTGGTAAAAAAACTCGTTCACAGGACTGTAATGTGGCTCATCGCGTATTGGCTGAATCAATTGTATGTAAATCCACAAGACAACGACGTTTACTTAAATCCACATCACAAATTGTTCCTTTACATCCAAAGAAACTTAAAAAATATTCAATAAGAAGAGACAACCTTGATGTAGAGGGACAAATGGAAACATTATGGGCATTTAGTGGTAGGTTTCCCCGCAAAGACATGAAGTTAGTCGAAGCAGTGAAGGGCCTAGTGCAGAAATTTTGGAACAATAACACTAGGGCTTCTTCTAACACAAAGGATGTTTTATTAAAACTCTGTAGGGGTTCTCAAAACAATGAAACTCATCTTAAACATTATATTGACATGACACAAGCTCAATTGTTCGAGACGTTTAAATTTTCCCACGTAGAGCTAAGGCTCAGGAAAATATCTTTTGAAAAATGAAAGCCTTGGTATGTTAGAATCAATACCATTCAGAACACTTGTTGTTGTAGATACCACATAGAGTTTGATCTATATTACCATACATTTGCACATATACGTCATTTTTTGCATCCTAACCATGTGTAGGAATTCTCAAGTACAGTTCCTCCAATGTCATCCAGAGATTTCATCCATAGCATTATGTGTCCGAGGCAAGATGGAAGACACATTACTTAAAACAATGTGTAGATGTTTCTTGCAACAATTGTAGTGGGCTATCATTATGGTCTATTTGCACCCATGAGAGTGAAGATCAAGCATTCGGGAATGCAATTGTCGAGAAGCAGAACTACCAGTATGAGACATATCAGCTACATGATGGGAAAGAAAGTAGGAAGATTAAATTGGTGACTTCACAAGTAAATTGTTGAATATTGACATATTGATATTCATGTACATATTTTTATGTTGTTTTATAACACTATTTATTTTTTTAAACCAGGTGCAAGTATGTGATTTTATTTCAGAGTTTCATGGAAAGATCCAACAGTACATTCAATATGTCGATATGGCATGGTGGCAAGATGAGCAATTCAAAATATGTCGGGACACCTTCCCTCTCGGAACAATACTATCAGTAGTTGACTTTGTGAAAAATTACACCCTACAACCACAAAATGAAATACAAAGTCAATACTATCACTCATAGCAGGTGAGCATAATGGTGCATATCACGTATCGACATGGGCCAGATAGCAATGAAGAGAAACGTGTGATACTGAAAGAAAGTCACTTCTACATAAGTGACGATCGGACCCATGACATCCATTACGTGCAGCATTGCTTTAAATTATTCTATGATCATGTGATAACTATGGATATACCATTTTATCATCATTTGATCTGGTCAGATGGTTGTGCTGGACAGTTCAAGAATGCACGCGTATTTGAATGGTTGTGTTTGTTGCACATAAAATACAAGGTGCCACATATATGTAACTACTTTGAAACTGGTCATGGAAAAGGAGAGCATGATGGTGCTGGTGCATGCATAAAAACTGCCCTTCGAAGGGAAGAGATGAAGTTTACAGGTGCTCACATTCGATCCACTGCATCTATAGTGAAACGGTGTGCATCTGTCATGGGAGAACAAGCAATAAGGAAAAACCTAGTGCTGAGAATATTATGGGAGGTGAAAAATGTGGACCGATCCCAAACACATCGGGTGAACACAGTGCATGGAACTCGACAGTTTCATTCAATTAGAAGCTCATACAACTCATCCCTACAATTTTGGACAATATTGAAGGCTTGGTTTTGCAATTCCTATAACATTGATAAATGGAATGATTGTGAGTATACAGATACAATTGATACATGGGATCGAGTGACACTTGGCACCAATTTCAAGGGAGTTAATGAAATAGACCATTTGGAAGATGATCAAACACATATTTCTACAGACTATGATCACATATCAAATCTCATACAAGCAGGTAGAGGCAGGTCAGTAGAAGCCTGCATAAAGTAACATATGTCAATGTCAGATAATAAAACGAAAACGAGACATATTTACTACATGGACGGAAAATGATGTCTTCAAAGAAAGCAAAACATACATGTACTTGGCGTGGGGGGGAGAGGTGGGTCACCAACAACCTCAATTTGGTGATCTTCAAGAACCACTGGCTCAATAGATTCCTGCATAAAGTAACATATGTCAATTTCATATAATACAAAGAAAACAAGACATATACAACATGGATGAAAAATGATTTTTACAAAGAAAGTGAAACATACATGTACCTAGAGGGGGGAGAGGTGAATCACCCATCAAGATATCATGCTACATAACAAAACATAAATATACAATTAGAAAAAATCTAAAAATTAAAAGCATAATTAAAATAATACCTGCATTTGGGAATCTTCCTCGACATAAGAGGGACTTGGCTAGGATTCCACAAACTCATCCTGCTCACTCTGCATAAAACATATTGTAGCTAGATTAGGATGTATTTAATGTTTCAATCTCTACTATAAATATGTAAATAATGATGACAAATTAAAAAGTAAAGCTCTTACAACTAATGGTGAAAAACCAAAACTATATGCAGCATTGACTGCTGCATCAATGTTATCAACATCAATCGATGGACTATGCAATTATGGGGTGTCATGGGACACCAACTGTCTATTTGTTCACATAATTTGTTAGATAATTAAATATAAATATATGACAAAACAATTGAAAACTGTGATATAAAACAAAATATAATATGAAAATAACGATTTTTGCTTACAAATCGAAGTAATCCATCGTCACGGAACTCTGAAGTAGGCCCATAGCATATGCATCCACGCATTGTGCAAGGGTGTGGAATAACATGATGCTCTGAACACTCTGCATCTCCAGTGCGATCTGTAGATGGATCCTTAGTGTGCAATGGGTCGGCCTCATAATTTCCAACCCCTTGGCCTACATTGCCTTGGACAACCGTCCCATGTTGAAGCAATGTATCTGCCAAGTTGAATAAGGCCTCCTATGTATCATCAATCACAAGATGCATAGAAGGATATATCCGAGGGGGTTTTGGTTTGCATGGAGGGCGTGGCACATAGTTAGGATCAGTACTATCCCCTTCCATATCTTGGGGCATCCCATGAACCACACCCTGGAAGTCTAAAATATCGAAATAGTTCACATGCTTCCCCAAGATAAGTTTGGCATACAACTTCCTCAGGAAATAAAATGGGATGTCTCTATTCCCATGAGGGTCTTCATAGAAGAACATGTACCAACAATCCATCCAATTGGATTTCACATTTGGTTCCATGCACCAGTCTATGGAAATGTGTGCTCGACTAGTGGGTGGAACCAATCCGGTGCTAGGGTCCTGGAATAATGAAAACAATTGGTCTTTGGTAATCTTTAGGTTTTTTATGTCTTTATAGCTCAAACCATCAGAATAGTATTTCCTCATGGATTCTTTGTATGAGCTAATGTTGTACAGAGCTCCTTGGGCATTGGGAATTGTGTTTGGTATGGTGTCCAATTCCTCCGCTAACAATTGTCTAAAATGGTCCCCCCCTCTAAAAGATGAGCTAAGGTGCCTCAATGCACCCAAATGAGCAAGAATCTATGAATTTTGGTCTTGTTCCCATTTTTTGTTTGCGTTTGTGTCCATGTTTGGGTTTGGGTTTGGGTTTTTGTTTGGGTTTGGTTCATTTTGCACAATATCTTCAACATTCCTATTATCTGTCAATATTAAAACAACAAATTACCAATTTTTTTAATATATCATTCTTTGATTTAATTCCATTTTTTTTATTAAATTCATTTTAACAAATATAAAAACTATGAAATTAACAAAAACAAACAAATATTGAATACAACTGTGGATGATATGAGTACTTACCTTCCATTGGAGCCAAGCCACCTCCACAGCAACCTCCAAAGCCATCTCCAAAGGCTCTAATGCAAAACGCTAGTGCGGTATTTTGCAGGTGCCATTTCTCACTGTCCCGATATCGCCTCAGTATGCAAATAACAAATTGAGGCCCGCGGCCTCTGTTTTATTTTATTTTTTTAGTTTCACATATCTCATATGCGATTTGTATCTCTTTGAAAACGCACATGCGATATATTGCATATGCGATATTGGCTAACTAACCTTAGCCTTGTCTTTGGGCTTGGGTTTTCCAAACGTAGCATCAATAACGCATATGATTTATGGATTTACATTTTGGAAGTGTGTTTTAGATTTCTACAGTGGCACTAAAAGGTGGAACCAACTTCATGCGATCTCCCTCGTATAAACGAAAGGGTAAGAAATTAAAATTTTCTGATAGTGAAAGTAAATATTCTTCAGGAGCTAAAGAAAGGTCACACAAAGAAAATTATACATACACTAGTGAAAGTAGTGAAAGAGATAGACGTCCTAGAAAGAGGAAGTATAAACCATAGGAAGAGATTTCAGGAGAATTTAAAAAGATAAAACCTTCAATGTTTAACGACGAAGTGGAAAAGGGTGAAGAAGCCAAGGCTTGGTTATCAAGTATGAAAAAATACTTTCATATTTATAACTATTTGAATAGAATGAAAGCTCAGATGGATATCTACAACCTAACCGAAAAGGCTTAAATTTGATGGTAGGACATAAAAATAGTTAAAAACCTTAAAGAAAAATATTTAACCTAGAGAGTCTTTAAAAAATACTTTAAAAGGAAATTATTATCTGAGTAGTATTATGAAGAAAGAGCTAAAGAGTTTTATGAACTTAAACTAGGTTCAATGATAATGAAAGAATTAAGTAGTAAATTTCTAAGTTTACTAAGATATGTACCATACATAGTTGATAAAAAGCATAAAATACAGAGGTTTCTAAGTTGTTTTCCTACTAAATTCAAGGACAAAATTGAATTTGATAATCCAAAGACCCTTGAAGCGGCAATGAGAAAAGATAATTTTTGTTACGAACAAAGTAAAAAGAGATAAAGCATATCTAACTTGAAGAATAAGAGAACAAGTAACTTTGACCAGAAAAGAAACTGTTTTAAGCCTAATAAAAGCTTCGGAAATAACTCTTGGAATTTCTCTAAGAATAATTATCAAGGGACATATTTTAAAAGTAAAACACGCAAAACATTACAACACCAAAAGGTAGAGACATGCCTAATAATTATGTTAAAAATAATGAACCTAAAGAACCAATATCTGGAAATGTCAGGGACCTCACTATGCCAAAGACTATCCAAACAGAAGGAGAAAATACAACAATGTACATACTATTCAGGAGGATGAAATAGTGGGTGACGTAGCAAATGAAATGCCCATAATTAATGCAGCCTTGGAGAATCGACAAGTTGATCATCAAATCTCCATGGTGGAAGTACAAGGTATGATACAAACCAAATCAGTTTTTATTCTGATTGGCATAGGTGCTATTTTAAGCTATATGTCACCTAGAATTGCAGAAAAATGCAATTTATCTTTGAAAAACTTTGAAAAGTCTTGGATGGTTCAGTTAGCTATAGGAACCAAAAGAAACGTAGTTAATTATGTTGAAAGATGTGAAATGTTTATGAGCTAGTTTAAAACTCATGTAAAGTTAAATGTATTGTCATTAGGGTCTTATGATGTTTTAATGGGTATGGATTGGCTGGAAAGACATCAAGTAGTTTTAAATTGTTTTCAAAAAATATTTACTTGTTTAAATGATAAAGGAGAAAGAATTACAATTAAAGGGATTCCCAGGAAAGTTTCAGTTAGACAAATCTCAGCGTTACAAATGAAAAAGGTTGTAAGAAAAGGTTGTAAATTTTTTGTTGTACATATAAAAATAATGAACCCATGGATAAAGAATATAAGCTGAAATTCAATGATATTCCAATCTTAAGAGATTTCTTAGATGTTTTCTCAGAAGAAATTCCAGGATTACCTCCAAAGAGAGATCTGGATTTTACTATTGAGTTAGTACTAGGAGCTGTACCAAATTCAAATGATCCTTATCGAATGAACATTTTAGAACTTAATGAACTAAAATTACAACTACAAGAACATATAGACAAAAACTATGTAAGACCAAGTGTATCCCCTTGGGGAGAACCTATCTTATTTGTTAAAAATAAATATGGTACATTACATCTATGCATAGACTACCATCAACTAAACAAAAATGACGATTAAAAATAGATATCATTTTCCCCGCATCGATGATATGTTTGATCAGGTACGCGGAGTGACAATATTTTCAAAAATAGACTTGAGATTTGGATATCATCAAGTCGGAATTAAAAACGAAAATATTTTTAAAACCTCTTTCAGAACTCGATACAGACACTATGAGTTTGTAGTTATGCCCTTTGGGCTAATGAATGCTCCAACAACATTTATGTGCCTAATGAACAGTGCATTAAGTAAATACTTAGATAAATTTAGTATTCGTCTTCATAGATGACATATTAATTTACTCAAAAACAAAAGAATAACATGATGAACACTTGAAGATAAAACTACAGGTTCTAAGAGAACATAAACTGTATGCTAAATTCAGTAAGTGAAAATTTCATAAATATAAGATACAGTATCTAGGTCACGTGATATTTAAGGAAGGAATATCAGTAGACCCGGATAAGATAAAAGCAATAATTGATTGGCCTGCTCCCAAAGATGTAACAAATGTACGATCATTCCTGGGAATTATGGGTTATTACCGGAAACTCACAGAAGGTTTCTCAAATATCATGAATCCCTTAACATCCTTGTGGAAAAAAAGGAAAAAGATTCGTTTGGGATCAAAAGTGTGAAGAAATTTTTAATAAATTAAAAGAATTATTAACTACTGCACCTATACTAAAAATAACAAATACAGACAACGATTTTGTTGTGTGAACCAATGCATGGAATGAAGGCTTAGGTGGAGTACTAACACAAGAAGGGCATGGAATGGCTTATGAATGGAGGAAGCTAAAAACACATGAAAAGAATTATGAAACATATGATTTAAAGCTAGCTGTCATAATTCATGCTCTGAAAATGTGGCGCCATCATCTAATTGGTAAAAGATTTCTACTAATGTCTCATAACACCAGATTAAAATATTTGCTTGATCAACAAAATCTGAACACAAGGCAAGCTAGATGGTTATTCTTCCTTAGCAAATATGATCTTGAGATAAAACACATCAAAGGAAAGGAAAATAAAGTGGCTAATGCCTTAAGCTAAACTGCAATAACAAATTTTACAGTTTCCATTAACAGTTACAAAACAAAATTAGATGATAAATCGGAAGAAGAAATAAAAATAGACAAGGAATACCAAAATATAAAAGAAAAAGTAACTGATAATTAATCTGAAAATTTGAAGACGGATTACAGTTTAAATGAAAATGGATTAATGTTGTATAAAAGCAGACTTTATGTGCCTAACATACCAGAAATTAAATTGCTTATTTTAGATGAAGTACATAAAAGTCCTTATTCCAGACATATAGGGTATCAAAAGATGATAACAATGTTAATAAAAGAGTATTTTTGTCCTAATATGAAGAATGAAGTTGTTGAATATATAGCTAGGTGTATAGAATGTTAGCAAGTTAAAGCTGAGCATCAACACCCAGCTGGTCTTTTGCAACCATTTCCAATTCCAAATCGGAAATGGGAAGTTATTAGTCTTGATTTTATAACCGGATTGCCTAAAAATCAGAAACAAAATGATTCAATAATGGTAGTGGTAGACAAACTAAGCAAGGCAACACATTTTATCCCTGTTAAAACAACTCATAAGGTTGCTAACATTGCTGACATCTTTATGAAGGAAATTTTTTGGTTGCACGGAATTCCAAAGGTAATAATTTCTGACAGAGATCCTAAGTTTACTGGTAATTTTTGGAAGTCATTGTTTAAAGGACTAGATACTAAATTGAATTTCAGTACTTCTTATTATCCGAAAACGGATGGACAAATAGAAAGAGTCAATCAAGTACTAGAAGATATGTTACGAATGTATGGTAGAGACTATTATAATAATCATTATCAAGCTTCAACAAAACTTAGTCCTTTTGAAATATTGTATGGTAGGAAATGTAATACTCCCATTACATGGAGTAATCCAGTTGACATATTGATGTTAGGACCTGCTTTGTTAAAAGAACTGGAACTAACAGTGAAATAGGTACAAAGCAATTTGAAAACTGATCAAGACAGACAAAAGAGTCATGCAGAACTTAAAAGAACTTGGAAATAATTCCAAGTAGGTGAGCATGCATTTGTTAAGGTAAAACCAAGAAATAGATCCTTTAAGTTGGGGATTTGTGCTAAATTAGCACCCAGGTATTGTGGACCATTCGAAATATTAGCAAGAGTTGGACTAGTGGCATATCATATAGCTTTTCCACCTAATCTTAGAATAGATAATGTCTTTCATTTTTCCATATTGAAAAAGTATGTGCACGATGCTACTCATGTGATTGACTGGAATGTTATTTAGGTTGAACCCGAAGGATATTTTTTGGTAGAACCGGACTGTATTCTCAACAGGAGGGAAATTTTTCTCTGAAATTGTACCATTGGATAGGTAAAGGTGCAATCCAAACACCTTAGTCCAAATGAAGCAACCTAGGAATTGGAGAATCATATGTGGGATGCATATCCAACTTTATCCCAGGAAGACTCAGAATAAACTTAAGCAACATCGAGAACGATGTTGAACTTAATTGGGGGTGTTGTAGCCCACCTAGAACTGAAAAACAAATATTTTTATTTATTTGAGAAAATATTATATTAAAATTATTGTAATGTTTTTATGAACAAGTTGGTCAAGGATGACTGTAATTGAATATTTATTTTATTTAAATAATTAAATGGAGAGACACCTATCCAAAGGAGACTGTTGAAAAAGTGTTCACTGACCCACTAGGAGGAATGAGAAGTTGTAAAAGGTTGAATGACAAGTGGCGGCACTAGCATTTCACTTTCTACCTGTTGCAGGAAGCAAAATCCCTAAAAATGTGGTCATGTTTCCTGAGAGGAGGAATTGAGCAGGTGGCTCATTTAATTTCAAAACTGACCCAAAGACCTAGGAAATCTTATAAATACCATTGAATTTAGTAGGAGACTTACTACAGTCTATTCCAAGGGAATGAACCTTGTAAGTGCTGCAAAATGAAAAGTCGAGCACACAAGGGATTCGATGAGGGAATAACTAAAGTGAAATTGTTGAGTTAAGTCTGTTATCGATTGCTAAGTTGCCTAGAATTCTATGTATGATGTTACACAACATCTTCATCCTAGTGGTTCAGTGAACAGGCTCGGGGGTCCTAAGCAAGTAATTTTGCATGCTTCAGGAGATAAGTGGGAGGAATGGTCTCCTTTCATTGGTTTCCCCCCTTCTACAAATTGTCCAGGTTCTAAACTATTTTTTTTATTATCTGTGATTTTATTCTATATCTGCATCTAGAAGTTTTATAAATGTTGATGGATGTTATAATCTAGTAATTTCTTAGAAAAATTAGTATAAGTTAGAAAGATTATCATTCTGTATTTTGTTCATGAAGCATGCCATATTCTTTTCAGAGTTAATGGAAACTATACAATAATGTAACTATTCAGTAAAGTAAATTTGTACATAATTACTTATTCTTTTATAAATATTTTTTAAGATCATTATACAATTTTTCTTCCAAGTTTCATTACATCTAGTTTTACTAATATATTCTTCAATCAAATTAGTAAGCATCCAATCTAAGCTCAAAAACCCTATCTTTTGATATCGCTTACCACTTCTTGTATACAGGAATAAGTCTTACTCTATAAAGAATATATATGTATATACCATAGTAATTATATACTTATTAATTATTCCTTAAATCATTACTTCCCCAAGTTTAGTTAATAAGAACATAAAAAAATAAATTACACCTTTCAACCATTTAAGTTAAGAAGGAGTCGCTTACAACTAAATAATATCTAATTTGGAAAGCACATCCAGTCGAGGGTTCAAACCTTGTCGCTTTCGTTATCCCAAGGCTTTTATACTATGACTAGGGTTTGCAAAAAGATCAACGATGAACTTAAACCAAAACAAAATTTATATGTGTGTGTGTGTGTGTGTGTGTGTGTGTGTGTGTGTGTGTGTGTTAAAGCCTTACGGCTCAATCCGTATTATATATATAATATACATAAATAACAATCAAATTTTCAAATCTATAACAGAACTAACAATACTTTGGCCTCACGGTCTAAAACCACAGTTACAATTTATTGTAAACTAATATTTAAAAATAAGTAATAATTAACTAGGTTATCAAATCGAATCCTACCGAGGGTAATCGACTAGATAAAACAAAGCTACAAATACAGAGGCTTTATGTCCCAACCAAATGCAAGTATTTACTCCAATGGAAAATACTAAATCAAGATTATCGACAGGCTGCAACCCTTGTTGCATGTTGACAACCATCTTAGTATGATTTATCCATTAAATAAAAACATATAGTAAAAACCTTAAAGAAGGATTCGCAACATCCTTACGGCTTCCTCTTAACTATTTGCTATTCCATATCTAAACAATGGTATCCACTTAAACATTTATCGACTTAATAGTGGCCTCACGGCCCTAATCTCAAAGATAATCAAAATAGAGTAATGGCCTCATGACCATAACATTACACTAATCAACTACTACTTTAACTAAGTGCTGAAAAATAGAAATGACCTTCAGCCCTATAAATATTTTAGTAGCAAATCGAAATTACAGAGTCAAAAACCAAGACCACAATCAGCGATCAATACTACTATGTAAATATGACAATAAACCCTTATGGGAGTCTTCTTTAAAAATAAAAATTTACAAGTTTTGGAGCGATAGTTTCAACAATTGTTCAAACACTCCACAAAATAAGGACTGTGTCGTCTAAATCCATAGAAAAATAATCAATTACATTACAGTCCTTCAACTTCATGGTCATGGAATACCTTCTTACAAACTATCAGTAAAGGCCATGAGGCAGAACCAAGAAAGTTACCATTTTCGATTAAGGACAAGGAAGCGTGGGAATACAATCCATGCCATGAAAACAAAGGTCAAGCCACAGAACCACAAGCCACAGAGCCATGGGAAAATAATGTGACAGGTCTTACCAGGTTTTTAACTCCTTCAACATGACGTCCAATCAAAAACCAAGTGCAACAACCCATTCTCGACAACCTCCTGCACATGAAACCCACAGAGATCAAATATTGAATCGTAATTTTTTTTATCACGATGGGAAATGATAACAGAAGCCAGAGAAAGAACTCACCCTATATTTAGTTATAAGGCCGCTATGGTAGCAATATATTTGATGTCAATGTCACCACATCATGGAACCAAAACCGTCCAAACAAACCTTTTTCTCGCAGATAAGTTTAAATGGTGTCGAGGGCCGAGAACCTCAGCTCCTCCATCATCGAAATACACAGTATATATATACAACATTACATGCAGAGACCGATCAAGACTCACAATGAATAATAGAATACATTGCATAAACATAGTTACAATGACAAGGTAGTAACGTTTTACGATGCGCATTAAAACCCTAGGGTTTAGGATTTGACATTCGCAATGATCAATAACTGTAACACATGAACCATCACGTGAGCATTTAATGCCACTTGGCGTATGGTTTTCCACCCAAATCGTATAGTTCCAATACCACCCCATTTCATCGTTCAATACCATAGCACTTATGTTTATGCTTGTATTGTCATATGATTAAAGTAAGCTTTGTTCCCTTTTTGCCCAACGCTTAGGCTCTTGTTTAAGAGTGGTTTTATTTATACTTAGCTTAGGATTGGTGATAGCTAGGTGGTGTAATCTTTCTTTAGTCAACACCTACACAAAGGACATGTAAGGTCTGCGTTAGCCATAAATGCTAAGTAAGACCTATAACCCATTCTTTCCCTAGCAACTAAATAGGGTCAAATGGCTTGCAAACAAGAACATAACCAACAATAACAATAACTTTAACCAATAGAAAATAAAACTGACATCCATTCTTAAACTTGACGACAAGAAAGTAGTCACAACAATAAGATGCATCATAATGTTCTCGCAAAGATTCATTATATTAAATGGATAAAAGACTAAACATATTTTAAAGGTTGTATGAGTTTAATTTACCCTTTATATTTTGCAGTTAGACCTAAGTCACATTTTATTGTTTGTCGTAAATATGTCCTTTGTGAACATCATATGGATTTTTTTATCCTATGTAATTACAGATAACCATATACATAAAAAAAATATTTCACGAAAATTTGAGATGTTACACTTACACTCCTAAAAAAATTTAAGAGTGACAACAACCTTTTTTTAATGAAGTGACAAGTGCAAACATGAGATTTTTTAAGGATTCATAATTTTCTTTAAGTGTAAAACCCTTGGAGAATCTTATTAATTATCAAATTTCCAACCATAAAATGTTTAGCTCCATATTTTTTAAAAATATTCAAATTTACAAAGATTTTATATAGTTTTTAAACAATTTTGATGATTGTTAGAGTAAAAAATCTTAATCTTATGAAATTTAGAGGAATCATATTGGAAAAAAATGGAATTGTATTATTTATAGCATCATGTTCTTATTTTTCCACAAAGTATGATTTTGTATGTTTTCCTCATTTTTATGGTTTTGTGGATTCAATAAATATTTATTGATTTTTATATAGATAATTATTTTCATCTTGTTTGCAACATTATTGAATTATTGGTAGTCATTCTTCTTTTATGCACTTGCCATATTATTTTTATTATTAAAATTATTGATGAATGTCACAAACATCTTAAAACTCTAAATATTATAAACTTATTAGTATTAATATTGATAAAACCAAAATTATAAATATTATAAATTTATACAAATATTATAACTTGTTAATATTGACAAACAAAAAAAATGTTGTAGTCCAAATTTTATATTGTAATAACACTCAATTATACACACACACACACACACATTGAACACCAAATTTTAAAACAATTTCAATCAGATTTCACGTTTCTTTATACTTGAGGATCCCGAACTTTCTTTCTATATCATGGAAACTAAAAGATTTCTACTAATGTCTCATAACATCAGATTAAAATATTTTCTTGATCAACAAAATCTGAACAGAAGGCAAGCTAGATGGTTATTCTTCCTTAGCAAATATGATCTTGAGATAAAACACATCAAAGGAAAGGAAAATAAAGTGGCTAATGCCTTAAGCTGAAGTGCAATAACAAATTTTATAGTTGCCATTAACAGTTACAAAACAAAATTAGATGATAAATTGGAAGAAGAAATAAAAATAGACAAGGAATACCAAAATATAAAAGAAAAAGTAACTGATAATTAATCTGAAAATTTGAAGACGGATTACAGTTTAAATGAAAATGGCTTAATGTTGTATAAAAGCAGACTTTATGTGCCTAACATACCAGAAATTAAATTGCTTATTTTAAATGAAGTACATAAAAGTCCTTATTCCAGACATATAGGGTATCAAAAGATGATAACAATGTTAATAAAAGAGTATTTTTGTCCTAATATGAAGAAGGAAGTTGTCGAATATATAACTAGGTGTATAGAATGTTAGCAATTTAAAGTTGAGCATCAACACCTAGCTGGTCTTTTGCAACCATTTCCAATTCCAAATCGGAAATGGGAAGTTATTAGTCTTGATTTTATAACTGGATTTCCTAAAAATCAGAAACAAAATGATTCAATAATGGTAGTGGTAGACAAACTAAGCAAGGCAACACATTTTATCCCTGTTACAACAACTCATAAGGTTGCTAACATTGCTGGAATCTTTATGAAGGAAATGTTTTGGTTGCATGGAATTCCAAAGGTAATAATTTCTGACAGAGATCCTAAGTTTACTGGTAATTTTTGGAATTCATTGTTTAAAGGACTAGATACTAAATTGAATTTCAGTACTTCTTATTATCCGCAAATGAATGGACAAATAGAAAGATTCAATCAAGTACTAGAAGATATGTTACGAATGTATGGTAGAGACTATCCCAAGAAATGGGAAGATTATTTGCACTTAGTCGAATTTGCGTATAATAATCATTATCAAGCTTCAACAAAACTTAGTCCTTTTGAAATATTGTATGGTAGGAAATGTAATACTCCCATTACATGGAGTAATATAGTTGACATATTGATGTTAGGACCTGCTTTGTTAAAAGAACTGGAACTAACAGTGAAACAGGTACAAAGCAATTTGAAAACTGATCAAGACAGACAAAAGAGTCATGCAGACCATAAAAGAACTTGGAAATAATTCCAAGTAGTTGAGAATGTATTTGTTAAGGTAAAACCAAGAAATAGATCCTTTAAGTTGGGGAGTTGTGCTAAATTAGCACCCAGGTATTGTGGACCATTTGAAATATTAGCAAGAGTTGGACTAGTGGCATATCATATAGCTTTTCCACCTAATCTTAGAATAGATAATGTCTTTCATTTTTCCATATTGAAAAAGTATGTGCACGATGCTACTCATGTGGTTGATTGGAATGTTATTTAGGTAGAACCCGAAGGAGAGTTTTTGGTAGAACCGGACTGTATTCTCAACAGGAGGGAAATTTTTCTTTGAAATCGTACCATTGGATAGGTAAAGGTGCAATCAAAACACCTTAGTCCAAATGAAGCAACCTATGAATTGGAGAATCATATGCGGGATGCATATCCAACTTTATCCCAGGAAGACTCAGAATAAACTTAAGCAACATTGAGGATGATGTTGAACTTAATTGGGGGTGTTGTAACCCACCTAGAACTGAAAAATAAATATTTTTATTTATTTGAGAAAATATTATATTAAAATTATTGTAATGTTTTTATGAACGAGTTGGTCAAGGATGACTGTAATTGAATATTTATTTTATTTAAATAATTAAATGGAGAGACACCTATCCAAAGGAGACTATTGAAAGAGTGTTCACTGACCCACTAGGAGGAATGAGAAGTTGTAAAAGGTTGAATGACAAGTGGGGGCACTAGCATTTCACTTTCTACCTGTTGCAGGAAGCAAAATCCCTAAAAAATGTGGTCATGTTTCCTGAGAGGAGGAATTGAGCAGGTGGCTCATTTAATTTCAAAACTGACCCAAAGACCTAGGCAATCTTATAAATACCATTGAATTTAGTAGGAGACTCACTACACTCTATTCCAAGGGAATGGACCTTGTGAGTGCTGCAAAATAAAAAGTCAAGCACACAAGGGATTCGATGAGGGAATAGCTAAACCTTTTTTCGATGAGGGAATAGCATACTATCTCGAACTTTCTTTCTATATCATGGAAACTAAATTTTGGAAAGTAAGTTTTATTAAAATATAAATGCGATAAAAAAAAAATTTCTTTTTTTTGAAACTTTCTTTATATTATGGAAACGAAAATTTGGAAGTTGAAATTTTGAAAATCTTATAAAAACATTTTCTTTTTTCTCAAATTTTTTTTTATATTATGGAAACTAAAATTTGGAAGTTTAAATTTTTAAAATCATAAATTGTAAGTTTTTTGAATGAGCAACTCCATTATGATTCATAGAGTTTTATACAAATCATGGTATCATTGTCTTCTGTTGCTAGGTAAGCTTGACTTAGTTAGAGAGTCAAACATGTTTACACTATATAGTTCATGTTTTTTTTGGCCCATTGAATTTGCCGAAATAATTGCCACAGTTTTGCTACAATTTCATAAAGAAGTTGTAAAAGAAATGGTTGAATTTCATAAAGCTGATTTGGAGAAACAAGTAAATTTAGTGAAGAAGTTTCTTAAGCAATTTAGTAATTTCTTAGTTATAGTTCTATCATAATTTTTTTAAATATTTAATTATATGGATAATGACTAGTGTATAATTAGGGAATCTTTCATATAGCTATTATAAATGTCATTTCAAATAAATTTGATTTCAAAAAGTCAATTTTGGGTTAAGGTATGGGTTTCCTTAGTAAGGTCATCCGAGTTCATTGCCCTTAGGAGTTACTTAGTTGGGAGGAGATGGATCAGGCCCGGTGCGATCCTTAGTTGTCGTTTCTTAGCCAATGGTTGAAATGCATTAGCCAAACAAATATTATTAAAAAAATCAAATATTGTTATGACAGGTAAAATTAAGATTTAAACCTCAAATGAAAAGCAATGTTAAAATTAAAGTGTCTTATAAAAAATTATTGGATGTCAAATTTCAACCCCACCTCTTTGTATTTAATAGATATATGTTTAAGATGGATTTATGTTGCCTTTAATTTTTTTAGCTTTTGTATAAAATTTAAAATTAATCCAACATATGATACCTAATAATAATTTTAATTTTATTATTTAATTGTTCAATTAAAACATCTTATCTTTGTCATCATTTGAGGTCCCTTGCTCCTCATGATAAGCCCAACTATGAGCTCTAAATGTGGAGAGCAATACAACCCTAACACAGATCCTTTTATTTACATATTTTATGAAATTATAACTTAATGTGAACATAAGCAATGTATTTTCATTAGAATAAGTAATTTTAAAGCATTTTTTGGTGAGGGATTTAATAACTTCAAAGAACTCAAATCTATTTGGATATTACTGGTTTTGGGGTGGAAAACACTCTCAATGTTATCCACATTTTTGGAGATGTTACAAGAAGTTTTAAGTCTGAAAAATTCCCTAAAAGCTCCATCCTTTATCCATATTTACAGCGATAGGAATGATCATTCCTTTAGGAATGATCATTCCTTTAGGTCCTTTAGTTTCATATGATCATTCCTTTAGTTTCTTATAGATTGAAATTAGTTAATATGTTGACTGAGTTTGGGTGCTCCGACGAGAAGTAGCTCATTGGTAGTTTTCTTTCCGTTCTGTTAGAGACATTGTTTATTTTT
The DNA here is from genome assembly GCA_001517045.1 of Pseudotsuga menziesii. NCBI lineage: Eukaryota > Viridiplantae > Streptophyta > Pinopsida > Pinales > Pinaceae > Pseudotsuga > Pseudotsuga menziesii. Next base: position 391,027 of record LPNX010119853.1, read on the forward strand.
TAGAGCTACAATAGTGTCTTATAATGTTAAGGTATATGATGTCATTCAGTGGATATGACTATAGGATTCTATGGAGTTTTTTTACGAAAGGGTATTATTCAGTTTCTTGTAAAAATTGTTTGGTTTTTTATAAATGTCATGGTCTCTTGTGAGATAGTATGCAAACCTTTTTTCTGTTTTGAGTTCAAGGTTTTCATTTTTTTGATGTTGATCAGTAAGTTTTTGCTCTTTTAAAAAAAATTGAAAGACGTAGTAAAATTGTGATTTTTTCTTGGAAAAAAAATAACTTTCTTGCATTTAATGATCATAACCTTTGTTTTATAATATGTTTAATAGCATATTTAATATATGAGATAATATTGTAAAGATGGTGTGCATATATTTCCTAATATTGTCAAAGTATAACTTAATGTGAGCATAAGCAATGTATTTTAATATAAAGTGCTTTTGATTAGAATAAGTAATTTTCTTGGATTTAAAGATCATAACCTTTGTCTTATAATATTCTTAGTATCATATTTAATATATGAGATAATATTTTAAACATGGTGGGTAAGTATTTCCTATGTATAGGTGACGATTATGATGAATGTTTATATTGTATGCATTTTTATAGAGGTATATAGTGGAATGTCAAATTTGATAAAGTCTTTATTTTCAAGACAATGATGATTAACTCTGAATATCATTTGACTATTTTTTTATTATCCTTGCACCTTAACAATTGCAAAATTTTGGATGAGAAGTGCATGGAAGTTGGATATAGAGGTTTGCACAGAGATATGGCGTACATATGTTGGTGCCCAAGTTTCGAACCTAATTCTATGCACAGAGCCAAAGGAACAAAATCAGTTGCACCTTAGAAGAATCAGTTAAGCAAATGTGCATTAGTACCAACTTGCTGCTTTGGAAAACTCTGCCTACATAACACTCAATTTTGTAAAGGGTTTGGGTTGAGTAGTTGGTTAATGAATTGGTTGTTGCAATTCTATCTATTTAGAGTTTTGTAAAAATCCCATTATGATTGTAAGAAGAAATATATGCAAACGTTAAGTTTTTGAGCTGAGTTGTATTGAATGTATGATGATCCTTGAATTTTTTCCCAAGTAATAGAATGCAGTTCCTATTTTTGTCTACCTTCGTGCGCAATGGCTATGTGAATGAATGTTTAGAGTAGATTTTATATTTTTATAGTTAGGATGACTCCATACCCTCCTACACAAACCTGATTCGGGTTTCTGTTTAATTTCCTATGTGCATCTCAGGTGAGACCTTACTATGTTGGCAGGGCATTGAAAATGCCAGTGCCTATGGGGTTTTTGTTGGTCGTTTATGTTGAACTTGGGTTTTGATAGACTGCAGCCAACATTAATGGTTATGTTGTTGGCAATTTACGGGAATTGTATAGGAGGTTTAAAGCTATGAGGTGGAAGCCTTCGAAACTTAAGATTGAAGAATGGATGGAAGGAAAAGAAGACGAATTCACACAAGAAGAGATAAAAGAACTCTAAATTTCACCTCAGGATAGGAAAGAAAGGAACATTTACTCATAGAAACATGAAATTTTATTTGCAAACTTCCTATTTTGATCTAGGAGTGGGTTAAGAGACAATCTGAGATAAATACCACTTGGAGTACGCATGTACCAATTGTATCAACTGAGGAAAAAGATATAAAATCTACAAAATCGTTATAATACTTGATCTAAAGCTATTGATTTCCTATTCGTGCATGTGAAAGAAGGATATATCATAGAATTTGATATAGAATCCATTTACTCTTATAGCTACATGCAAGAAAAGTTGGAAGAAGGACCAAGAAAGAGGTTCTTGGATTGAATTCCCGTGATTGAAGACGTTGTTTGTTGAGAAGGGGTTAATGACAATAAACCCCAATAGTATGGAAATGTAAGCTCTACATTCTGGAGGTGGGGTATGAAGTAGAGGGATATCATATTGGCATAGTCATGGATATATAATAAAAATGACTCCAGAGGAAGAAAAGAAACACAAGAGGGGATGAAATAAGCCAAGCAGACAAAAGTAGAAAACAAGAAAAGAAGTTGATATCAGAAGATAAATATTGGAGAGGAAAGAAGAATGCTAGAGATGGGTCTATGCAAAGAGAATGAGTATAAGGTTCCTCTCCACCAGAAGGGTGTGCAGGTTCTAGGAAAGAGGAGTTCTCGGAGGATGAGAGACCTCCGAAGAGGTGCTGAATGGAAGAAAGTGAGAGATTCGATGAGAATAGAGATATCATCCCCCTAAGACTGAATGTAACAAAGAATAAAGAATACATGAAATAATATTATGTACAAGCTTGTGAAAACACTTTCATAGTCATAAAATAGACTACACAATCTGATCTGAGCTCCCATAGACACAACAATGTCAACAAACGCATGCCAAGGTATGATCCTCGCTTTATCTCTACTCCCCACTTCCCTTTATCTAATCAAGAAGAAAATTTGATATTTGATTTTGCGCAAGAAACAAGTCATGAAGCAGTATTTAGACAAATAATTTCCAACTGAGTATTCCATTTAATCAGAGTCCAAGAAGTATTAGTAATACTCCACCAGTTTCACATTCACAAAGTAATGTGCCTGTATTTTGGAAGAATGGTGACAACCTCAAATTCCACCCTAAGATTACTTGCATTTCATAAGACATAAAAATATGATGTGGAACAACATTGGTTCACCTACGAGGCAATTTGCATTACGAAATTCATGGAGGAGGTTTCCAAGATCACGTAGTTAGAGACCATGATCAGAGAGTCTTGAGCGTTGACTAAGTACATGAAGTACAAGACCACTATCGTCGCAGGGAATACCAAGTCACTGGTTTTAATCAAAACATATTTTCTAAGGGAATTCCCAAAGCCAAATTCTGGATCACAATGCATTATTAAGATCAATGAGATGAAGGAGATCAAGGAGATCAAGTTGGAAAGTCCATATGGGACTATGACCAATAATTTAAGATCTTAATGGGCCATTTTTGTTTTTACATAATGAATGTACAACACCGAGAATGGTTTATTATGGGTATGTTGTCGCATATTAGGATTCCACTACCACAACATAAGTTGAAAACTTGAGCCAATTCCCTAGAGATTGTAATTAGATTAGAAGATACACCAGAAGGTGAAGCATCACCAGGTATTCCATAGGTTCACATAGAGCTAGATGAGATGAATGTACAACTACATATCCTATCCACTAATAATCCCACTCGATAATCTGTGTGGTGTAACATCTGCAGAACTAAAGGCCACCACAAGAATGAGTGCTTAACACTAAATAATTATATGGCTACTAGTGCACCAAGTCTATTTACCCTAGAGCATAAGCCATAGTGGTGTGAGATATGTCGAGTATGGGGTCACTCACCACCTAATTTCCCTACATTGCACAAGTACAAGAGCTCGACACATGCACCATTCTATGACTTTTGCAACTCCATTAGAAATTATGTAAATAATTGTCACTCTCTATGATTGAGGAAAGATATTACAGTAGATGATTACTGAGTTCAAGGAACTTACTAGAACAAGGAACTTGACCTAGGAGGACAATAGGGAGAAGCACAAGGTGGATTTTGAGGTCGTGGAAGAGGCTATGATGGCGATATGGAAAACAGATGATTTGTTACAATTGTGGTGAGCCATGCAACTTGGCAAGGTTCTATACTAAGATTGACATCCTATGCACATACTACCATAGTGAAAAAAATGCGATATAGGACTTCCCGGACATGGTAAACGAATAGGAAGACAAATGAGGGCATTGTAATATGGTGACTACTAAATGAAGGGGAAACAATAATGGAAAGGATCTTATACAAGTGAACATAGTAACTCGAGCAGGTTCCCAGATAGGCAAATATTATTCATAGAATGCAACACAACCATGCTAGTTGAGACAAAGATAAAGAAAATTGCACAATCATCACCTAAATTTCAAGCAAAAGATAAAATGTAGATCCTACACAAAGAATAAATACCAGTCGAGGAGGCTACCCAATAGGAAGAAAATTGGTGCCAAGATAGGATGCGCATAGATGATTGGTTGTGCATATTATTCGAAGAAGAAGATCATAGAAGGAGACTACTAGAAGAATAAATGTTGTGCAACATGCACACCGAATAAATAAAGTGGGGTGTGTAGTGTGAGGCCCCATAATGCAACGCAAACCATCCCAGAAAGATGTATGAGATCCATCCAGAAGATTTTGTAAGTACCTTTCTACATAGTTGTGTCAATATATTGAATAATCCTAATGTTGTATATAAAGTAACCTACATTCTTGAAAATTTATTCATGTCTCATGAAGCCAAAGAACCTATATCTATGCCACTTCTCGAAAGGAACGAGTGTAGAGTAGGCAAAATAAGAAGAATCGGGAAGGAATTCATGTTGTCCCTAGAGTTGGGGGTATTTTAAATGAGAAATTTCATGTTGGATCTAGATGTAGACGTGAAAAATATTCCTAAGAAGACTAGGGAGTTAATGGGTAACCCAACATTTGTTTGGATTCCCATACAACTCAAGTTAGATAATTAGTACAAAGTGTTTCCTATCGGAAGGTTGATCGATGTGGAAGCTAATGTGGATGGTGTAAAAATAGTAGTAGAGTTTGAAGTAGTATAGATATTGGAGGATTGATCCTTACCCAACATTGTTGGGGATTTACTAGGCCTTTGAGAATAATGTTGTTCTAAACTTGAAGGAACGACACCTATCCTTTGAATTGGAGGAACTATGTGTAGTGGCTCCACTAGATGCTACAAAAGGAGAATGGTACACAAAACTGGTTTATGATGACATTAGTGATATGGAGATAAACAACATATACAATGTCACTGCTATGAAAGAATATTATATAAACCCTACGGTGAATGGAGAGATCAAATGATGCAGTGTCCATTCCTTTGATACTGGCTCACAATATGCGATGAACCGATAGTAGAACCAACTGTATGAAATGTCCACAAGAGGATGTGCATGCATCACAAGTTGGTGTGCTATATTTGGTTAAAGTGGTGTGATCCACTAGTGCTTGATGGGATAGAGAAGGTAGTATATTATTTCATATAACAAATGCAAGCCCAAGTTCTGGAGGATAGAGGAGTAGAATAAATGGATGCCATCACCCGAGGAATTCCTACGCGATGGTGGAAGATGCACAAAGAATAACTATGTAGCTGGGAAAACTATTAAAGAAGGTTTTATGGTGAGATTTTAGTCACATATCGACTTGGAATTAGGAACTAGTTAATAGATTTAAAGGAATCGAGGACCCTACAGAACACCTAGTTTTCTATCAGCAAGATGGGAGATGAAGAGTGTGCCACACATTCAATGGGTGTACCGATTTTACCATACATTGAATGTCATATGAAGCAGTTGGTATGTTCAATAAGAAAGAAGAAGGAATATCAATATCTAGTAAAAGGTGTCTACCAAATTCACTACCACATTTTAGTTCAGTTCTAGAGAGCCAAACCTGACTAATGTTCTCCATCACATGAAGTAATTTATTTTTGGAGAAATACCATTGTAGGATCGACACAGAATCATCTACGCTTATGACTAAGACGTGGAATGGTTAATCAAACAAGTTTACTATTGGAAAGTGGACAATAAGGAAACTAAGGATGATGATGATCCACGTAGTATAGAGATAAAGGAGACTGCTGGTGAGCATGTTGTGCAGGATGAGCTATCATTCATCACTGTGTCAGAGTTTAGAGATCCTCTCAAGATAAAGAAACATAACATTGGGAATAAGTAGGAGCCCAAAATGGCCATAATAGGAGACTACTGGGATCAATAGACAATCACTCACATGGTCAATCTTTTGAAAGAACATGAGGACTCATTTTTGTGCATCTTCTCAAAAATGAGGGGGATTGCAGGAACATTGGGAGAAATGAAGATTCATCTAAAGGAGGGAGAAAAATATATCAAAAGAAGGCCATATATAATGAAACCTCGATATAAAGAAAAGGTGTGCAAATAGCTAGACTGTATGCTAGATGTAGGGATTATCTTCCCTATTGAAGAGTGAGAGTGGATCTGTCCTATTATAGTAGGAGCAATATCCCTTGTCAAACAACATATGTTTGTCCTTCTTAGATCCCAAGGTGTCATATGATGGATCAAACTCTTCCTTAGGTTTGAATTCAATGTTCCTCTTATCCTTTCCTTTTTTATTCCTTATTGCTTACATGTTCTTTGTCTCCCCAACCAAGAGTGCTTGATTTGTAGAGGATCTGAGGGATCCCATATGTATAATCTTATCTTGTTCCTAAAAAAGAGATTATGTGAAGGAATCAAGTTATGGAATTCACCAATTAGGAGTTTTTAGTCTCCCAAAGTGAAAGGTAGATACAAACACTGAGAATTCTGGGCCAAGTTTGCTTAGAATTGATAGCACCAATTGGTCATCCTTGTTGTCAATGCCACACTGCTTGCACTGCACGACAAGGGATTTGAATTTTGAGAAGAAATGCTGGATAGTTTTGAATTTGTTGGGATGAAGAGAAATCAACTCATTCTCTATAATATGGCCTCTTAGCTCATCCTTATTTCCAAATAATGATTCGATCTTCTTCCATACTTCCCTTAGAATAACTCCCTAGATATATCAATGCACATGAAGCCAAAGGATTCATCCAACTTATTCAGATAATTTGACTTCTTAAGAGGTTGTTGGGGTTTGACTTCCCTACCCATATTGGTAACCCTGTACAGACCTTTGTTGCGCAACACTATGTGTATATCAACCCTTCAATCAATATAATTGAAGGGTCTAAGGATCCTGGGTGTCAAGGCTACTGAATTATCCATCTTTTAGCTTTAAGGAGTAGCACAAATATTTAAAATTCTTCAATTTACCCACAAAAAAACTTCAATTCGAAGTCAAACCAATTCAAGCACTCTCCACTTCAATATGTGTACTATCTATGGTTGCATCACACCTAGCTAGACTTCTCTGGACAAAATACAGAGGGAGCAAGTCAAGAATACCAAGAATTATGTGGAACCCAATTGCTTCTGGTGCTTCAATGGAGGTTTTCGAGGGTTGAAGTTGTCTTGATTACCTGCTTTGATACCATGTTTAATTTAGAAAAGCTTAGGATCTTCAGGACTAAATGAATTGAAATGTGAAATAAGTTTGAAGGAGAAATAAAGAATTCAATATACATTGATAAAAAATTCATTTATAAATTGAACAACCATAGAGAAAAAATTTGTTAGCATAGCATTACTTTCATTATCATTAAAATGTGTGTAATACAATGATGATACAATATGAATAATTCAAATCCACTAGGTATGATTTGAATTCACCAACTTGGACTGACTCCACTGCTAACTAAATGTGAGAAAATCACCACTCAGAGCTCACTAATCTAACTCAGGACAACTAAATCAGTTCTCAACCAGTTAATTGAACAAGGTAGGTAGGAAATAGGACCTAACCTCCTTGAATCATGGAAATGGGGCACTATACTAACTAGAGATGAACTAGTTGATGCCCATCTGAGGATAACTCAACACATACTAGGGTGAACTGATGGGTGGACTCCCATGACTCAGTGTTGGTTCCTAAATTATATGGATTAGCCTACAGAGCCCCTAAACTCATGCAAACTATCACATCAAGTGTTAGGTGCCCCCTATATGAGTCCCCCATGGGACTAGTGAGGTGGAAATAGACTCCTAAGCAAGAAAATGACAATTAGAATTTGGTGGTCAATGGAGGATTATTAATTAATTGTAACAAAATTAGTTGTGCTTCAATAGGAAACAACTGAATTACGAGAAAATATTAAGTTGGAGCCATTTTCGAAATAAATGGAGTGATCAAGAAAGATAGAGGAAGTACCACAGACATATAGTCAAAGCACGCAGTTGCGAACCTTGGAAGAGTATACTTTCGATATCTAGAACCATTCACAAGACATTGCAAAGCTTCAGTAGGTGGACGAGTGTATTCGGGATTACAAGGCATACGTGAGCACCAAAATGTAGAGCATGGGACATATGCTACTATCATATAAGAGAGAATCTATCACAAAAATCACCGAACTGACTAAGAAGATGATAGTGATAATAACATAGGAAACAACCATTGCAAGAATTGTTTTCAAGTCTTAGGAATAGGTGAAGAGGCAATTTGATAGACTTTCAAAGCTCCATGTCAAGGCTATTGAGTTTCTACCAATCACAAAGACAACCAAGCTAATGTTAAGAAAGAGTAGCAAAGAGGATGTCACCTCTTTCACTGCGTAACTCAAGGATATCACCAACAACCTTGACATGATCTAGACGAGTTTCCAGGTCGTCATCAGTGACCTGCGCTCTCACATTCCTTTAGTAACATCCCTGGAACCATGAAGCATGTGGTTTGGGATGAACCACATATTAGTGGTGAGGGCCTGTTGGTGCCCAAGTTTTGGACCTGATACTACGCATTGATCCAAAGGAACAAAATCAGTTGCACATTAACAAAATTAGTTAAGCAATTGCGTGCCAATAGGATCTTGTTGTTTTGGAAAGCTTCGCCTATATAAGGCTCAATTTTGTAAAGGGTTGAGATTGAGTAGTTGGATCAAGAACCAATTGTTGTAATTCCATCTAATTGGATTTTTCTAAAAGTCCCATTGTGGCTGTAAGACGAAATATATGCAGACATTAATTTGTTGAGCTGAGTTGCATCAAATGTATGATGATAGTTGAATTTTAGCCAAAGTAATAGATTGAAGTTCCTATTTCTATATATCTTTCTGTGCAATGCCTATGCAACTGAATCTTTGAAGTATATTTGATATTATTCTTGTTGGGATGACTCCATACCCTCTTGTGCAGACTCAATTTAGGTTTCTATGTATTTTCCTATGCACATCTTAGATGAGACCTTACTTTGCTCGCAAGGTATTGCAAAAGACGGTTGCTATGGGGGTTTTGTTGGTCATTTATGTTAAACCTTGGATTTGACAAACTACATACAACTACATCCAAATCTTACATGTATTCACAAAGTTATGCATTCCCCTCCCCCCAACAAAAAAAAAAGTGTGCTATGTTTTCTAATAAGCTCTCAACTAGTTTATGGTCTCCCCATGCACCATTTGTATATGGATATATCATGAACTTGCATTCACCCAAGCTAGCAAAAAACTACCTCATCTCTTAAAACAAAGTATGAAAGAAGGTCCATGTCATTTGTCAAGATATCAAGGCCATTTCTATATGGATCTATATCCTTAAGTTGAGAGTGTCCCAAGCTAGTGAAAAACTAACCGTATTTAAAAGATCAATATCATTTGTGAAGGTATCATTTTTATCTCATATGCATGAGAACTTGTGAACCTTTCTCAATTTTAATGATACATGAATCTTGGTAGCCACATAAGGGGTATTCCAATATTGGAGTATGTTGTTGAGGATATCTTAAAAGTGAAACCATGTTGGTTTGTCTCATTATGTGGTGGTGAGGAAAAGTTGGAAAAATATTATAATCTTGACTAATTCACATTAGCATATGTTTGATGGTTGTTCAAATATAACTATAAATAGTGTATATGCACAAATTTGAGGTAAGTTTGGAAACTTTGTATTGTTTTATGTGTATAAAATCATTTTTTAAAGTAAATTTATTCCCAAATTTTATAGAAATTTTGATGGTATTCATGGTTCCATCTATAGTAATAGAAACTTACGATAATGTATTATTATTTCCTTTGATTTCCATTATAAACCAATATTAGCTTGTTGAACGATTTCTATCGAGAGCCTCTTGAATGGAAATTGGTTGTCTTATGTGGCACACTATTGATGCATGTGCATTGCATATGCAACACCTTGTTGAGTTATATCTAACAATCCCTATATGAACTTTAGCTATGACAACAAAATACTACATTTAGAGATGGTAGCTACGTGGCAATTCGCAGAATCCAACATCTCTTTTTGTCGATGATGTTGTTGCTCAAATATAGTAAAAGTAGAGAGCTCCTTTACACTTTCTAATATTTGAAAATCCACATCCAAAAAGTGCACTCACATAACGGGATTCAAACTGACGACCTTTCCGCTTAGAGGGAGTCTTAACCATACCCCGCCACCAATTGTTCTACATCTCACTGATGTTAAATGTTAGTAGGACATGGGGGTGGATTTTATCCACTTATATGTCCATGAGTCACGATATTATTTAATACAATCTCTCTGGGTGGAACCACATGCTCGACCACTACCTCAAGGTACCCCATATCTCTAGGTAAAGCTCTCATTGGAATTAAACCTTACCCAGTGATGAAAAACCCCTTACTTATAGTAATGAAAAATATTGGTTTCCATACCTTGTATTCATATTTTTGTTTTGGTTGTGTATTCATGTTTACCATGAACATAAATCACTTCGCATAATAACTAATAAGTTATATTTACTTACTAATATATTATCATCCATTTGTAATCACAACTATACTATTATTTCATTGCAAGGGCATTGCCCAAATATTTTTTCATTTCAATGCATTTAAGTTCATGTTCAAAGTGACAAGATTTATTTAATTTTTTAAAGTCCGTGACACAAAATGGTTAATGTTGTTGTTATATATAGAAATGACCAAGAATATAAAAATGGAGCAATGGAGCAATTGCACTGTGAAGATAAGTTACAACAATTTTGTTGATTTTTGATTTTGTTTTTTGTTTTTTGAAGATAGAGAAGTGGAGCAATTGGCTCCCTCTTTGTTGATCAAAGTGATACAAAAGCTTTTTGAAATGTTTGTGATGACAATTTGTCTACGCTTGAAGAAATAGTATTGAGTGTGAATGCTAGGGTGATACCGATGAGTTGTAATATGGGAAAAAAATTATAAATCTTTGAAATTATGTGACCAAGTTTGATAGTTTAATGAACATGCTTCATGTATATGAAAATTATCATGTTTTTTTATAATAAAATCAACATAGAATCGTCTTAAAAAGGGTGGTAGTGTCTGGAGAGATTAAATCTTTGGAGATGCAAACCTTCTTTTAGAGTGGAAATGTTAAGGAAATGTGTAATGCAATGTTTATGATTTTAATTTATCTAATTTGTATAATTTTAAATATTTAAAATTTAATTTGAGCTTAATATATAAATTATAGAAACAAAACATTCTAATGGTTAAAGAAATATTTTACATAGTTTATGAAGAAAAATTCTAAGAAAAAAATTGATAATATTTTGTGTAAAAGAAGTGTATTTTACAACTTAGTAAAGGAAGTGTATAATTCCTTCCATGCTCATCATATTAGAATTTTTGTGTGTCATATATATATATATATACAAGTATGGGCTAATTGTTCGACAATCTCTTCTGTTTTTTCCTGTTGGTCGAAGTTTGGTGGACTATGTTTTCTCATCAGTTATTGAGAACTATGCTCCATCTGATTTTATTTTTTTTTCCGATACTTGTCTCTGTTCCGACCTTCTTCAGGCCTTTGTCGCTGCCTATCTGTCTGGGATTTTTCTTAACCAAACTTGCAGATATTTTGAAATAGATATTTTGTTAACCAAACTTACATATTTTTTCGCTGAAAAAAAATATATGCAAGTACACGTCTACTGACCCAGGTTCGAATTAGAAGGGTTGGGATATTCGTAGCTAGGTAGGTGGGATTCTGTAGCCTGGCATTAAACTTCTCTATGCTTGCATCATATATGTGACAAGTAAGTTGTGTTATTGAAAGATAAATTTGAAACAGTAGTCAAATTGTTTTTTCATAGGACAAGATCAACAACCTTCTAAAGCTAAGCTATAGTTCTTCTGAAGACCATATTGAAGAAATGAGGATAAAGCAAGAGAAATCAAAAGAAAATAATAAAAAGAAAAATGCCCAATTGAGTAAGGATTGCTCCCATGGCACATTCATATATGCCAATCTCAATTTGAAAATATATGACACACGTCAATTTTAATAGGATGAGCGTAAAAGTATAGTATACACTTCAGGATGTTCATTGTACACAGTTTACAATTTAAAATGGCGGACGGATACTATGTTGCATTGGGAGAGAGTGTTCTCAACATTTTGGTCCTCAATATAGGACCATCCTCAGGAGACTAAATCAGCCCAAATAAAGCGATCGATCCTCATTGTCTATTTATGTTGATCAAAGGTGAGAAATTAGCTTTTGGAGCCGACTTCAATCAACTTTAAGACTTCTTTTATTCTTATTAAATTTAATTCTTTTTAGTTTTATTGAGTATAGGTTTCCAAGCTTCACTAATTTGCAGCCCATTGTCTCTATTTAAGTTATTTTTCTGTAGCTCTATTTCGAGAGCTTCCCATATTTTTCTTTTCTCATAATGATCAATTTTTGCTATGAATTTAGTGTCTTCTATGCAAAGATGGTGTCCGGTGTGGTGGTAGTGCTCTGCCAAAGATGACTTCTTGACTCTGTTGTGTTTAATGTCGGCTATGTGTTCCTTTAATCTTACCTGAAAAGATCTACCCATCTCTCCAATGTATTGTTTGCCACAGGTACAAGGAATGGAGTAAACCCCTCTGTGTAGGCTAGGATTTATGGAATCCTTTGCATGGTCCAACATGGTCCTCAGTGAGTTAGGAGGGGAGAAGGAGACTTTGATGTTTTCCTTTCTTAGAATCTTAGCAATCCTCTCCGTGGTACCTTTTATGTATGGTAGGTTAATATTCTTAGTCACCTCTTCCTTGTTATTTTCTGTTCTAGGTGTTTTCTTTGCCTTCAGGATCGCTCTATTGACTTGTTCCTCATTGTACCCATTCGTTATAAATACCTTTTTAAGGTGTCTTAACTCTTGCTCAATGTGTTCTTCGTCTGATAATCTCATTGCTCAGGTGACAAGGGTGTTAATGACACCAATATTTTGCGCCGGGTGGTGGTGTGATTTGGCATGTAGATAGCAATCCGTGTGCGTCTTCTTTCTGTGTACTTGATGTGACAAGGTACCATCATTGCGTTTGGATATGAGGATGTCCAACAAAAGGTATGCTTCCATTTTCTTCTAACTCCATTGTGAATTTTATGCTTTCGGACTGTTTATTTAGATGTTCAAAAAACGCCGGAATGTCTGTTTTATTATGTGGCCAAATTACGTTTGTATCGTCTACATATTTTTTTCACATATCTGGTTTAAGTGGATAAGAGTCGATTGCGAGTTTCTCAAATTTCTCCATAAATAGGTTAGCTACGACTGGAGATAGGGGAGACCCCATCGTGACACCTTCCACCTGCTCATAAAAACATTCACGAAAAGTGAAAAAAGTTGACTTTAAGCACACACTCACCAATTCCGTTGTTTCCTCATCCGTGATTTCTTTGATGGTTTTAATGGCTTCTTCTATCGGAATTTTAGTGTAAAGTGAGACCACGTCGAAGCTCACTAAGGTGTCCTCCTTTTTAATTCTCGCCCTCTTGATCTCGTCAACCATGTCTGTAGAGTTCTTTACAAAGGAGTCTGTGTGTCCAACCCACCGCTTTAGTTTACCCGCCAAGTATTTCGCCAATCTGTATGTTGGCGACCCTATGGTATTTACAATTGGCTGTAGTGGTGTGTCTTGTTTATGTACCTTCGGTAGTCCATAAATTCGAGGAACAATAGGGTTCTTTGGTAAGAGTTTCTTCTTTGTTTCCTCGTCAAAAAGATTGGTGTCATTAACACCCTTGTCACCCGGGCAATGAGATTATCAGACGAAGAACACATTGAGCAAGAGTTAAGACACCTTAAAAAGGTCTTTATAACGAATGGGTACAACGAGGAACAAGTCAATAGAGCGATCCTGAAGGCAAAGAAAACACCTAGAACAGAAAATAACAAGGAAGAGGTGACTAAGAATATTAACCTACCATACATAAAAGGTACCACGGAGAGGATTGCTAAGATTCTAAGAAAGGAAAACATCAAAGTCTCCTTCTCCCCTCCTAACTCACTGAGGACCATGTTGGACCATGCAAAGGATTCCATAAATCCTAGCCTACACAGAGGGGTTTACTCCATTCCTTGTACCTGTGGCAAACAATACATTGGAGAGACGGGTAGATCTTTTCAGGTAAGATTAAAGGAACACATAGCCGACATTAAACACAACAGAGTCAAGAAGTCGGCTTTGGCAGAGCACTACCACCACACCGGACACCATCTTTGCATAGAATACACAAAATTCATAGCAAAAATTGATCATTATGAGAAAAGAAAAATATGGGAAGCTCTCGAAATAGAGCTACAGAAAAATAACTTAAATAGAGACGATGGGCTGCAAATTAGTGAAGCTTGGAAACCTGTACTCAATAAAACTAAAAAGAATTAAATTTAATAAGAATAAAAGAAGTCTTAAAGTTGATTGAAGTTGGCTCCAAAAACTAATTTCTCACCTTTGATCAACATAAATAGACAATGAGGATTGATCGCTTTATTTGGGCTGATTTAGTCTCCTGAGGATGGTCCTAGATTGAGGACCGAAACGTTGAGAACACTCTCTCCCAACGCAACACAGTATCCGTCCGCCATTTTAAATTATACACTTCCCTTACTAAGTTGTAAAATACACTTCTTCTACACAAAATATTATCAAGTTTTTTGTTAGAATTTTTTTTCATAAATTATGTAAAATGTTTCTTTAACCATTAGAATGTTTTATTTGTAAAATGTCTATTATGTAAGATATTAACGTTGCCAATTTATTGATTAGCCTCGCCTATTTTGCTTCCAATCGGAAACTTTGGAGGGAAACAAATCAAGCAATGCAGTATCTTTGTAAAGAAAAATGGTCATTTAACAATACAGAAAAATGATCATTTAACAATAAGGGCTGTGGGGACTTGTTTCCTTTAAGTCGGTTTTCCATATTAATATTTAATATGGACGATAGGCACGAATTCAAACAAGTCTTTGAAATCCGCAAATCTCGATAATATTTGAAGTGGTTAATTGATCACAAGTGGAATCCAATAAACAAGTCGAATCCAATAAGCAAGTGTTACATATTAGTAACGAAAATCTTTTTTTTACGCTTTTCAGAAAAATATTTTTGACGTAATTGGTTTATTTAATATTATCAAAATATTATTAAGTATTATAAATCAGGGTCGCGAAAATTTCTGAACTTATTTTCATAACAAAAACTATTTTAATTCTATTTAATATTAGAGGTTGCTTTAATTTAAAAAATTATATTATATTTTATTTTCATAACAAAAACTATTATAATTCTATTTAATATTAGAGGTTGTTTTAATTTAAAAAATTATAATAATAAAAAATTAATGTAAATTATAAACTTTTTATCGTTTGAAAATATTTTCACTGGTTACAAATAGGAGTAAGCTATCTATCTGACCATTTACACCCGGGTCTATTGACTCAGTCCAGTGGATAGCTTACCTTATTTCGTTATTGATTTAAGTTACCCAATTTGATTCTTGGTCATATAGTTTCATTGTTAATCAGTGAGACTGCATTTTGTGCTTCTGCATAGTTTCTATTCTGAATTGTTTATTTAATATTATTAAAATATTATTTAGTATTATAAATCATGGTCGTGTAATTGGTTTATTTAATATTATTAAAATATTATTTAGTATTATAAATCAGGGTCGCGAAAATTTCTGAACTTATTTTCATAACAAAAACTATTATAATTCTATTTAATATTAGAGGTTGCTTGAATTTAAAAAATTATATTATATTTTATTTTCATAACAAAAACTATTATAATTCTATTTAATATTAGAGGTTGCTTTAATTTAAAAAATTATAATAATAAAAAATCAATGTAAATTATAAACTTTTTATCGTTTGAAAATCTTTTCACTGGCAGTCCAGTGGATAGCTTACCTTATTTCGTTATTGATTTAAGTTACCCAATTTGATTCTTGGTCATATAGTCTCATTGTTAATCAGTGAGACTGCATTTTGTGCTTCTGCATAGTTTCTATTCTGAATTGTTTATTTAATATTATTAAAATATTATTTAGTATTATAAATCAGGGTCGTGAAAATTTCTGAACTTATTTTCATAACAAAAACTATTATAATTCTATTTAATATTAGCGGTTGCTTTAATTTAAAAAATTATAATAAAAAAAAATTAATGTAAATTATAAACTTTTTATCGTTTGAAAATCTTTTTACTGGTTACAAATAGGAGTAAACTATCTATCTGACCATTTACACCCGGGTCCATTGACACAGTCCAATGGATAGCTTACCTTATTTCGTTATTGATTTAAGTTACCCAATTTGATTCTTCGTCATATAGTCTCATTGTTAATCAGTGAGACTGCAGTTTCTATTCTGAATTGTTAATCAGGGTACACAGTTCTATTTATTCATTTACAGTGACTTCATTGTACTCAAATTATTTGGACTTATTCAATTCTCCATGCCATTATTCCTGGGTATACAATCTCATTAAAATCTACATTTTTTCTATTCTTAATTGTTTATCAGCATACATCAAAATACATTGTTCTATGCAATCATTTACTGAGACTCCAATGAAATGAAAAATATTAGAGAGAGTCAATTCTCCAGGGGAATAGAGGTGTCCATATAATCTAATACAAAGCTGGAAGTTTTCATAAATCAAATCTAGTAAGTCTCCGTGAAAAAGTGAGAGGGTAAGGGAGTAAGCTATACCTTAAATGGCATCAGTAGGTCCCAGTGCAAATGGTCAGGTAAATAGCTTAATCTCTTACAAAAACCATCATTATTTTATTTACTAATAATACTTACTTTAACCACAAAAACTATAATTACTTTATTTAATATTAAAGGTTCCTTTAATTTAATAAATTTATATTAATACAATATAATGTAAGTCATAAACTTTCCATCTTTTGAAAATATTTCCATAAGTTACAAAAACAATCATTATTTTTTTCAATAATAATAATACAAGTTGCTTTAATTTAAAAAATAAAAAATTTATCTATTTTCTCACGCTTTTCTCGTTTGGTTTGCTTTCAATAATTTCTGAGTTTAGTGGGACCTGCGATACCAAGTCCATCTTCAAGGACCAATGAAAAGTGTAATTTCCAAAAGTTTAATTTATTATAATTAATATTGCGGGACCGGGAAGATTTCGAAAGATAAAAAGTTTATAATTTATATTATGTAATTATTTACTTTAATATAAATTATTAAAAGATCTGTAATAAAAATTTAAAAATTTCAAGAAGGTCAATAATGTAATTATTTATTTTAATATAAATTATTAAAAATTTGTAATAAAATTTAAAAAAATTCAATGTCACAATAGGTTAATAATAGAATTATTATAAAAAATTAAAACTTTTAATGACAATAAATTTCAAAGTAGGTCAATAATGTAATGATTTACTTTAATATAAATTATTTCAAAATTGGTTAATAATGTAATTATTATAAAAATTTAAAAATTTTAATGTTAATAAATTTCAAAGTAGGCCATTAATGTAATTATTTACTTTAATATAAATTAGTAGAAACTCTTTCATAAAAAATTTAAAAATTTCAATGTCACAAGAATTTCAAAGTAAATCAATAATTTAAAAAAATTATAAACAAAAACTCCGTAAATGTCCATATTGTTGAGTTGGATAGTCAATTTACTTTAATAAAATAAACATAAATTATTAAAAAAATTGTTATAAAAATTTACATGTGTAAAAGAAACTCCGAAAATTTCGATATTGTTACTACATTATATATATATAATTACTATAAATAATATAATTATTCTAAGTTTTTTTTTTTAATCTGGCCCTGTTGCATTTCTTTCCCAAAGTTATGTCAAGCTATTTTTATTTTATTAATTTTTTTAGTTAACAAAATTATATTTGTTTAATTTCAAATTTATTAAAAGTTAAGATGGGGATGATTATATTTTTAAAATTTTGATTTTGATTTACTTGGGTAGAATGCACATGAGATGGATTTGATTTATGTTAATTTAATTTTTATAAAATGATATGATTATCTTTAATATTTAATGGATCAAAATTAGTTTATAAAAAAAATTAGGTAAATTATTTGATTTGATTTAAAATATTATTCTTATGTTAAAAAAGATTAAATAAAAAGGTCTCTAGCTTGCTATAGTTTTGAGCGATAAGAAGGTTAGAGAGGTTAATGTTGGAGTAAAGATTGTGGAATTGAGATCTAATGTGTGAGTAGGTATGACATTATAAAAGAAAGTGATTTTAAACTCACACTATTTTAAGGCTTGTCCAGTGTCAATTTCACTATGTAACTCATTAGAGTTCATTCTAATCTTAGAAATAATAATATTTTCTTTGAGATTGATAAGATATAAATATAATTTTGATCCTCAAGTTTAGGGTTAATGATCTTTTTATAATATTGTAATTCTCTTTTATCCTTTAACTTTTTTTCACACCACACTTTCTCTTTGAACGTAGACATAATTATATTTTTAATGTTATTGATATTGCAAAGTGACACTTTGTCGATCCCTCAATAATTTAACCAAGTCGTGGCATGTTTCAGCCATCCATGCTTGAGGCATAGGTGGTTTTGGCTAGAGTTAAGAGAAATTTTAGGAAGGAAATGGTCTCCTACATTGTTAATTTGTGCTTGTATATTAGATATCTAATCATAGCCATGCTTTGAATGGGGGAGATCCCCACTTATAAGACAAGAATATGATAGGGTGTATTGCTCTTAATTTTAAAATTATAAGTAATAAACTGCATCTATATTTTCTCAATTCGATTCTATGGAAATCATACATCCCCAATATTTACATCCATATAAGATTGTTTGTTGGAGACATTTACCCACCATGCACACTTAATTTGGTCAATTTGACCTTGTTAAACCACTATCCTAAGTTTTATTGACTTAATCGGCATCAGATGAGCACACTATGACATCAGCATGAGCACACCCACGCCTACCTTCAGTCAAGGAGGCCAACTAAGCCTTCTCCTTCATTCAGGGAGGCTAACTGGAGCACTCCAGGGGTGATCTAAGTGTCATAAATGCACCTAATTGCTAACTGATGGTTACAATCAGTTAAATTGAGTGGTGAAGGAGCCTCCATTCATTATATTGATTATTTTATTAATATTTAATGAACTGGAGTCAACAGGGGCACCTCCAATCACCTCTGATGGCCAATTTGACTTTAATTAACGTCATCGGGGTTCATTGGAGTTAATGATGTGCTACTATTTGTTGATTGGCATGTAGTGACATGTGTCTGAGCTACTTTCAGTTAGACTCAGTCATCCATTGCACTCCGACTTCAGTTAGCACTCAGTTGAGTCAATCAGGACTTTATCAGTTGGTTAACTAGAGTGTTTACTGTGGTTTACAGTCAGTAAAGCTACAACCATTCATTCAATTCGAATGCTCTCCTTGGGAATGCAAATTGTCTTGGCATTCATGCATCTTGCATGATCATTGTATTGTACTATCATTCTTTTATTGATTATACAGAGCTGCTACTCATTTTGTAGCACCATTATGCCAATTTTATGCTTAATTGTTTGAAATCTTCTATGAGACTGTGTTTTAGTCCCTAGATTACTGTGACAGATTAATATGGTATCAGAGCTCACAGTGGGACGAAGCTCAGATCTCTCAAAAAAATGGTTTTTGACAGATCTTGCATGAAAAATTGAGCAAAAGCTCAAAATTCCAACACTGCACCAAAAGCCAAGGCTTACCACTTAATACCCCAAGTAAAGAAATTGTTGATCAAGCTTGCTTGATCAATTATGCTAGGTATGATGAAATCCTAAAATGTGCAAGCTGTCCAACCTTACAGTGCCCCTTTTTTTGTGATTTGCACGTTTTAACCCACGTGAAAACCATTCGCTACAGCAGTTTGAGATGGATTCTTCCGGCGAACTCTTGACTCCGTTCAATTTCCACTCATGGAAAGGAAACATGGAGATCCAGCTATATGTCAGAGGACTCTACCAGGACTATGGACACTGAAGAAGAGCATACTCATGTGATATACAAAGCTATATTCTTGAACAAGAAAGATGAAGCATTCAGATTCTTGTGCCTCTCTATTTCCCGAGAACTTCTTTTCCTTCTCTCAGGATTGAAGACTCCAAAGGAAATTTAGGACAAATTGGACACCCTGTATGGAAAACATGATGATTTGAGAGTCTACCATCTTGAAAACGAGTTGATGTCTCTCCAACCTTCCAATTTCGAGACCTTAAATGATTTTTTCATAAATTTCAAGCATATTGTCTTACTATTGAAGCAATGTAAGGTGGAGAAGGCCCTGTAAACCATCATGAAAAATCCTACGAGTTCTCCCATTTTGTGGCGGATGCAAAGCCCACCGCATTGTTGACTCATGGAAATGAGGTTAGCAGACTATGGCATGAGAGGTTCGGCCATTTGAACTTCAAATACTTACAGCAATTACAGAAGAATTCTATGGTTGAAGGCCCCCTGGTCATCAAAGCTACCACTGGAATTTGCAAGGGCTATGCTATTGGAAAGCACCCTCAGCATAAGTTTGATTAGGGGAAGGCAAGCCGAGCATCGTGCATTCTGGGGTTGATACATTCTAATATCAGTGGTCCCATGCCTATCACATCCATGAATGGATCAAGGTACATTCTCACTTTCATTGATGACTTTTCCAGATAACATGGGTCTTTTTTATCAAAAAGAAGTCAGAAGTCTTGGAAAAATTCACTGAATTGAAGGCTTTGATTGAGAATGAATTTGGCAAAAAGATAAAGATTTTAAGATCTGATAATGGTGGGGAGTATATCAGTAATGATTTACTGCATATATGTTCCCAAAGTGGTATTGAGATCCAACATTCAGTCCCCTACACTCCCCAACAGAACGGTGTAGCGAACAGGAAGAATCAGTCTCTCAAGGAGATGACCACTTGTATGTTGGAATCAAAGAAGTTGGCTACAAATTTGTGGGTAGAAGCCATGAATGCAGTAGCATACATACAGAACAGAGTGCCACACTCATCTGTGAAAGGGAAGACCCCTTTTGAAGCATACTTTAGACACAAGCCGGATGTGTCGAATCTGCAGGTGTTTGGGTCCACTGCATGGGCCCCAATTCCATATGATAAAAGGAGGGATTTGCAACTGCAAGGCATAGAATTTTTTTTTATTGGATATCCTAATGAATAAAAAGGTTTCAAGATACTGGATATTAGAATTGTCATGTTCGATGATCCTCTTCAGGAGGTAGAACTAGTGAAGGAGAAAACTGTTGAATTTCCTTCCTATTCTACTGAATATTTGGATGATGGAATTGGGGGTGATGACCCTGATTTGGATCCTCTGATTTATGATATTAGTGAACAAGAAACATCATATATTGAATTAGAACCTGAATTACAAAATCATCTCCCAACTTGGGCCCGACAGACACTCTCCTCCGCAGGTGATAACATTGGAAATTCGGATGATCCAAGGAGAACCCGGTCTGATTTCCAAAGAGCAGGTATTGCACTCTCTTGTCTTGAATACTTTCTATCCGAAACTTGTTACTTAATGATAAGTTCTTATCCTAATTCTTACTACCATGCTAGGAAGGATCCAAGATGGCAAGCTGCCATGGATGAAGAGATGAATTCTCTTCAGAAAAACACTACTTGGGAACTAGTTTCTCTTCCTTTGAGGAGGAAATTGGTTCAATGCAAGTGGGTGTTTCGGACTAAGGTTTCTGCAGATGGCACAACCTGAAAATATAAGGCAAGGTTGGTAGAAAAATCTTTCTCCTAGGTCCAAGGTGTGAACTACCATGAGACTTTTGCACTAGTTGCAAAAATGGACTCCATCCGCCTAGTTTTGGCAATTTCTGCATCTAAGTACTGGGAAGTGCATCATATGGATGTTAATTATACCTTTCTATATGGAGATATTCATTAGGATATATACATGAAGCAGCCTGAGGGATACATTTCTGATCCATCTTTGGTTTGCAAACTAAAGAAGTCACTATACAGGTTAAAACAGGCTTGTTGTAATCTCATAGATCACATAGGGTTACCAATAATACACACTAAAACATATATATATATATATATATATATATATATATATATATATATATATATATAATAGAGACAAGTGATAAGAACAAATAGGTGAATAACTAGATTATATTATACAAATGAGTCCATACAACATAGAGAACTGAACTGAGTTCTCATCTGGATCAATAGCCTAATATATATGATTACAGAACGGTTACAAAATAACTACCTGTCGGTTCGGTGAACTGACACAACCTTAGGTGGTTGATTTAATCTCTAACTTTAGTCAGCTGACCAACTTAGTCAGTTGATTGACTAAGTCGACTCATCGACTTAGTCAGCTGATCGTCTAAGTCGGCTATCCTTTAAGTCAACTTTATCGACTTGCTCCTTCTACATCTCCCCCACAAACAAAATGTTTCTTTGTCCCGAAGAAACAGGGAGGTACAAAAATTCCTAGTGGTCTCAATAGTTATTGTGGTGGGTTGTGAAGTCTGATAGTTGGTCTTTTCTGTACACAGAATTCTACAATGTCTGGAACTGTTACTGTGAGGTGATGTTGGAAATCTGTCCAACTCTGCAAACTTTTCTTGATGTCGATGGTGAGTGTGGTCAAGCCTGATAAGATTGACATATTTTCTGAGATGGAGACTTCATCTATCCTCTCCATTTCGGGACTCATAAACTGGTCTTTCTCCTCTGCAGTCTTGATAAGTTGTTTCATCTATGGGCAGATGATGTCGACTTTCTCTAAGTTAGGGAGAGCTTGTTGCACCCACTGATGTGCTTCCCTTTCTAGTTTCTGCAGTTTGGCGGTTTCAAGCACTATCTATTCTTCTATTATCGTTCTGAGTGCTTCCTCAGTGGTTTTTCTGCTCTCTAATGCCTGAATCCCTTGTCGAGTCTGTCGAGTCTGCTGATAAACTTGCTCGTAGTGATTAGGCCAGTCTCTTAGTACTTCTTCAGTTACAACAGACTCCTCCATATGAACCTGCAGTACTTTGTATGCTTCAGAAAATGCAGTGTGCTGTGCCATTAGGATTCAGGAAGTTTCCTCTTTTTGTTCCTCCTTTGTTTCCAGAATGTGTGCTTGGAGGGTCGACACCATGCTCTCAAATAGCTGATACGACCTTTCGAGCGGTTTGTCTGTGTCGATCTCTATGGGGCCCAGCATGACGGACTGGGCCAGATTCCTGCATTTGTCGAGGAACTCGACCTGTTCTGCATTGTTGTCTTTGATTTCTTTATTTCTTTGTTCATTCCTCATCTTTTCTTCACCTTCTAGGGTTTTGAGGAGTTTTCCTAGCTCTGTGTCTGTCAGGAAGCTTACATCCTTCAATCTAATTTGGACCTTTAAAGGCTTTCCATGATGCTCCTTCTTCTGTTTCTCCTTCGTCTTCTTATGCTTTTCTTTATCTTCTTCTTGTGTACCTGCAACAGTCGAGGCGGGATCTTTGGTTTGTGGGTTAGAGGCCGATGGTTTGTCTGGTTGGGGAGGTGGGACAACTACCACCTTTGGTTGTTTAGATGCAGTTGGTTGTGGGGAACCTTTCTCAGAGTAAGGGGGTGGTGGTGGTGGTGGAGACGATGGGTTGTGGTGATGGAGTTGGTGAATGGTCGGGGGTGATTGGTCTGGGGGAAGTATGGTTGAGTGGTGGGTTTTTGGGTTGACGGTGTGAGTTTACGTCAGGTTCTCCGTTAGTAGGTGCAGTGGCTACTAGGTCGACTTGGGGTATGGGGTCAGTCGGTGCAATAATTGAGGACCAACATGCAATCACATTAGATTCCTTGTCAGGATTTCTTTCGAAAGTCGACGTGATGGTTGCAACGATTAGGGACTGTGCACCTTGTCTTGGTTGGTGTCTTCCAGATGTGAAGATAGGTGCTTTGGCAGAAATATTTTGATCCAATGTAAGCAACGCAGGCAGTTTCTCAAAGAAAGACTGCAAGTCCCTATCTCTGTCGAATTTTTCTTTTATAGCCTCTGGCATCGCACTTTTGCATAAGTCAAGGAGGTTGACTGATTGTGGTGCCAGTGCTTGTTCCTTGGTCATTTTCGTCGGTGATGGGGGTGGATGTGTCGACAAAAGATCAACGATGTTTTCAAGCATCATCGTAGTCTTTGCTTTCTTCGGTCGACTTGCTTGTGCTTCTGCGTCGACAAATCACTAGAACTGGGTTTCGACTGGCACTTTATTTGCTGTGGCATCCTCTATGATGTCGAGGGTCGTGGCTGCCAGTTCCTCCTCGTCCTCTGATGATTCAAAAATGATAAGCTTGCGCTTACCTTTACCTTGTTATTGTTCTTGTGTTTTTATTTTCTTCCTGGATGCTGCTATTTATTTTGATTGTTTTTGAATAATGCCTTTTGTAACAGCATACTCAGGGTTGTCTAGTTCTGTCTCACCCATTGGTTCCTAAGTCGGGACGACACTTTCTGTATCCAGAGGAATTATCTGCTTCCATGGCTATGGCTTTGGCTATGTAGTCTGGGGTTCTGTTCTTTTTGCGGTCAGAGGTTTGATGGTTATTTGCAGCCAACCGGTGTGTTCGACTGGGGTCTCCTCTGACACAAATGTACTGATATAGAGGTTGAGCTCATAGTCTTCCTCTTTTTCCTGGTCCATGAGCAGCTCCTCGATCGAGAAGTCAATCTGTTTTGCTGTTGCTGGTACTGGTATTTTTGTTTTGGCTTGTCGAGACAGTTCCCAAAAGATCTAGTCGACAGATGGATAGTAGTCAAGGGTTGTGGCGTTGGAATTGTCGCCCTACATGTACCACACCGAGGTATGGTCGAGCTCCATCTAGATGTGGGAGTTCTCCAATAGATTTCGTCGGATGTTTTGAGGCACCCTCCATCTAGTCATGCGGACTTTGAGCTATTGGAACCAGTTCTCCAGTAGTACTTTCCCGCACTCAAGTTCGTGCAAGGTTCCTCTTGGGGAGAATGGTTTAAATCTGCACATGTCGAACTTCGGTAGTTACCGAAAGACTGGAATCCCTTCTAGGAAGTTGTGATACATGAAAATCCATAAGATGAGGGAGGGGAACTTGATGATTCCCCCCATTTCTTGACATCTCTCACAGATGGTCTTCACCATGTCGGTGACATAATCACCCCATATGTAGATTCGTTCGTCGATGGCAATAGTGTCGACAACTTCTAGCATGTCTAACTTAAGGTCGCTGCTTTGACCTGCTAGAGTGAGTGTTATTGCAATGATTTTGGCCATAATCTATGGCGTTCAAGTTGTGATTTGGCTAATCATCAGCCCTTGGATTTCTTACCGGAAGGTGACCCAGTGAGCTCTTCAACCAGTCCTTCTTTTATTCCAACTGGTATGGGGTTTCCTTCATTAGAGAGACCGGTCAGCTTGGAGATGACATCTCCAGAGATGTCGACTGGCTCATCGAAGTAGAACTGGCCATTATGATATTGACTTATGATGAATTTGACAGTAGTTTCCTTCATGCCACCAAAGCTGGCCATAAGCAGTGTGTTGGCATAGCCGAAGAGAGTGCTAAGTTTGATTTTCTCTGCTGCTTGAGTGGCCTTTTTGTCGACAAAGGCCCATTCTTGTATTTCGATCCATTGTTTTTTCCATGTGCCTTCCTGTACTTTGGTGTTTTTGATGTTTTTCAGCCTGCGGACTAAAGGTGTATCCGCAGCCTGTATCTCCTTGGCTTTGGTCGAGGATCTAGTTTGTTTGAGGGGCATTGTGTCGGTTTCGTGGTCGATTTCACTAAGGGGTTCTCAGATTTTGGTCAACTGGATGCTCTGATGCTCGCTCTGTATGCATTAGAGGAATTTTGGGGTCTAAAATGGGCCTCCTAAGGAAAATAATAAAATAATAGTTAAAATAATAAAATAATATTGATTAATTTTGGAGGAAGAAAGAAAAAAACTACTTTTTGTGTTCGTATTTTCGACATATCTCCCTGTGTTTTTACTCAAATTTCGATCGGGAGAGCTCGTTGGATGCAAAATTTGATTCTGCATCCAACGAGTACCCACATTGCATACTTTTGACGGACCCCGCTACCCCAAAAACAAGAAATACCTGAAAATTGGGGTAGCGGGGTCCATCAAAAGTATGCAGTGTGGGTACTCGTTGGATGCAGAATCAAATTCCTCATCCAACGAGCTCTCCCGATCGAAATTTGAGTAAAAACACAATGAGATATGTCGAAAATACGAACAAAATAAGTAGTTTTTTTTAATGACAAATATGTCAATTCAACCATTATGGTTGACTTATTTTATTGAAATTCTATTGGTTCTTGAATTCCAACTCACAAAAACTTATTTTGGCATGTTTTCTTATAAGGCCCATTTTAGACCCCAAATTTCCTCTAATGGATTGCGGTGAATGATCCTTCAACGATCTAGTATTTATAGGTGATGTTGTGGATGTGTGCGGCAATGGGTGTATTAATGGAAGATGTGATGTTCCAGCTGGAGTACTTGAGTGTATGTTAATGGCTGATTACTTTCGACGCTCGATTTCATGAATGCGCGATGGGACTATCGGAGTCGTTGATTGGTGTCAGTGATGAAAATAGTTGACAGGAGCGGTCGGTCAATGAAAATGGTCGATGGTGCTAGGTCGATGGTCATGATGGCGGTTGTCGAGATGGTGATTTCCTATCATGGTTTTCTGTAAGTCTGGTATGTTTTTGTTTTTGTTTTTTTTGTTTTTAAGTTTTTATGGGTTTTGGTTGATGGTTATGGTCATTATATGATTTTTTTTTTGAATTAGTTTCTGTAGCATTTTAGTCGGGCTCCATTAATGAGCTTCCGAAATACTATGCCCTGTAGTGTCTTTAGTCGAACTAATCCATTGGGATGTATCTCTTCGACAACGTAAGGTCCCATCCATTATGTGTGGAGATTCTTAGGTTTTCCTTTTACCCGACTATTGTATAGTAAAGCAAGGTCTCTGACTGACAAGTTTTTGTTCTTAATGTTGCAGTCGTGCCATGCTTTCTGTTGTTTCTTCTAGATTTCTTGGTGTTGTATAGCCATGAGTCGATGCTCTTCCAGCTTGCTGAGTTGAAATAGTTGGTCCTTCTTTCCTTGTTCAACATCGACATGTAGTATTTCTACGATAATAGGTGTCTATTGTTGGAAGTGTAGTGTAACTACTGCTTCTTGTCCATAGACTAGTCGAAAAGGGGTTTGGTCGGTCGATTTTTTTTACGTTGTTCTGTATGCCCATAATACTGTAAGTATTTTCTCATTCCTGTCGTCCTTATCAGCATTACATATTTTGGTTAATCCTCTTGTTAATGTTATATTGAATGCTTCAATTGCTCCATTTGACAAAGGATGGTATGTTGTACTCCGACAATGGTCAATTTGGAACTGGTCGGTTAGGGTTTTGATAGTTTTGTTGATAAAGTGTGTCCCTTGGTCACTAATTAGGGTTAGTGGACATCCAAATCTAGTGATGATATTCTCATAGATAAACTTAGTAGCTATCTCACTAGAACATGTATCTACTGGTTCAGCTTCTGCCCATTTAGTGATATATTCCACTGCAATAATGATATACCTTGCACCTGACCTTTTTTGCTGGTATAGGAAGTGGTCCTATGAAGTCTATGGCCAATATTTCAAATGTCAAAATTGATTTTACTGATATCAAATGCATTTTTATGCTAGGCAAGGGTCGACCTAATCGTTGACATCTATCACATCGACTAACAAAATTTTTGCAATCTCAGTGGAGTGTTGGCCACCATAATCCTGACTGTTGGAGTTTCTTTGTAGTTGTGTCCGCTTGAAAATGTCCTCCTGTAGGTCCATAGTGTGCTTCATGCATAATGTGGTCTGGTTCATGTTCTAGTACACACCTTCTGAGGATGTCATCTAATCTTATTTTGTATAAAAATCCATTGATGAGATTGTATGGTGTAGCCTTCATAGCTAAGATCTGCTTTTTCTTGGTGCTCATACCTTCTGGTGCATGTCCATATTTTAAGAACTGAGCTATTTCCTCTAGTTCTGCTGGGACTGATTCTAGCCGAAATAAGTGTGCATCAGGTAAGTCATTGTAGACTCCTGTCGGTTCTTCTTCTGTATCGATTCAGGATAAATGGTCGGGAACTACATTTAACTTGCCTAGTCAAAAAATGACTTCAAACTCAAATTCCTGGAAGATAAGTAGCCATCGACAAATCCTGCCATGATGTAGTGGTTTATTGACGAGATACTTTAGGGCCTCATGGTCGGTATAGAATATAAATGGGTTAGCTAAGAGGTAATTTCGATATTTTTGTAGTGCAAAGACCATTCCTAGGGCTTCTCTTTCTGTGGTCGAGTAGTTTCTTTCAGCCTTGTTTAATTTTCGGCTGATGTAAGCTATTCCATCATCTCTTGGTTGAGTGAGTATTGCTCCTATTGCTAGGCCCGATGCATCAATATGAACATGGAATTTGATTGACCAGTTTGGAAACTTTAGGATGGGGGCTTCGACTAGTTTTCTTTTTAATTTTTCAAATGATATGTGGCATTCCTCTGTCTAGTTAAATTCTTGATCTTCCCTTAATAGTTCTTCAAGAGGATAGGTCATATTTGAATAATATCTTATGAATTTTCTGTAATAGCCTGTGTGGCCAAGTAACACCCTAACTTGTTCTGGGTTTACTGGTGGTTTTAGGTCAAGGATAATTTTGATCTTTGCAAAGTCAACCTTAATACCTTCCTTCCAGACAATGTGCCCTAATAGTATCCCTACGGGGGTCAGAAATATGCATTTCTTGATGTTTAGGGAGAGTTGAATCTGTCGACATCTCTCCAGCATAAGTCGGAGCCATTTGCAATGATATTTTAGCATGGAGTATATTTTCCAGTCATCAAAGTATACTACCATGGTCTTGTAGATATATTCCTGAAATTTTTTAACAACAATGTGAGAGAACACTGCAGGTGCATTCTTTAATCCAAAAGGCATAACTTTGTAAGCAAATGAACCAAATTCACACACAAAGGTTGTCTTCTTTTGGTACTTTTTAGCTATTAGCACTTGGTTATAGCCTGAGAATCCATCTGTAAATGAGTAGCATTCATGTCCTACAACTTCATTCAAGATTTCATCTGCATAAGGGGTTGGAAATGGGTCTGTCAGTGTTACTTTGTTTAGTTCCCTGAAGTCGACACAAATTCTTAGTCTGATTGGGTCATGTTTCTTAGGTTGTACCACCATTGGATTTGCCCATTCTGATTGGTCGATAGGGTAGATGATGCCTGCTGCTAACATGTTATCAATTTCCTTTTTGACTGTCTCCTTGTATTTGTGAGCTAGTTTATAGGGCCTTTTCTTCACAGGTCGAACATCAAGTTTAGTATCAATTTTCATTTCTCCCTTTTCATGGACTAAGCCTTTTAGGTCTTTGTAATATCTAGCAAATACATCTTGGAATTCCTTTAGTAAGTTCACTATCTCTATGGTCTATTCTTCGCTCCAGTAGTCACCAATCTTTGCCATTTTTGGTCGATCATCATTTGAGATGTCGAATTCTTTAGTTTTGACTTTAACATCTAGCCACTCTGGTGCTTTGGCTTCATTGATCAGTCGACTTCCTTCTTTGAACTGTGAGAATGTGGCAGGGAATTTGGCTGCAGTCATTCTGTCGGTATCTTGTTTGTTGGTTGTTTCGACTTTTAGGATAGTGCAAATAGGTTTTGTTGTTTTGACATGGTTGGATTTCCATCAAAAGTTCTTTCCTTCTCTGTTTTAATTTTCTAATTGTAATCTTGTCAACTGTGGTTTTGAACTTGTTTGTATATTGTTACATCTCCTTATCTAACGGTGGTCTTGTAAGGGTTTGTTTTTGGTCGATTGTATAAACTCTTTAATTTTTTTTGTTGTTTCTACCAATTTTTCATTTTGGGGTATAAAGTTGAAATCTTTAATAAAAATTTTCCTGAGTTCGTGCCATAAGAAGGTTTCACCTCTAGCTTCTTCCATCTTATACCATTTGTTTGGTAAGTCGGCAAGGGTTGACGGGAATAAGTGGGGCCATGCTCGTTCATCCTTGTATCGAAGTCTTCTCCACTCTCTTTCACAGGTTCGAATTCTAATATGATCCTTTGGGTTCTGTCCTTGAGTGAATACATGTATCTGAGCTTGTTGGGTTAACTTCTTTCCTCCAAACCTTTCAACAAAGTAAGTCAAAGAAGTTGTCCAGGTTTGTAGTCTTGTCTAATGGGTATCCCACCATCTAGCAGCTTGTCCTGTAAAAGTTTCGACTAGGCTTTGAAGTCGACCATGTTCACCAATATTTTTGGACACTTGCTCTACATGCATGACTAGTGATTCCATTTCCTTATATCTTGGTAGTTGTGTAGTATTTAGGTTGGTCATTTGTAAGGTAGGGTGTTCCTTCATTTTCTTTTCAAATATTTTTGGGACAATGGACACTATGTAGCACTGTTGGGTGGGATTTTTCTGCACTTTTTGTATAGTCCAGCACCCTCTTTCTTATGTTTCATAGTTCTCGATCTCCCAATCATATAATTTGGCATCTGAGTTATAACCAACTGAGTCTTGGTTACCTAAGTGAAGCTCTCCATGGATGTTTGGTTTTGTGTAGTCTGCATTGTTGTGGATTTGGTAAAGTTATTGGACATTGACTACTTCATCGATAGGTTCAGTCCAAGGTTCCCCTTGAGATGGATGAATGGGTACAATGACCTTTTGTCCATTTCCTTTTAATTTGATTCGTTCCTTATCCAGGGATATGGATGCTTTCATCTTTCTTCCCCAAGGTCGACCGACTAGCGCTAGGAAGGAACTAGATCCTTCCTTTGGGTTGATGATTTCGAAGCTGACCTTGGTCGAGATTCCTTTTATAGTTGTGTTGACATTTTTCCAGACTCCAGTGGGTTCAATTAGGCCTTGGTCGGCTAGTTTCAGGTATATGCCTGACTCATAGAGTGGAGGTCGACCCATTTGTTCCCAAGTGTCACGAGTCATGATGTTTACTTGTGAGCCGAAGTTGAGCACTACTTGTCGGACGTGGTAACCTTCGATTTCCAGGTCGACAAGTGGGTCGGCATCACCTTTTTCTTTTTTATTTAAGCTGTAGATATTCTTTATTTGTTTTTCAGAGTTGGAACCTTTTATTTCATACAACAAATCGATGAAATGGGATACTGAGTTGTCTATTTAAACGAGCTAGATTAATTCATTTATTGTGTTATGTCAACTGTTATGAACGTTTTCTTGTCATGCAATTTCTTTGAATACATTAGTTGCTTCTTTATACGTTTGGTTTTCCTTTAGTGGGTCAGAATAGATATTTTTCTCTTTTATTTTGCAAATTCTGGGGTTATCGGCTCCTATTTTTGTTCCTTGTCGAGTTACAATATGTAAATTTTTGGTGGTTATTACATCATTTTTTGCACACAAGACAAGACATTAACATTTTTCTTAGTATTAATTTTTTCTAACATGGTAGGGAAATCCTCTAGTGAGTGATCCCCTACTCCACAGTGAGTATAGAATTTGAGATCAGTTCTATCTTTATATGGACATTCTGTGTACCGATGTCCCTCTTTATAACATGTGAAGCACTGAATGGGTCGACGCGGTCGGTTGTCACGATTCCTAGGGAATCTAACTCGTCCTCCTTATCCTGCGTGTTGATTGTCATACCAGCACTCATGTCCTCGACCATCGTCTCTTTGACCGTTCAAATCATTTGCTAGATTGTTTTGCTCGTTATGCTATGCCACTGCATTCGTTTGGTAGACTGCCTGATAGTTCTATCGGTTCTTGAGGCTCAATTGACAGTCGACCGTGTTATGACTTTTGGTCTTGCAGATAGCACACCAAGAGGCCTTTCCATTCTTCATGTTGAACGGGAAATCTTTCATTGAGTGATCCCTGTGCTCCTGGAAAATGTCACAAAAAGATTTGGTCTATATGAATCGAACGTCCTGTCAGCTATATTCTTGTCAACAGTTATCCTTGGAATGGCCAGTCATTGAGCATTTGGTGCACTAGATCTCTTGATTCTTGAGGCTTAGCTCCTTCAGAGACTTTTGTACGTTCTCGATCTGTTCTTCCAATCTGTGGTCTGTGGGGTAAGCGAGTATGTCCTCATCCATCTCCACCTAAAAATATTTTGTTAGCACATCTTCGTAAGTTTTGAATGTTTCCAGACTGATGTGTCGGTGCACTTTCTGAGATAGCCCTGTAAGAAACCACTGGATTAGTAACTGTTCATCTATAACATAGTCCAACTGGCTTAGTAGGTCTTTCCAATGCTTATCGTAGTTGCGAACGGATTCGCCTAGCTTTTGTGATGTGGTTTTTATTTTTTTCACGGCCAGGTGCTTAGCATCTAGGGTTTTGAAAAATGACAAGAATTGCGCCTTAATCTCAGCTTTTGTTTCTCTAGGTTGTCTTTCTGAAAAGGTAATGTACCATGTCAATGCCCTTTTCCTTAAGGAACCTGCGAACTGTTCCATTTGTCTATATTCGTTTGTAACTTGGTTGGCCTCCCAAGTTGACTCGTAGATGAACCAGTGTCGTCTGGGGTCCTCATCCCCCTCATATAAAGGAATGTGAGCCGATCCATGATTCATGTCTAAATCACTATCACTACTCTCAGGAGGTGGTGGTGGTGGTTTTCGGGGTGGCGATGAGGGTGGTGGGGTTATTGGTGTATTCATCTCTGCAGAACTCTGGTCGACGAAACTTCCATTCCCATCAGTTGTTGATTCTTCATCGACTTGCAGTCGATTGATGTCGACTTCTACTATCGATGGTCCACTACAACTATTTGTCCACAATTCTAAATGCTCTGTTTATTCTAAAGCTATATTTGGCGGGGGGGGCGCTCCTTCATGTGTCGGTAAGAGCAAGTGGATACTTCAGTGAGAGGGTGCCACTTGAAAGGTCACCCAATTCTCTTCCTCTGGTTGACATATAATGAGGTGTTGTCCAATGTACGTATCATCGCCTAGTCGACTCCATATACTAAAGTCACCAGCTCGTAGTCGGAGGTCTTCTTCGACAATAGTCTGTATTCAAGTACACAGATTCAATGGAGAGAGGGTTGTTCCTTCATTGGGAGCTCTTAATTGGAGAGCTTCTGGCTGCTCTATCCACAATTATTCCTCTATAGGGGACTTTTCTTGTTCCACACCTTCCTCATGTTAGTCATGACCCGACTCAGGAGGATTATCTTCTCTGTCGATTTCCCTAGGACTCCTTCCTCTGTGTAGCTCTAAGGCTCTTTCTCGTCTTGCTTCCGTTCTCTGGTGTCTCTCTTCCCTCTCTATTTTTTGAGTGTCCGACATACCTTCGTATGATACTATTATCTTGGGTTCCCTTTTAGTTGAATTATCATTACTAGTGACTAATATCTGGTTCTAGTCGACTAGAATCCACTATACTCTATCTCGACATATGACCAGATACACCCGCATAGCCTACCCGATGCTTTTTAGAAAGCCCGGATAGTTCGGTCTATTTGCTTAAGAAGTATTCCCACTCCCTTTCTACAATGAATTTTTCCCAATTCCTCTACTTCTCTACCCAGTTAGAGTTTGATGGCAGTTCGTGAAGTGATGGACGAGGTTCAACAATATGTCCTACTCCTTACTCGATCAAGAATTTGAACAGCAAGGTCGATAACGAACACAAAAATTGTTTGGTGAGATCTGTGTAAAATTTATCCTTGACTGTTTCCACCGAAGTTCTATCTTCGACTGCTTGTTCGTCACAAAAGTCGTTGGTGATTTTCTCAAACCACTCCGACAAGTTTTTTCTACCTCCTCGGATCATTTTTTCCGGCAACTATTATTCTTTAGTCCCATCTGGCTTTCTCATCCAGGAATATCTTCAAAAGTTGGGGCACTGATTCGACAAACTTTTCATGTGTCTCTATGAAAAATATTTCTTTTGCTTGTCTGATTGTTAATCTGTTCCTTCGTGCGTAATTCTGCAAATAGTTTTCAACTTTACGTTTCCACTAGTCCTTAATCTCCTGTTCTGGTATCATCTATTTGCATACATTCCAGTCGTGTACTACCGGCAATGGAACCAATGTTGTAATCTCATAGATCACACAGGGTTACTAATAATACACACTAAAACATATATATATAAAACAAAGACAAGAGATAAGAACAAATAGGTGAATAAATAGATTATATTATACGAATGAGTCCATACAACACAAAGAACTAAACTGATTTCTCATTTGGCTCAACAGCCTAATATATATGATTACAGAACGGTTACAAAATAACTACCTGTTGGTTCGGTGAACCGACACGACCTTAGGTGGTCGACTTAATCTCTAACTTTAGTCGGCCGACCAACATAGTCATCTGATTGACTAAGTCAGCTCATCGACTTAGTCGGATGATCGACTAAGTCAGCTATCCTTCTAGTCTACTTTATCGACTTGCTCCTTCTAAAACAGGCCCCAAGAGAGTGGTATTCCAAAATGGATGCCTTCCTTCTGTCGCAAAACTTCCAAAGGTGTAGATCAGATCCAAATGTGCATATACAGTAGTCTGATGGTCATTTGATTATTATTGTTTTATATGTTTATGGCTTACTGATCACAGGTAGCACAGTTGCTTCTATTTTAGTCATCAAAAGTGCTCTCCACAATGCATTTGAAATGAGCGATTTGGGGCTCTTAAAGCAATTTTTGGGGCTTAGAATTGAGCAAGATTTTGATGGGATAATGGTCACTCAGTCCAAATACATATTAGAACTGTTAGTCAAGTTTAACATGCCTAAATGTAAGGCTGCTCCATTCCCTTTCCTTTCAGAGATCAGCCTTGAAGAAGTAAAAAGCACACCTCCCATGGACTGCACTATTTATCGACAATTGATTGGTAGCTTGTTGTACTTGACTCATTCTCATCCTGATATATGTTATGACATGAATTATTTGTCAAGATACATGTATAAGCCCCATTATCTTCATTGGAAGGCATCCAAGAGGATCCTCCAATATATTCAGGGAACCAGGACCTATGACATTCATTATGCTGTAGACTCGGAAGCTAGAGTTGGTTGGTTACATTGATTCCAATTGGGTGGGTGATTCTATTGATCAAAAGTATACTTCCGGATATGTCTTCATGTTTGGTGGTGGCACCATTTTCTGGTCTAGAAAAAAGTAGGCCGCCATAGCATTGTCTTCAGCAGAGGCCGAGTACCGAGGAGCAGTGAATGCTAGCATCCAAGCTGTTTGGTTGCAAGGCATTTTTTTAGAATTTCACCTTGGTAGTACTTTGTCCATTGTCTTCTTTTGTGAAAATCAGAGTGCTATTAAGATATCCACAGATCTAGTTACCATGCAGAGGACCAAGCATGTAGAGATACACATGCACTATATCAGGGAATTAGTGCATGATAGGACCATCATTCTACAATATTTCCCTACTGATGAGCAGATTGCAGAAATCTTCACCAAGATATTTTCAAAAAATAATTTCACTTACCTTCGTTCACTATTGGGGGTGAGTTCATTAGGGTGATCAGACTACTTTCAGTGTTCATATTGAGCGGGGGGGGGGGCGGTTTCCCACTAGGTTTTCCCCCTTTTCATCACTTACATTTATTTTTGAGCATTGTTTGAGTTACATTATTGTACAGGGTGAACTATGGCCTTTGTTTTTGGGTCCCTAGCATTTTATGCACTTTATGTTTCTACTCCTTTGAGTATAGATTAAAGGGGGGTGTTGGAGACATTTACCCACCATGCACACTTAATTTGGTCAATTTGACCTTGTTAAACCACTATCCTAAGTTTTATTGACTTAATTGGCATTCGATGAGTACACTATGACATTAGCATGAGCACACCCATGCCTACCTTTAGTCAAGGAGTCCAACTAAGCCTTCTCCTTCATTCGGGGAGGCTAACTGGAGCACTTAGGGGGTGATCCGAGTGTCACAAATGTACCTAATTTCTAACTGATGGTTACAATCAGTTAATCTAAGTGGTGAAGGCACCTCCATTCACTATATTGATTATTTTATTAATATTTAATGAAATGGAGTCGACAGGGGCGCCTCCAACCACCTCTGATGGCCAGTTTGACTTTAGTTAACCTCATCGGGGTTCATTAGAGTTAATGATGCGCTACCACTTGTTAATTGGCATTAAATGACATTTGTTTGAGCTACTTTCAGTTAGACTCAATCATCCATTGCACTCCGACTTCAGTTAGGACTCAGTTGAGTCAATCAGGACTTGATCAGTTGGTTAACTAGAGTGTTTACTGTGGCTTATAGTTAGTGAAGCTACACCCATTCCTTAAATTTGAATGACCTCCTTGGGAATTTGAATTGTCTTGGCATTCATGCATATTGCATGATCATTGTATTGTACTATCATTCTTTTATTGATTATACATAGCTGCTACTCATTTTGCAGCACCATTATGCCAATTTTATTCTTAATTGTCTAAAATCCTCTGTGAGACTATGTTTTAGTCCCTAGATTACTACGACAAATTAATATTGGTGTCACCCTTCACACACCTAGGTGTTAACAGCAACATAAATCTAAAAGTTGTAAGGTGTGCCCTTGGGAGCAAGTCTGAAGTCAAGTACTGTCACTTGATCTTGACTACTCTGTTTAGGCAAAATGCCTAAGGGTGGTCCATAAGAAAGAGTTTAACTAAGGCTATTATGTTTTAGTCATTAAATGATGAAAGTAAGTTTTTTAGGAGTTTTGAAGTACAATACTCAGACAAGATTGTTGCAAATATAAATGAATATTTCACCAGCATATAACATCAACACATAAATATTAGAAGCAATAAAAAACCGATGATAAACGACAGTAAAATGTTGCAAACTTAGATTAGGGCCAATGGAGTCAAAATAAAGAAATGATTCTGCTGAAAAAATAAAAAAAATTCAATGTGTCTTGGTCAGTTTTAATTATTGAAAGATGAGTTGAGTTACGCGAAGGGGATTCTCGATATATTGTAAAGGACTGAGAATATGTTCGGAAATATGACAAAGGTGGTTCCTCACTCAAAAATGTGGGCTGAATCAAAGTCTCTAAGAATGTGTACAATAGTATACCAACAAGGATGTAGTGTGACTGTATCTTGTGGTCATTATTCAGTGGTTTCCGCTTCCTTTGAAGAATTTTCCCACGATTGTCAAATGTCGCACGTCGGATCTTCGTAATGTTTTTTTGGGAGTTTGTTTTATTAATGCATTATTAGATTAATGTGTGGAATTTAGAAAGTGTCGCAAATCACTTTAGATTCCCCAATGACCATCCAAATGCCCAAAGCCTACAGAGGGAAAGAGCATACACAGAGTTTATGACAAAATGTTTGTTCCAATTTGATAAAGCAAAAGAGTTTGTAAAATCAAATAAACTAAAGACAAATTAAGGTCATAGACTATGTGTCAGTTTATGATCATCCACCAAATCGACAAAAATCCTTTAGTTGGTGGCAAGAGGATACTTCGTGGCAACAAGTCGGGTATGAAATTATTTGCTTATTTAAAGAATGAAGTTAAAGAAAATCAACTAACTAGCTATTAAACCTTTCTAGAAGAAGGAGTGTGTGCATATGTTGATTAGTAAAAAGAAAACCATGAAGGATACTGTGAATCCCCCCAGGGGGGTGGAGTGTGGGAACTGTGTCTTTTGACCCTTGAAAATGTATTGAAAGGATTACACACTGTTTGGAAGAAAAGATGAATGAAGAAGGGGGGAGATGGAAGGATTGCAAGTGCCCCAAATGATGAAAAATTTATTTTTCGACAACGTTTCCTTCGCCTTTTTCTTAGAGTTGCTAAAAACCAGTGGTCATTTTATTCTAGAATCTCATGAATTCATCAAATAAAAGTACAAAAAATTATACTACTCAAGAACTTGAAAAATTGTGATTTTTTTAATGAAAACAATCACTTAAAGTATGAAACTAGATCTAGTTTGAGATGATACTTTAAAGAACTTATAGATATGATATATATTAGTGACAAAATCAAATTTTAATATCAGAATTTATAGATCTAAATTTTGTCAAGCACAAATAACGGGTAACCGATAAATATTTGAAATTTAGAGAGAGAAGAGAGAAGTCCTCAAGCCTTGATCTTAAAAGGTATGAAGGAGAAGAAGAATCTATGGAGCTAAACACATTAGAGTGCAGCTGGTATAATGTAGTGGAAGGGATATGGATGCAACTGAGCTCCAAAATTCCTCTCACCTAAAGCAACCTACAAAAGCTATACAATCCTTCAAACAAGCATGATTAATCTAGTACATTTCATCATAGAAAACAACGAGAATATTATTACAACTGAATACAATCTATTACTCCTGAAATATTCTACAAATAAAATATAAATGATCAAATTGAAAGTTGAAACTACTCATTCGAAAGGAATCTAGATCAATACTACCAAACCTGACAAAAAAGAAAGCCTAATTAGTTCAATATCAACTAAGCACCAACTAAGAAACCATCCAATTGCATAACCATGAGGAAATGCTACATATGAGCCTCCAAAGCCTTCAATATTATTAATAGAAAAATGAAATAACAACAATACAATGAGAAGAGGTCCAATACATCCCTCCAAATGAAGAAGAAAGCCTCACTTAAATAGGGAAAATGAGTGAAAACCCCAAGGGGGGCGAATTTTCCAAGCGTTGGATATTTTTGAGATTATTGGGGGTGAAATAGAGTGAACTAGAGTTGGTAGGAGACACCTCTCATAAGGTAGGTCATCCCCGCCTCTTTCTCTAACACATATAGAGAAAGAGGTGAGCTCTATCATGGATAAATGTGCCCCACTGAGAAGAAATTTTCCCACTCATGAATTTTATTGGAATTGACTTGATTTGATCTTGATTTGGTCTCGAATTATCCCCAAAATAATCCTAAGTTAACTTGGAACATGTCTAAAACAATTTCCCACTAATTTAGGGGTGTGTTTTTTCTCCATATTTTCCCTTTTTCTATTTTTTATTCACTTTTTCCTTTTTCGAAGAGAATTTCACTTAAGCGATAAATAATCACTTATAATTTAGGAAAAGTGGGATTTGGGGTATAGTCAGTGATTTGATTTTGAAAACGAGCACCCCTATGGAAAATTTGTCTCCCTACACCCACTTTTATGACCTTTTGAAATTTTACAATTAAAATACACTTTATCGATGATTTTATTAAAATTCTAAAACTTAAAAATCCTTTGAAAGACTTAGCGCACGTCCACAAAAATTTGGGAGTATGAATATCATGCTATAATACATAGATCCTAGGATTTAATAACTGTTTAATACATAATCAGCATTTTCACAATCTCGACTTTGGAGGATTTTGAGTGAAAAACTTGAAAATTATATGTTGCTTAAAAAAGCGTCATGTAATCGACGAGGGTAAAAACACCCAAGGATGATGACATTGATGACCAATTACTAATAAGGCCAAGAATTTTACATAAGAAACCATCATCGTATGTGATTTATTGCAATTCCCTCGAGGGGGGGTGAACATGCAAAAAATGGGCCATAAATAGCCCTGATGAAACCATGGAACTTTTGAGCCCTAAGTAAGAACAATTGATTTGTTCTGATCCTTGGTGGCTCACTTGAAAAATCCTTTAAGTGCAAATTAGTGGATAACATCTAGTTCTAACTGCGGCATGTGTGCTCGATCTAGTCTTCAAGCAAGGAGGTGATACGAGAATGCCAACATCTCTGGTTTATAATATGTAAAAACATTTTAGCTTTGACCAAAGAAACCTTCAGTAGCACAAGTTTTATGAAAAGAACCAATGATCCAAAAGTTTCTTTATTGAAATAAATAAAAAAACTAATTAATTAAAGAGGGTTTTATTCCTAAGTACATAAAAGAAATGCATAAAGTAAATGGTCCCTTTAAGGAGCTTATTTTTTTACTCTAAGAATGACATAAAAAAAGGTTAGTTGTAATCATAAATCCAATGTAACCACCTAAGCATTTTATCAATTTTAAAGGTTTTTTCTTGTCTTTGGTTACGAACCAAAACAAGGAAACGTTATTCAAGAAATGAAAACCTGCATGAAACTTCAAGATGGAAAGGTTAAACGGGAGATTATAATCATGGAGAAGGTCATTGAACTGCTTCCCAAACTGGAAAGTCCTCTTGCAAACTTCGTCTATCCAAGATTGAATATGGCTGATGTAAATATATGCATGATGAGGTAGATCATCATACTCATCAAAAGGGATTATTTGTTGATAACTCTTTGTGTAAGCCCCAAATTGCTCCAAATCATAAGGAACATCTGTATGTGAAGACAATGGATGAAAACAATATTTAATTAGTTTCATCCAATCTGACCCTTCACTATATTGCTTTTCCAATTCCTCATTAAAGATACTCAAGTACAACTCAGTTTGATCATACGAAAACTCTGATTGCTCTTCTTTACAAATTTCATAAGTCTCCGAATAAACACTCCCCTCGCTAGACATATTATAGATGGGATTTTTAAAAGTCTCATAGGTTGGATATTTAATAAAAGTCCAATAGTCATCATCCCCATCTATGCTAGATATGAGATACTCCTCATCACTGGTATCAAATTGTTAACTGTATTTCTTCTCTTTGTCTTCATTAATGATACGGATATATGGATCAAAATTATAGTATGGATAAAATGCATACTCCTCTTCCATATAAAAAATTCTCAAGTTCACAAGATCCATTCTCTCTTCTTCAGAAAAAATCCCACTAGGAAGTAAACCTTCCAGACTATCATCATTATATGGAGAACAGGTAGGAGTCCCATCATGTACATTACAGTTTTCATCATAAGTTTCATTATAAGCTTCTGTAATGGTTTCAGCTTGAGGTAGATATGGATTACAAATGTGATCATCATCACTGAAATAATAATGAAAGCATTCCCATTCATCAATATTCTATGTTGATGTGACATGAGGAGGGTCTTCAATAATATCTTCAATTAATGGCTCTTCATCCAAAACCTCAATGGGATCATCATGGATTTATGTACTTTGAGTGTCGTATACCATGTTGATACTAAGTGGATCAAGGTCTTTCATACGAAAGTCTCTCAAAGGAAAG
The DNA here is from genome assembly GCA_001517045.1 of Pseudotsuga menziesii. Classification (NCBI taxonomy): domain Eukaryota; kingdom Viridiplantae; phylum Streptophyta; class Pinopsida; order Pinales; family Pinaceae; genus Pseudotsuga; species Pseudotsuga menziesii. Next base: position 432,154 of record LPNX010119853.1, read on the forward strand.
AAGTAAGCAAAAGTGTTCTTGATGAATAATTCAACATTGAATAATCCATTATATCCTTAATCATAATGCCATTTTATCAAAAAAATATTAAAGAAATTTGTAAGGGAAGTAATAGATTTTTTATGTTGATCAGTGTAAGTTTTTGTTCTTTTAAAAAACATTTAAAAATGTAATAACATTTTGATTTTGTTTTGGAAAGAAAAAAAGTAATTTTCTTGCATTTAATGGCATAAACTTTGTTTTATAATATGTTTAATAGTATATTTAATATATGAGATATCTTTGTCAATTTGTCAAAGTATAACTTAATGTGAGCATAAGCAATGTATTTTAATATAAAGTGTTTTTCATTAGAATAAGTAATCTTCTTGGATTTAATGATTATAACCTTTGTCTTATAATCTTCTTCATATCATATTTAATATATGAGATAATATTGTAAACATGGTGTGTAAGTTATTCCTATGTATAGGTGATGATTATGATGAATGTTTATATTGTATGCATTTTTATGGAGGTATATAGTGGAATATAAAATTTGATGAAGTCTTTATTTTCAAGATTATGATGATTAACTCTGAATATCATTTGTCTTATTTTTTATTATCCTTGCACATAACAATTACAAAAGTTTGGATGAGAAGTGCATGGAGGTTGGATATAGAGGTTTGCACAGAGATAGTGCATACATGTGTTGGTTCCCAAGTTTCAGACTAGATATTGTGCATAGAGCCAAAGAAACAATATCATATGCACCTTAGCAAAATCAGATAAGCAAATGGACACTAGTACCAACTTACTGCTTTGGAAAACTCTACCTACATAAGGCTCAATTTTGTAAAGGGTTTGGGTTGAGTAGTTGGTTAATAAATTAGTTGTTGCAATTTTATCTATTTAGAGTTTTGTAAAATCCCACTATGATTGTAAGAAGAAATATATGCAAAATTTAAGTTGTTGAGCTGAGTTGTATTGAATGTACGCTGATACTTGAATTTTTTCCCAAGTAATAGATTGAAGTTCCTATTTTTGTATATCTTCGTGAGCAATGGATATGTGACTGAATGTTTAAAGTAGATTTGATATTTTTCTACTTGGGATGACTCCATACCCTCCCACACAAACATGATTCAAGTTTCTGTGTAATTTCCTATGTGCATCTCAAGTGAGACTTTACTATGCTGGAAGGGAATTGAAAATGCCAGTGTATATGGGGTTTTTGTTGGTCATTTATGTTGAACCTCAGGTCTGATAGACTGTAGCCAATAATGGTTATGTTGTTCAGAATTTATGGGAATTGTATAGGAGGGTTAAAGTTATGAGGTGGAAGCCTTTGAAAGCTGATACTGAATAATGGATGGAAGGAAAAGAAGATGAATTCACACAAGAAGAGACGAGAGGACTCTAAATTTCACCTCAAGATGGGAAAGAAAGGTACATTTACTCAGATATATATTAAATTTTATTTGCAAACTTCCTATTTTTATGTGGGAGTGGGTTAAGAGACAATCTGAGATAAATACCATTTGGAGTACCCATGTACCAATTGTATGGACTAAGGAAACGATATAAAAGCTACGGAATCATGATAATACTTGGTATGTAGCTATTGATTTCCTATTTGTGCATGTGAAAGAAGGATATATCATAGAATTTGATATAGAATCCATTGAATCTTATAGCCACATGCAAGAAAAGTTGGAAGCATGACCAAGAAATAGGTTCTTTGAGTGAATTCCCCTATGGTTGAAGATGTTATTTGTTGAGAAGGGGTTATTGAAAATGAACCCCGATAGTAAGGAAATGTAAGATCTGCACTGTGGGGGTGGGGTATGAGGTAGAGGGATATTATTGGCATAGTCATGGATTTAGAAGAAAAGTGACTCCATAGGAATAAAATAAACACAAGAAGGGTTGAAATAAGGTAAGCAGATGGAAGAGGAAAACAAGAAACGCAATTGATATGAGAAGATAAATATCAGAGAGGAAAGAAGAATGATAGAGATGGGTATGTAGAAAGAGAATGAGTATAAGGTTCCTCTCCACCAAAAGGGTGTGTGGAGTCTAGGAAAGAGGAGTTCTCAGAGGATTAGAGACCTCCAAAGAGACGCAGAATGGAAGAAAGTGAGATATTTGATGAGAATAGCGATATCATCCCCCTAAGACTGAATGTAACAAAGAATCAAGAAGAAATGCAAGAATATGATGTATGGGCTTGTGAAAACACTTACATATTCATAAAATAGACTACGCAATCTGATTTGAGCTCCCTTAGGCACAACATTGTCAAAAAATGCATGCCAAGGTATGATCCTCACTTTATCTTTACTCCCTAGTTCCCTTTATCTAATCAAGAAGAACATTTGATATTTGAATTTGTGCAAGAAACAAGTCATGAAGCAGTATTTAGAGAAATATCCTCTATTCATTTCCAACTAAGTATTCCAGTTACTCAAAGTCCAAGAAGTAGTATCAATACTCCACTAGTTTCACATTCACAAAGTAGTGTGCCTATATTTGGAAGAATGGAGATAACCTCAGATTCCACCTTGAGATTACCTACATTTCATAGGACATAAAAATATGATGTGGAACAACATTGGTTCACCAACGAGGCAATTTTCATTGTGAAAAAATCATGTAGGAGGTTCCCAAGATCATGTAGTTAGAGACCATGTTCAAAGAGTCTTGAGCACTGACTTGGTACATGAATTACAACACCACTATCGTCGCAGGGAATACCAGGTCACTAGTTTCAATCAAAAAATATTTTCTAGGGAATTCCCAAAGCCAAATTCTGGATCACAATGCATTATTAAGATAAAAGAGATCAAGGAGATTAAGTATATCAAGGAGATCAAGTTGGGAAGTCCATATGGGACTATGAGCAACAATTTAAGATCTTAATGGATCATCTGTGTATTTAGATAATGAATGTACAACACTGAGAATGGTTTATTGCAAGTCTATTGTCACATATTAGTATTCCACTACTGCAACATAAGGTGAAAACTCAAGCCAATTCCTTGGATATTGCAATTAGATTGGAATATACTCCAGAAGGTCAAGCATCACCAGGTATGGAATAGGTTCACACAGAGCTGCATGAGATGAAAGTACAACTACATAACCTATCACCTAATAATCCCACCCGATAATGTGTGTGGTGTAACATCTGGAGAACTAAAGGCCACCACAAGAATGAGTGCTTGACACTAAATAATTATATGGCTACTAGTGCACCGATTTTGTTTACCCTAGAGAACAATCCATAATGGTGTGAGATATGTCGAATATGGGGTCACTCACCACCTAATTTCCCTACATTGCAAAAGTACCAGAGCTCGACACATGCACCATTCTATGACTTCTGCAACTCTATTAGACATTATGTAAATAATTGTCACTCTCTATGACCGAGGAAAGATAATACAGTAGATGATTACTGAGTTCAAGGAACTAAATAGAATAAGGAACGTGACCTGGGAGGACAACACAGAGAAGCGCAAGGTGGCATCTGCTGTCGTGGAAGAGGCTATGATGGCGATGGAAGCCAAATGATCTGTTACATTTAAGGTGATCCAAGCCACTTGGAAAGGTTCTATAGTAAGCCCTGCATCCTATGCACACACTACCACAGTGAAAAAAATGTGATGGAGGAATTCTAGAACATGGTAAAAAAATGGGAATATAAATGAAGTCATTGTAATATGGTGACTACTAACCAAGGGGAAATAATAATGGAAAGGATCTTATACAAGTGAACATAGTAACTTGAGCATGTTCCCATTAAGGTGAATATTTATTCATAGAATGCAACACAACCATGCTAGCTAAGATGAAGATAAAGAAAATTGCACAATCATCACCTAAATTTCCAGCAAAAGATAAAATGCAGATCCTGCGCAAAGCATAAAGAGTAGTCAAGGAGGATACCCAACAGATAGAAAATTTGTGCAAAGATAGGATGCACATAGAGGATTGGTTGTGCATATTGTTCGAAGAAGAAGATTGCAGAAGGAGACTACGAGAAGAAGAAATATTGTGCAACATGCATGCCGAAGAAATAAAGTGTAACACCCAGGTTTTGACCCCATTGCATTAAAATGTACATGATGTATATATTGTAATTAATCATGGTGTGGAGCTAAAGGCAAAATCCCCACCATTGATTTGGTTGTGTTATGTTTCGGCGATTGGAATCGTTTCCAATGGTAGATCGTGATATACGACACATATTAGTTTTGGCATCATGTACATTTGCATTTTAATTAAATGAACCCCAACCAGCTATGTCACTACAACCATATTGAAAAGGGCATGATTTTCCTAAGGATAATGGGGGGAATGTTAAACCTTGAGCCTATGGGGAAAATCCATGTGTAAACCACCCATTTAAAACTTCTGTTGTTAGTTGGGAGCAATTATTGCTGGGTAGTGGTGGGTGGCAGGCTTGCCCACACACACACTCTACCAGCGAACTCCTTCACTTCACATACGTAGGAAAGCAGGGGGAATCATTCTCCATTATCCGACTCTCTCCCACCCTCCATGGTTTTGCTCATCCTCACACACAGGATGGGGGGGAATTGCCCATTCTCACATAGAGACATTCTCTCTTCACCTTCTCACGCACAGGTTGGGATTCCTCATCCTTTTACTCACGCAGGGAGCTGGGTTCCGTTTTCTCTATCACCCACGATCTTCCTGGGAATGAGCTATTCACAATTTTGACTGGGGTGTATGTTTTCCTCCTGTCCATGTTGAGAGGGGGATTTTCCTTTCCATTTCGGGCTGTGTAATTTCCCTTCACTTCATTGTTGAGACCGGGGGCTATCTTTTTCCCCATGTTGTTCGTTGTTGTGGTCTCATTTGCGTTTTTGAGCTGATGTAGGTTATTATTATTGAGTCGTTTTGACCACGATAGGTCCAAGAACGAATCAGGAATTGATTTCCCCTGTCCAAGTTGTGAATCGCTTGTTTGGTTGCGTGTATGCAATGGTTGGTCTTTGGACTTTGTTGGAGTGGGGATGAGGGATTGGTTTGCTTGACAAACCTGGTGTGTTTGGGAACCACATAGACAGAGCTAGAGGGCTGACTTTCTTCTCCACAACCCCTGAATAGCACTGGAAGGGAGGTCAAGGAGTGAGGGACTGTGTAGCTGAGAACGGACTAATTTCCTTGTGTTGGGTGTGTGTGGGTGTCCTAGAAGTTAGGTTAGTTCTGTTGTAGGTGTCCTTGGCTCTTCAATTTTCTCACCATCTTAGCATTCAACCTTTCCTAGCTCCTTGAAGTACTGATAAACCCAACTGTGTTGGCTTGGCTATTTTGTGTATCCTTGGATATGTGTAAGCCTACTTGCTCCTTATTCCTTGGGGAATCATGCCCAGCTCGAGAGTGGCAACGTTGCTGAGAGATTAAGGAGCACACTGGCCTATAGTTAGGTTGAACATTGCAGCAACGTAATTGGTTGCGGAACGAGTTCTTTATAAGATAAGTATTCTTGTCTATTTCACTTCTGCAATCATATTTAATATTAACGAATTATGATGAACATGTTGAATGCTTGAATGTATGGTTTTGCTTCCGCTATATGATAATCATGTATGCATGTTTTTACTTCCAAGAATTTTTCTTCAGTTTATATGTATGTACATGTTCATGGGGCTAGTTGCCCAGATGGATAAGGTTCACTAACGTCCTCTTCACCAGTCGAGATTCGGGGACGTTATAGACTAGTATCAGAGCTCATGTTGCAGCATGGGCCTGAATGGGCTGTGATGAATCAGCTAGCAGAGGAAGGTTGCCATCTTCCCAGAAGAAATCTGTGAATGACAAGAAATTTTTGAAAAATTTTGTCTGAGTGTGAAAACATCGAAAGTCTTAGGCTGAAGCCCATCTGATACGTCGGAGGACTTATTCTGAAGCTCCTCTGATGCATCGGATCTCCTAAGTAGAAGGTCACCCGATGAGGGACAATCGGAAAGAATTTTTGAATAAAATTCTCTAAGTGTCAGACCGTCGGCTCATCATAAGACTCAGTCTGAAGTCCCTCTGATGCAGCAGATAGCTTAATTGAAAGACCTCCAATACGAACCTGGTGGCGGCTAAAATTAGCGGAAGTATGAGCCGATACGTTGGATCAGCTTAACTAAAGACTGCCGAAATGTCGGTGAAAACTAGTGGATGGAACCACCGAAACGTTGGCTCATTTAGTCAAAAGGACGTCTGATATAGACCATCGACGATGACGAAAAATAGAAGAAGGCAAAGCCAATAGGTCGATAGGAAAAGGAAGATGGAGCCAGCGTGGGTGAAAGTTAAAAAAATTTCTATGTGTTGGGATGTATCAAAAGCCTTTAGGTGAAGGCTGCAAAAACGTTGGCTCATCTAGATGGATGGACTTCCGATACGTCAGCAAAGAATAGTTGAAATTGGAGCCGCAGTGTCGGTGGAGATCTCTGGAAGACCGCTGATATGTCGATGAAAATTAGTTGATGGCACAACCAATGTGGTGGAAAACGTTGGCGAAAATTAGATGATCAAGTAGCTGCAACGATGGCGAGAGATAGAGGATAAGAGCGCCGAGAATTTCAGTTGGAAAGGAATGAAGGCACTGCAACGGCGGCAAAAAATAGATGATGAAGGCGCCGCAACAGCGGCGGAAGGTAGAGGATGAAAGTTCCAAAACATCGGCGAAAATTAGTGGATTGAGCGCCGACGTGGAGGAGATCTCCTGAAGGGAGCTGAAATGTTGGGAGAGTTTACCTGATTGGGCAGCCGACGTGGTGGAAGATGAAGGAAGAAGTTTTGCCGAAGTGTCAAAAGCGTCAGAGAATTTTAGCTGATGTGGCAGCGGACGAGGAAAGAAATTTTTTCCAAAATTTTTCTAAGTACGGAAAACATTGAAAAAATTTAGAAGATCAGATTGCCAATACGTCAGAAGGCTTTAGATGATCAGTCCACCGACATGTCAGGAGCTAGAGGAAGATTGGCCCAAAACGTCGAAAAAACTTAGTTGATGGGATCGCCGATGAGCGTCGGTGAAAATTAGTTGAAGGGTCCACCGATATGTTGGAAAAATTTAGTTGAACGCACCGCTGACACAACAAAGAAATATAGAGGATCAAACCGCCAATGAACATTGAAAAAAAGTTAGCTGTTTGGATTGCCAACACATCGGGGAAGATTAGTTGTTTGGACCGACGATACTTGGGAGAAAACTAGTTGTTTTGACCGCCAATATGTCGGAAGATTAATTGGGAAGAGACCTGATTTAACAAGGGAAAATTTTGGGTTTTTTAAGTGGGATTTTTCAGCGAATTTCAGCAGTTTTTTAGTGATATTTTCAGCAGTTTTTCAGTAGATTTTTAGGGCTGAAAAGGAATAAAATCTTGTATTTGGGAAAATTTGTTATTTTATAATTTTTCCAGGAGAAGGTAAGTAATTCTGACTTATATCAATGTTATGCGTCTAATAGTTGTGTTACTAACACGTTTGCAGAATCATAGACACCTTCAAGGGTAGTATTCCAGATAGTGTAGTTTGGTAAGTAAGTGGTTGTTCAGTTATGAGAACCCATGATGGATATGATGCTCGGGATTCCTACAAGTGTGAGAGAAATGCCATGGGAAAAAATTTCCGTAATGGAAATGATGACATAGAGTCTATCGGAAGGATATTCCAAGAGACACTGTCAGATGTTGTAGCCACCATGAGAAGCTTGATTAAAGCCCAGGAAGAGCAGCATTAGTTGAATGCTACTATGTTGCAGATTTTGACAGACTTACAAAGAAAGATAGACTCTAGGCAGGGTACAGCAATACCAAAAGGCAGTAAGAGCAGTACTAGGAGAAGGAGAAGGACTTCTAGTGGGTCATCTGACTCTGAAGAATCCAGCGGGGATTCAAGCTCATCCTATCGTAAAAGTAAAACAAGGAGACACCATAGGGATCACTCTCAAGATGAATTTAAGAAGGCTAAGCCTCCTACATTTGATGGTGAGGTAAAGACTCGACAAGAGGCTGAAGCATGGCTTCTTGGGATAAAGAAGTACTTTCAAGTTCAGGATTATTCAAGAAACAAGAAGGCAAGAGTGGCCATATTCAATCTGAATGGAAGGGCATCCATTTGGTGGGAACACTTCAAGAAAATAAAGTGGATCAATGAAAGGAGACTGAACTGGAAACAGTTCAAGAAGTATTTCAAGCAGAAATACCTCTCTGACAAGTATTATGATGACAAGATTAAGGATTTCCATGAGCTGAGATTGGGACAGCAGATCATGGAAGAGTATGCAAATAATTTCTTGGAATTGTTGAGGTATGTCCAGTACATCAAAGATGAAAAAGTGAAGTTCCGGCAGTTTCTGAGTGGATTGCCTCAGTCTTACAAAGATAGAATTGAGTTTTACGAATCTAGAACTCTTGAAGAAGCAATAAGGAAGGCTAAGTATTGCTATGAGAAAAGAAAAGGTAAACCTAATTACCATAAGGCATGGAAGGACAAGAAGAATGAGAATTTTGACCAAATAAAGAAAGGTTTCAAACCTTCTAGCTTCAGGAATCAGCAGAAGCAGCCATCCCAAGCTGTGAGTAAGCCAATTGGAGTGATAGGAGAAAAGTCTAAGGATCCACACTAGAATAGAGGACCACTTCAATGTTGGAAATGTGGAGGACCCCACATGCGCATAATTTGTCCACTCAAGAATGAGAGTACAAGACAAGCTTACAACATTCAAGAAGTAGAAACAGTGGGTCAAGTAGCAAGGGAATTCCCTAGGATTTATGCAGCACTGGAGGACCCCCAGGAAGATCACCGGTCAACTATGGTTGAAGTTGCAGGTAAGATTGTTGAGCATTCTGTTTCTATTTTGATTGACCCTAGTTCTATTCACAGTTACATTACTCCTAGAGTAGTGGAGATTTGTGCTTTTAAGAAAGTAAAGCATAGGAAATCTTGGTTAGTTCAGCTAGCCACTGGAACTAAGAGAAAGGTCAGTGAAGTGGTAGAGAAATGTCCATTGGTCATGAATGGGTTGGTCACTTGTGTATATCTGAATGTTCTACCACTTGGTTCCTATGATGTTCTCGTTGGAATGGATTGGTTAGAAGCTCAGAGGGTAAAGCTTGACTATTACAATAAGACTTTTGAATTCATGGATGAAGAAGGAAACCCAGTAGTTGTGAAAGGTATTCCAAAGGTGATTTCAGTAAGGCAGGTTTCAACAAAGCAGTTGAAGAAGTTTTGTAGGAGGGGTTTCCAGTTGTATGCAACTCATATTTTGGAGACAACAGGGGACAAAACTCCTAGGCTGGAGGACTATCAGGTGTTACAGGAATTCAAGGATGTGTTTCCTGATGAGATTCTAGGGCTTCCTCCAAAGATGGACATTGATTTCACAATTGAACTTGTGCCAGGAGTAGCACCAGTGTCCAAGACACCCTACAGGATGAGTACACCAGAGATGCTAGACTTGAAGATGTAACTGCAAGAGTTGTTGGAAAAGAAGTATATCTGATCGAGTGTGTCTCCTTAGGGAGCACCAGTTCTATTTGTAAAGAAGAAAGATGGTACACTTAGGTTGTTTATTGATTACAGAATGATTGAACAAGGTTACCGTGAAGAATAAATACCCATTTCCTAGGATTGATGACCTCTTTGATCAAATGAGAGGAGCAAAGGTATTTTCCAAGATTGACTTGAGGTCTGGTTACCATTAGGTGAGAATTAAGGATGAAGACATTCATAAGACAGCCTTCAAAACAAGGTACGAACATTATGAGTTTGTAGTGGTACCATTTGGTCTCACAAATGCACCAGCTGCATTTATGTGCCTTATGAACAGTGTCCTCAGTAGGTATTTGGACAAGTTTGTTCTTGTTTTCCTTGATGACATTCTTATTTATTCTAAGAACGAGGAAGAGCATAAAGAGCATTTGAGATTAAAATTACAATTGCTTAGGGAGCATCAGTTGTATGCAAAGCTAAGCAAGTGTGAATTCTATAGAGATAGAATTTAGTATTTGGGTCACATTATCTCAGAAGAGGGTATATCTATGGACCCTGAAAAGATTGAAGCGATTATGAATTGGCCTACTCCAAGAAATGTGACAGATGTAAGATATTTTATGGGACTTGCAGGATACTACTGGAGATTCATAGAAGGATTCTCCAAAGTTGCACATGCCATCACTTCTTTGCAAAAGAAGGGGATAAAGTCTGAATGGACATTGAGGCGTGAAGAAAGCTTCCAGAAGTTGAAGAGCCTTCTCACCAGTGCACCAGTATTGAAAGTTGTAGATCTAGAGAAATATTTTGTGGTGTGTACCAATGCATGCAGATAAGGTCTTGGAGGAGTCCTTATGCAAGACAACCACATGATATGTTATGAGTCGAGAAAGCTAAAGGAGCATGAGAAGAACTATGCCACTCATGATCTAGAGCTTGCATCCATAGTGCATGCCCTCAAGATGTGGAGGCATTACTTGATGGGTAGAAGATTTGAACTAAGGGCAGACCATTGTGGTCTGAAGTATCTATTCAAATTAGACTACTTTGAATGTTAGGCAAGCAAAATGGCTGGAGTTTTTATGTGAGTTTGATTTTGAAATCAAGCACATAAAGGGGAAAGAGAATAAGATAGCTGATTCACTCAATAGGAAGGTGCATGAAATACATGTGGCATCTCTTAGTATTTTCCAATCAGAATTGAGGCAGTAGATTGTTAATCATGTTGCTTGAGATGAATGGTATGAGCTAGTGAGAGACAAATTGCAGCAGCAAAGTCTTGAGAAGAGGTATGAGGGATATAAATTGGAAGAAGATGGACTTCTTGCTTATAAAGGTAGAATTTATATTCCAAATGTAGCAGATTTGAGGAGAGTTGTTATGGATGAAATCCATCAAACTCTGTATTATGGTCACCCAGGATACCAGAAGACAATTGCTACTACCAGAAAATAGTACTTTTGGCTAGGAATGAAAAAGGAAATGGTAAATACATTTCGAGGTGCATGAAATGTCAGCAGGTAAAGGTTGAGCATCAACACCCTGCATGTTTGTTGCAGCCTTTGCCAATTCCAAAATGGAAATGGGAAGTTATTTCCATGGATTTTATTACAGGATTGTCGATGACTTGGAGACAACATGATTCCATCATGGTTGTGGTGGACAAGTTGACAAGGGTAGCACACTTTATACCGGTTAAGTCTACACATAAGACTGATGACATTGCAAATATCTTCATGAAGGAGATTTTCAAATTGCATGGATTGCCTAAGGCAATAGTCTTTGATTGAGATGTCAAGTTTACTTCCAAGTTTTGGAAGGGGTTGTTTACAGATTTGGGTACAAAGCTAAACTTCATAACTGCATACCATCCTCGGACAGATGGGAAGGCAGAGAGAGTGAATCAAGTGCTTGAAGATATGTTTTCATGTATGTGATGGACAAACCAACCAAGTGGGAAGATTACTTGCACTTGGTAGAGTTTGCTTATAACAATTGACAGTAGGCATCCTTGGGGATGAGTCCGTATGAAGCTTTGTATGGAAGAAGGTGTAGGACACCAGTGAATTGGGATAATCTAGTGAATAGGGTTGTGCTTGGTTTGGAGTTTATCAGGGAAATGGAGTAAGAGGTTGTAAAGATCAGGCAGAATCTGAAAGCCGCATAGGACAAACATAAAAGCTATGCAGACAAGCATAGGGTGAATAGGGAGTTCAGTGTTGGGGATCATGTTTACCTCAAAGTGAGGGAAAGGAAGATTTCCTTGAAGCTTGGAAGCCATGCCAAGCTGTCACCAAGATATTGTGAGCCGTTTGAAGTGCTTGAAAGAATAGGGCCAGTTGCATATAGACTTGCATTGCTTGCAAGCACTAGAGCTCATAATGTTTTCATGTTTCTTTGCTTAAGAGATATGTACATGATCCTAACCATGTGATAAATTGGGATGTGATTCAGGTGGAACCTGAGGGAGAGTTCCAAATCGATCCAATGCGCATCCTCGACAGGAAGGTCACAATGCCCTGGAACCGGGCCATAGGGCAGGTAAAGTTGCAATGGGAGCACTACAGACCTGAAGAGGCTACGTGGGAGCTGAAGGATGCCATTCGATTGGCACATCCATTTTTTTTCAATTCTGCAGAACATTGAGGTGGTACCAGTGTAGCATTTTGTTCAAATTTTGTAAAACACTGAGGACAGTGCTATTGAAGGGGGAGGGGAATGTAACACCCTGGTTTTGACCCCATTGCATTAAAATGTACATGATGTATATATTGTAATTAATCATGGTGTGGAGCTAAAGGCAAAATCCCCACCATCAATTTGGTTATGTTATGTTTCGGCAATTCGAATCATTACCGATGGTATATCATGATATACGGCACATATTAGTTTTCGCATCATGTAAATATGCATTTTAATTAAATGAACCTCAACCAGCTATGTCACTGCAATCATATTGAAAAGGGAATTATTTTCCTGAGGATAAGGGGGGGAATGTTAAACCTTGAGTCTATGGGGAAAATCCATGTGTCAACCACCCATTTAAAACTTCTGTTGTTAGTTGGGGGTAGTTATTGTTGGGTAGTGGTAGGTGGCATGTTTTCCCACATGCACACTCTACTAGCAGACTCCTTCACTTCACGTGGGCATGGAAGCAGGGGGTATCATTCTCCATTATTTGACTCTCCCCCACTCTCCATGGTTTTGCTCATCCTCACACACAGGTTGGGGGGGGATTTCCCATTCTCATGCAGAGATGTTCTCTCTTCACCTTCTCACGCATAGGTTGGGATTCCTCATTGTTTTACTTACGTAGCGAGATGGGAGCAATTTTCTCTGTCACCCATGATCTTCTTGGGAATGAGCCATTCACGATTTCAGCTGGGGTGTATTTTTTCCTCCGGTCCATGTTGATAGGTGGATTTTCCTTTCCATTTTGGGCTGTGTAATTTCCCATCACTTCATTGTTGAGACCGGGGGCTATGGTTTTCCGCACGTTGTTTGTTGCTGTGGTATCATTTGCATTTTTGAGCTGTTGTAGGTTATTATTATTGAGTTGTTTTGGCCACGATAGGGCCAAGAACGACTCAGGAATTGATTTCCCCTGTCCAAGCTATGAATCGCTTGTTTGGCTGCGTGTATGCAGTGGTTGGTATTTGGAATGTGTTGGAGTGGGGATGAGAGCTTGGTTTGCTTAACAAACCTAGTGTGTTTGGGAACCACACAGATAGAGCTAGAGGGATGGCTTTCTTCTCCACAACCCCTAAATAGCACTCGAAGGGAGATTAGGGCTTGAGGGACTGTGTAGTAGAGAAGGGACTGATTTCCTTGTGTAGGGTGTGTGTGGGTGTCCTAGAAGTCAGGCTAGTTCTGGTGTAGGTGTCCTTACCTCTTCAATTTGCTCACCAGCTTAGCATTTAGCCTTTCCTAGCTCCTTGAAGGCCTGATAAACCCAACTGTGTTGGCTTGGTTGTTTTGTGTATCCTTGGCTATGTGTAATCCTGCTTGTTCCTTATTCCTTGGGGAATCATCCCCTACTCAGGGGTGGCAATGTTGCCGAGAGATTAAGGAGCACGCTGGACTATGGTTGGGTGGAACGTTGCAACGACGTAGCTAGTTGCGAGACGAGTTCTTTATAAGATAAGTATTCATGTCTATTTCACTTCTGCAATCATATTTAATGCTAATGAATTATGATGAACATGTTGAATGCTTGAATGTATGGTTTTGCTTCCGCTATATGATAATCTTGTATGCATGTTTTTACTTCCAAGCATTTTTCTTCAGTTTATATGTATGTACATCTTCATGGGGATAGTTTTACGGATGAATAAGGTTCAGTAGCGTCCTCATTGTCAGTCGAGGGTCAGGGACATTACATAAAGTGAGGTGTGTAGTGAGAGCTCCCATAACGCAGCGTGGACCATCCAAGAAATATGTATGAGATCCGTCCAGAAGATTATGTAAGTACCTTTCTACATAGTTGTGTCAATATATTGAACAATCATACTGTTGTATATAAAGTAACCTACATGCTTGCAAATTTACTCATGTCTCATGAGGCCAAAGAACCTATATCTATGCCACTTCTTGAAAGGAATGAGTGTAGAGTAGGAAAAATAACAAGAATTAGGAAGGAATTCATGTTGTCCCTAGAGTTGGGGGTATTTGAAATGAGAAATGTCATGTTGGATCTAGGTGTAGACATGAACAATATTCCTAAGAAGACTTGGGATTTAATGGGTAACCCAACATTTGTTTGGATTCCCATACAACTCAGGTTAGAAAATCAGTACAAAGTGTTTCCTATCGGAAGGTTGACCGATGTGGAAGTTAATGTAGATGGTGTAAAAATAGTAGTAGAGTTTGAAGTAGTTGAGATATTGGAGGATAATTATCATTACCCAACATTGTTGGGGATTGACTAGGTCTTTGAGAATAATGTTGCTCTCAACTTGAAGGAACGATATATGTCCTTTGAATTGGAGGAACTACATGTAGTGGCTCCACTCAATGCTACAGAAGGAGAATGGTACACAAAATTCGTTTCGGATGACATTAGCGGTATGGAGATAAACAACATATGCAATGTCACTGCTATGAAATAATATTATATAAAATGTAGAGTGAATGGAGACATCAACTGATGCAGTGTCTGTTCCTTTGATACTGACTCGCAAGATGCGATGAACCGATGGTATAACCAACTGTATGAAATGTCCAAAAGGATGTGCATGAATCACAAGTTGGTGTGCTATATTGGGTTAAAGTTGTGTGATCCATCAGTGTTTGATGGGATAGAGAAGGTAGTACATTGTTTCATATAACAAATGTAATCCCAAGTTCCATAGGATAGACGGGTAGAAGCAATGGATGCCATCACACAAGGAATGCATGCGCGATGTTGGAAGATGCACAAAGAATAAATATGTAGCTGGGAAAATATTAAAGGAGGTATTATGGTGAGATTTTAGTTATATATAGACTTGGAAGTTGGAACTGGTTAATAGATTTAAAGGAATGGAAGACCCTACAAAACACCTAGTTTTCTATCAGCAGATATGGGAGATGAAGAGTGTTCCACACATTCAATGGGTGCATCGGTTTTATCATATATTGGATGTCATATGAAGTAGTTGGTATGCTCAATAAGAAAGAATAAGGAATATCAATATCTGGGAAAAGGTGTCTACCAAATTCAGTGCCACATTTTAGTTCAATTCTGGAGATCCAAACCTGGCTAAAGTTCTCCATCACATGAAGTAATTTATTTTTGGAGAAATACCATAGTAGGATCTAACATAGAGAATCATCTGCGCTTATCACCAGGACTTGGAATGATTGAACAAACAAGTTTGCTATTGGAAAGTAGACAGTAAGGAAACTAAGGATAATGATGATCCACATAGTATAGAGATAAAGGAGACTGATGGTGAACATGTTGTGCAGGATGAGCTATCATCCATCACTGTGTTAGAGTTTAGAGAGATTCTCAAGATAAAGAAACGTAAAACTGGAACTAAGTAGGAGCCCAAAATGACCATAATAGGAGACTATTGGGATCAAGAGACAATCACTCACATAGTTAATTTGTTGAAAGAATATGAGGACTTGTTTCTGCACATCTTCTCAAAGATGAGGGGGATTGAAATAACGTTGGGAGAAATGAAGATTCATCTAAAGGAGGGAGAAAAAACTATCAAAAGAAGGGTATATATACTAAACCCTTGATATAAGGAAAAGCCGTGCAAAGAGATATACTGTATGCTAGATGTAGGGATTATCTTCCCTATTGAAGAGTCAGAGTGGATCCATCCTATTACAGTAGAATCACTTACCCTTGTCAAACTTTGTATGTTTGTCATTATTAGATCCTAAGGCGTCATATGATGGATCAAAATATTCCTTAGGTTCGAATTCATTGTTCCTCTTATCCTTTCATTTATGATTCCTTCTTGTTTGCACATTTTTTGTCTTCCCAACCAAGAGAGCTTGATTTGTGGAGGATTTGAGGGATCCCATCTGTATCATCTTGTCTTGTTCCTAAATAAGAGATTATGTGAAGGAATCAAGTCATGGAATTCTCCAATTAGGAGTTTTCAGTCTCCCCAAGTAAAAGGTAGATACGAACACTGAGAATTCTGGGCCAAGTTTGCTTAGAATTGAGAGCACCAATTGATCATCCTTCTTGTCAATGCCACATTGTTTGCATTGCATTACAAGGGATTTGAATTTTGAAAATAATTGCTGGATAGTTTCAAATTTCTTGGGATGAAGAGAAATAAACTCATTCTATAGAATATGGCCTCTTAGCCCATACTTCTTTCCAAATAATGATTCAAGGTTCTGTCATACTTCCCTTAGAGTTTTCAAACCATCAAGATGGAAGAGTATCTCCCTGGATATATCAATGCAGATGAATCCAAATGCTTCATCCAACTTATTTAGATACTTTGAATTCTTAAGAGGTTGATGGGGTTTTACCTCCCTACCCATGGTAACCATATACAGACGTTTGTTGCACAACACTATCTACATATGAACCCTTCAATCAAGATAATTGAAGGGTGTGAGGATCATGGGTTTCAAGGCTACTGAATTCTCCATTTTGTAGCTTCAAGGAGCAACACAAATCTTCAAAATTCTTCAATTTACCTCCAAAAACACTTCAATTTGAAGTCAAACAATTTCAAGCAATATCAACTTCAATATGTGTACTTTCTCTGGGTGCATCACACCTGGATAGACTTCTTTGGAAAAAATCCAAAGGGATCAAGGTAAGAATACTAGGAATTATGTGGAACCCAATTGCTTCATGTGCATCAATGGAGGTTTCCAAGGATTGAATTTGGCTTGATTACTTGCTTTGATACCATGCTTAATTTAGCAAAGCTTAGGATCTTCATTCCTAAATAAATTCAAATGTGAAAGAAGGTTGAAGGAGAAATAAATAATTCAATATACATTGATAGAAATTCATGGTGAAATTGAACAACCATAGAGACAAAATTGGTTAGCATAACATTACTTTCATTATCATTAAACTGTGTGTAATACAATGATGGTACAATAGGAAGACTTCGAATTCACCATCTTGGACTGACTCCAGTGCTAACTAAATGTGAGAAAATCACCACTCAGAGCTCACTAATCTAACTTAGGACAACTAAATAAGTTCTCAGTGTTAGGATTATTAATCCACCCTTGACCATACTGTCTATTAGATTGTTATTTTCCTAACTTAGGAAACCCTAATTAATTAAATTGGGTCCACTAATACGATTGGGTCCACCTGGCCTAATGGGATCACATGTACCAGTCATTGAAGTGTTGGGAAACATTGCTAGATGTTAACTACCACTTATTGCATGTTCATGCATCAGTCTAGGCACCACCTAGACCAATCCCTACATTTTAGGAGCAACTGGGGGTCCCGAAACCAACCTACTTCAGTTAGTTGGTGCTAGTACTAGTTAGCCTTAGATAGCCCCAGTTACTTTCAGTTACTTATCATTCAGTTAGCTAGTGCAAGGATTGCATGGCTAATGCATGTCTGCATGGGGAGGGGCACTTCTCCTACCTACCACACTCAGTTGGACTGAGTTAACTAGCTGTAACAGATTGATTGAGTTGTTGGACATTAGAGAGTTGAGTTTTGGACTCAAACTTTTTCAGTTACCTCACAAACAGTTAGCTAGCACTACCAATGCATGGATGATGCATGGTTGCATGGGGAGGAGTGCTTTTCCTACCTACCACACTCAATTTCACTGAGTTAACTAGCTATCACTGTTTGTTGTAGTTATTGGTGATCAGGGAGTTGTCTATTTGGACTCCAACATTAATTGGGAGACCTTGAGTTAGCATTCAATTAGTTACAGTCAGATCTGTATGGATTTATTTGAATTCTTCCTATATAATCCTTTAAACTTCATTGTAATTAACATCCAATTACTTTTTTATTAATGAAAGCATTCACAATTGCAATCCATTTTTGCATTGTTTCATTCTTCAATTGCTAAGTAAATTGTGTGATCTATCTTGTGAGTTGTATGTTTGTCCACAGATCTATGTGCTCAATTTAATATGGTATCAAAGCCTCGGCAAAAAAGGCACTTCTCCTCCTTAGATCTCCAGCTGGATCATTTTTGAGAAAAATTGCTCCTTCTAGTACTGCACCAAAAATGAAGAATTTACCACTTAATATCCCAAGTTAAATTTTTTTTATCAAGCTTGCTTGATCAACTATGCTGGGTGTAAAGGAAATTCCAAAAGTGTAGAATGTCGACCTTTGTATGTTTGATTATGTGATTTATAGGTTATTAGCTCCTCTCACTGCATTCGGTACAAGCAGCTCATTCCCCTCATAGCATTCTCTATAGAAGATCAGTCATCTCTACTGCATTCAAAATGTTCCCTCAAGTGGAGTAGCTCACCCCCTTCAACTACCACCAGTGGAAAGAAGACATGGATAGCTTCCTTCGCACCAAGTTTCTCTTCAAACTCATAGAAGAAATAGAGGCAGTGCTAATTCTCAATCATGACAAAGAAAAGTACTTGAACAGGCTTGGTGAAGCTCATGGATACTTGTCCCTCTTAGCCTCTTCAGATATTCATTTCCACATCCAAGGATTGAAGACTCCCAAGGAGATTTGGGACAAGCTTGCTTCCTTATTTGATAAACAGGATGAGATGAGGGTCCATCATCTAGAAAATGAACTAATCTCTCTTAATCCGTCAAACTTTGAAACACTGAATGAATTTTTCACAAAGTTCAAGAACCTGCTATACCAGTTGAAGCAATGCAAAGTGGAGATGGAGGATGATTAGCTCATCCTTTCCATTCTCTCAAAACTCAGTGTATACTACTTAGTCTTTGTATCAACTTTTCAATCGGTGAGGATCACTACTAAAAATTGGAATATGCCCACTCTTGATGCTTTCATTGCATCTCTCACTGATGAGCATGACAAGTTGATCCAAATGGGGATCATTCGATCTTCCAGAGATCAAGAACTGGTTGCAAGAGGACCTAAGGGAGCGAATGATAAAGGGAAGCAAAAATATAAGTCTCCTGTGAATAAAGAGCGGTCAAATGAGCCTTCAGGTTCGAAGAGAAGCAAGAAGAATGGAAAAGGCAATGTACTTTGTTCTTACTATGGAAGGGGATTTCATTCAGAAATCTCCTATATGAGAAGATAACTTGATGAAATGGATCTTCTTTTGAAGAAACATAACATTGTTGCACCTGCTAGTGCAAGGAAGGATGACTCTGAAGAAGAAGATGAAGAATATCAGAGGAAATGGCATACCGTAGAGGCTATTTTTTCAACAACACAAGTCTTTCTCATTGATTCTGGAGCTTCCAATCATATGGCTGCTTCTAGAGAATCATTTTCTTCCTTACATTCCTTTGATGGTCCTAGTTATCAAATGGGAAATAACAATCAAATTCGAACCAAAGGGAAGGGTTCTATCAAGCTTGGACATGGAATATTCAAAGATGTGTTCTATGTTCCCTCCCTAGCTTCAAACTTGTTATCTGTATACCAGATGACTCATACTAGCTCTCCAAAGCGAGTGATCTTTGGTCTTGACTCAGTGGAAATCACAAATATCTCTACTGGGAACATAATAACAAAGGGTGTTGTAAATCATGCTTCCAAAGCATATGAGTTCTCACACTTCATGCCTCCTTCAGAACTAGTGCACTCTTATTAGCAGCCACTTGCAAGGGAAGGTAAAATCATTTCATCTACTTCTTTTGCAACTTCTACTAGTATTGCAGATCTAGCTATATTAGTTTATGAGATTGAGATTTAGGGCGATTTAGATCCAGATCCAGTCCCTACTTCCAAATAGGAATCTAGGAATATGACTAGAAACCTACCCAACACTCAGAAGGGAAAGACCCTTGCGCTGTGTTATGCAATCTTACCTCTTTCAGAGAGATGCAATAGACTCCCTGTAAGATGCTTCATGGAAAAGGCTCAGTCTCACTACATTCAAAAGAATAGAGTTGATCATACACCTCTTCGTCCAGCAAGAGACAAAGGTTACATTCCTTCTTCCTTCCATCATCATTTTGGGAGAATAAAGAGAAGTCTACATGCCAAGCCCTAGAATACCTGTGCACAGAATACCATTCATTTTGCTTCACTACATCACAAAGATGAAGGCTGTAGCAACATATTTCCAAGTTTTTAAAACTTGAATCCAGATTCTATATGCTTAGATAGAGGGGGGGATTTTTTCCCATGTGGTTTTTTCCCTGACTCCTTGTATTAAGCAGTTACTTTAATTGAAGTAATGGGTGACCTATGGTCTTGTTACCAGGTCCCACAGTTTTCCAAGTTAGGATTCAGGTGGGGTGTATGGATTATTAATCCTCCCTTAACCATACTATCTATTAGATTGTTATTTTCCTAACTTAGGAAACCCTAATTAATTAAATTGGCTCCATTAGTACAATTGGGCCCACCTGGCCTAATGGGATCACATGTACCAGTCATTGAAGTGTTGGGAAACATTTCTATAGGTTAACGGCCACTTACTGCATGTTCATGCATTAGTCTGGGCACCTCCTAGACCAATCCCTACATTTTAGGAGTAACTCGGGGTCCCGACACCAAGCTACTTCAATTACTTAGTTCTAGTACTAGTTATCCTTAGATAGCCCTAGTTACTTATCATTCAGGTAGCTAGCGCAAGCATTTCATGGTTGCATGGAGAGGAGCCCTTCTCCTACCTACCACACTCAGTTGCACTGAGTTAACTAGTTGTAATTGATTGATTGAGTTGTTGGACATCAGGGAGTTGATCTTTGGACTCATACTTTGTCAGTTACCTCACAAACAGTTAGCTAGAACTACCAATTCGTGGATGATGCATGGCTGCATGGGGAGAAGCGCTTCTCCTACCAACCACACCCAGTTGCACTGAGTTAACTAGCTGTCACTATTTGTTGGAGTTATTGGTGATCAGGGAGTTGTCTATTTGGACTCCTACATTAATTGGGAGACCTTGAGTTAGAATTTAGTTAGTTACAGTCAGATCCATATGGATTGATTCAAATTCTTCCTATTTAAGCCATTGAACTTCATTCCAATTAACATCCAATTACTTTTTTATTAATGAAAGCATTCACAGTTGCAAGCCATTTTTTCATTGTTTCATTCTTTAATTGCTGAGTAAATTGTGTGATCTTTCTTGTGAGCTGTGTATTTGTCCACAGATATATGTGCTCAATTTAATACATAGTCAGTTAACTTAACAAGTTAGGTAGGAAATGGTGCCTAACCTCCTTGAATCAGGGAAATGGGACACTAGACTAACTAGATATGAACTAACCGATTCCCATCTGAGGATAAATCAACACACACTAGGGTGAACTGATGGTTGGACTCCCATGAATCAGTGTGGGTTCCTAAATTATAGGGATTGGCCGATGGAGCTCCTAATCTCATGAAAACTAGCACATCAAGTGTTAGGTGACCCCTATATGAGTCCCCCATGGAGCTAGTGAGGTGGAAATAGATTCCTCATCTAGGAAATGACAATTAGACTATGGTGGTCAAGGGAGGGTTATTAATTAATCCTAACAACTTTAACTGCACTTCAGTAGGAAACAATTGAATTACGATAAAAGATTAAGTGGGAGCCATTGTTGAAAGATATGGAGTAAGCAAGAAAGATAGAGGAAGCACCATATACATATAGTCAACGCACGCAGTTTCGAACCTTGGAAGAGTATACTTTCAATATTTGGAACCACTCGCAAGACATCATAGAGATTCAGTAGGTGGATGGGTTTATTCGCGATTACAAGGCATTGGAAAGCTCCAAAAAGTAGAGCACGGGACAGATGCTGCTATCATCTAAGAGAGAATCTATCACAAAATCATTGAGTTGCCTAAGAAGATGATAGTGATAATAACAAAGGAAACGACCATTGCAAGAGTTGTTGTCAAGTTTTAGGAATATGTGAAGAGGAACTTTGATAGCATTTCAAAGCTCCATGTCAAGTCTATTGAGTTTATACCAATCACAAACATAGCCAAGCCAATCGTAATAAAGAGTAGCAAAGAGGATGTCACATGTTTCACTACGCAACTCAAGGATATCACTAATGACCTTGAAATGATCTAGGTGAGTTTCCAAGCCGTCATCAGTGACCTATGCTCTCACATTCCATTAGTATTATCACTGGAACCATGAAGCATGTGGTTTGAGATGAACCACATATTAGTGTTGGGGGCCTGTTGGTTCCAAAGTTTTGGACATGATACTGCACATAGAGCCAAAGGAACAAAATCAGTTGCAGCTTAACATAATTAGTTAAGCAACTCTACGCCAATACGAGCTTGTTGTTTTGGAAAACTTCACCTATATAAGGCTCAATTCTATAAGGGGTTGAGGTTGAGTAGTTGGATAAAGAACCAATTGTTGTAATTCCATCTAACTGGAGTTTTCAAAAAATCCCATTGCAACTGTAATATGAAATATATGCAAAATTTAAGTTGTTGAGCTAAGTTGTATCGAATGTATGATGATACTTGATTTTTTTCCAAAGTAATAGATCTAAATTACTATTTCTATCTATATTTCTATGAAATGGCTATGTGACTGAATGTTTGAAGTATATTTTATAGTCTGCTTGTTAAAATGACTCCATACCATCCAGTGCAGACTCAATTCAGGTCCTCTGTGTATTTTCCTATGCACATATTAGGTGAGACCTTACTTTGTTCGCAAGGTATTTAAAAAGACGATGCATGCGGGGTTTTTGTTGTCTGTTTATGTTAAACCTTAGGTATGAAAACTACATCCAAATACATCCAAATCTTACATGTATTCACAAATTTATGCATTCCCCCCCAAAAAAATAAAAATTGTGCTATGTTTTCTTATAAGCTCTCCATTAGTTTATGGTCTCCCCATGGGCCATTTGTATATGGATATATCACAAAATTGCATTCACCCAAGGTAGCCAAAAAATACCTCATCTCCTAAAACAAACTATAAGAGAAGGTCCATGTCATTTGTCAAGATATCACAGCCATTTCTATATGGATCTATATACTTAACTTGAGAGTGTCCCAAGCTAGTGAAAAACTAGCTCATTTTCTTAGAACTAGTTTATAAAATAAAGATCGATATCATTTTTCTCATGTATATGAGAACTTGTGAACCCTTCACAAGTTTAATGATACATGAGTATTGGTAGCCACATAAGGGTATGCCAATATTGGAGTATGTTGCTGAGGATATCTTAAAGTTGAAACCATGTTTGTTTATCTCATTATGTGGTGGTGGTGAGGAAAAGTTGGAAATATATTATAATCTTAACTAATTCACTTTATCATATGTTTGATGGTTGTTTAAATATAACTACAAATAATGTATATGGACAAATTGATGTAATTAGGTAAGCTTCCAAACTTTTTATTGTTTATGTGTATAAAATCATTTTTTTAATGAATTTATTCCCAAATTTCATAGAAATTTTGATGATATTCATGGTTCCATATCTATAGGAATAGAAACTTATGATAATGTATTATTATTTCCTTTGATTTACATTAGAAACCAATATTAGCTTGAATGATTTCTATAGAGGATCTCTTAAATGGCAATTGGTTGTCTTATGTGGCGCACTATGGATGCATGTGCATTGCATATGCAACACCTTGTTGATTTATATCTAAAAATCTCTATAGGAACTTTAGCTATGACAACAAAATACTACATTTAGTGATGATAACTACCTATGGATGCATGTGCATTGCATATGCAACACCTTGTTGAGTTATATCTAAAAATATTTATAGGAACTTTAGCTATGACAACAAAATACTACATTTAGTGATGATAGCTACATGGCAATTCATAGAATCCAACATCTCTTTTTGTCGATGATGTTATTGCTCAAATATAGTAAAAGTAGAGTGCTCCTTTACACTTTCTAATATTTGAAAATCCAAATCGAAAAAGTGCATTCACCTAACTTATAAGGTCATGAATATTTATGATGTTTACGGTTCTTTCTAAACTCACCACAAGTTTGCGAAATGCAATAGGTGTTATTGTCCAAAAGCCTTCATGGAGCTCGGTGGTCATTACAGGAAGGAAGAAACAAAGCTTTGGGTTTACAATTTTTTTTTATTAAATTATTTTATACACTATTGTATTTTAAAAGGAAGTTGTAGTATTCACTTTTTTGTTGGCAAGTAGAAGAAACCCTCTAACTAGTAGGTTTTCCATTCTCTAAGTTACCACGAACCAAGGGCATCTAAGCCATCAAAATCACCTGGGGATCATACCTGGCCTAGACCATACCAACCCTTAACATGGTTGGATTTTTTTTATCCGCAGGATTCGAACTAATGGCCTTTCCGCTTGGGGGGTGTTTTAACCATACCCTGCCACCAACCATTTTACATCTCAAGGATTTTAAATGTTAGGAGGACATGAGGGTGAGATTTCATACACTTATATGTCAGCGGGTCATGAGATTATTTAATACAATCTCTTTGGGTGGAACCACACGTTCGACCACTACGTCAAGATACCCCATAACTCCAGGTAAAGCCCTCATTAGAATTAAACCCTGCCCATTGGTGAAAAAATTCTAGCTCTTCACCAAAGAATCCAACCCTTTTGGACTAGTAGTATTCACTTTTTTAACTTCTTTAAACAATTTATTTATTTAAATCCTACCTTTTTACAAACTTTACGAACTTGTAATGATGAAATATTCAAAATTCTTCAATTTACTTGCAAAAACAATTCAATTCGAAGTCAAACCAATTCAAGCACTCTCCACTTCAATATGTGTACTATCTCTAGGTGCATCACACGCGGCTAGAATTCTCTAAAGAAAATCCATAGGGGACAGGGAAAGAATACCAGGAATTATGTGGAACTGAATTGCTTCTGGTGCATCAATGGAGGTTTCCAAGGATTGAAGTTCTCTTGATTACCTGCTTTGATACTGTGTTTAATTTAGTAAATCTTAAGATATTCAGGCCTAAATAAATTCAAATATGAAATAAGGTTGAAGGAGAAATAAAGAATTCGATATACATTGATCAAACCGTATTCATGGAAAAATTGAACAACCATAGAGACAAAATTGGTTAGAATAACATTACTTTCATTATCATTAAAAAATGTGTAATACAATGATGATACAATAGGAATAATTAGAATCCACTAGGTATGATTTGAATTCACCAACTTGGACTGACTCAAGTGCTAGCTAAATCTCAGAAAATCACCACTGATAGCTCACTAATCTAACTCAAGAGAACTAAATCAGTTCTTAGCCAGTTAACTGAACAAGGTAGGTAGGAAATGGCACCTAACCCCCTTGAATCAGGGAAATGGGGGACTATACTAACTAGAGATGAACTAGTTGATGCCCATCTGAGGATAACTCAACACATACTAGGGTGAACTGATGGTTGGAATCCATTGACTCAGTGTTGGTTCCTAAATTATAGGGATTGGCCTATGGAGCTCCTAAAATCATGCAAACTAGCATATCAAGTGTTAGATGGTCCCTGATACTATGCATCGAGCCAAATGCACAAAATAATTTGAACCTTAACAAATTTAGCTAAGCAACTGCGTGCCAATATGAGCTTGTTGTTTTGGAAAACTTCACCTATATAAGGCTCAATTTTGAAAAGGGTTGAGGTTGAGTAGTTGGATAAAGAACCAATTGTTGTAATTCCATCTAATTGGCGATTTCTAAAAGGCCCATTGTGACTGTAAGATGAAATATATGCAGAATTTAAGTTGTTGAGTTGAGTTGTATCGAATGTATGATGATACTTGAATTTTCGCCAAAGTAATAGATCGAAGTTCCTATTTCTATCTATCTTTCTGTGCAATGGCTATGCGACTGAATGTTTGAAGTATATTTTATATTATGCTTGTTTGGATGACTCCATACCCTCCTGTGCAGAATCGATTCAAGTTTGTATGTATTTTCCTATGCACATGTCAGGTGAGACCTTACTCTGCTCATAAGGTATTGAAAAAGACGGTTCCTATGGGATTTTTGTTAGCCGTTTATGTTAAAACTTGGGTCTGACAAACTAAAACTAACTACATCCAAATATTACTTGTATTCACAAAGTTATGCAATCCCCCCCCCTCCCCCCTCACGCAAAAGAAAAAAATTGTGCTATGTTTTCTAATAAGCTCTCAATTAGTCTATGGTCTCCCCATGGGCCATTTGTATATGGATATATTACGAACTTCCATTCACCCAAGCTAGAAAAAAGCTACCTCGTCTCTTAAAACAAACTATGAAAGAATGTCCATGTTATTTATCAAGATATCAAGGCCATTTCTATATGGATCTATATCCTTAAGTTGAGAGTGTCCCAAGCTAGTGAAAAACTAGCTCATTTTCTTAGAACTAGTTTCTAAAATAAAAATCAATATCATTTGTGAAGGTATCATTTTTATCTCATATGCATGAGAACTTGTGAACCTTTCTCAATTTTAGTGATACATGAATCTTGGTAGCCACATAAGGGGTATGCCAATATTGGAGTATGTTGTTGAGGATATCTTAAAAGTGAAAGTATGTTGGTTTGTCTCATTATTTTGGCGGTGAGGAAAAGTTGGAAATACATTATAATCTTGACTAATTCACTTTAGCATATGTTTGATGGTTGTTCAAATATAACTATAAATAGTGTATATGCACAAATTAGGGGTAAGTTTGGAAACTTTTTATTATTTATATGTGTATAAAATAAAATCATTTTTTTTAAATGAATTTATTCCCAAATTTAATAGAAATTTTGATTGTATTCATGGTTCCATCTATAATAATAGAAACTTACGATAATGTATTATTATTTCCTTTGATTTCCATTAGAAATCAATATTAGCTTGGTGAACGATTTCTATCGAGAATCTCTTAAATGGCGATTGGTTGTCTTATGTGGCGCGCTATTGATGCATGTGCATTGAATATGCAACACCTTGTTGAGTTATATCTAAAAATCTATATAGGAACTTCAGTTGTGACAACAAAATACTACATTTAGTGATGATAGCTATGTGGCAATTTGCATAATCCAATATCTGTTTTTGTCCATGATGTTGTTGCTCAAATATAGTAAAAGTAGAGAGCTCCTTTACGCTTTTTAATATTTGAAAATCCAAATCGAACAAGTGCACTCACCTAGCTTAGAAAGTCATAAATATATATAACCATATGTTTGACCACTACCACGTGTTTGATGACCACCTCAAGGCGCCTCATAAGTTTAGGTAAAGCTCTCATTGGAATTAAACCTTACCCACTCGTGAAAAAATCCTCGCTCTCCATTAATGAATCCAACCCTTTTGAACAAATAGTAATATTCATTTTATTTAAATTCTTTAAACAATTTATTTATTTAAATCCTACATTTTTACGAACTTGTAGTGATGAAAAATATTGGTTTCCATACCTAGTATTCATATTTTCACATATTTTCATTTTGGTTATGTGTTCATATTTACCATAAACATAAATCACTTCACATAATAACTAATAAGTTATCATTACTTACTAATATATTATCAACCATTCTTAATCACAACTATACTATTATTTCATTGCAAGGTTCGTAATCACAACTATACTATTATTTCATTACAAGGGTGTTTCCCAAATATTATTTAATTTCAATGCATTTAATTTCATGTTCAAAGTGACATGATTTATTTAACTTTTTAAAGTCCGTGACACAAAATGGTTAATGTTGTTGTTATATATATAGAAATGACCAAGAATATAAAAATGGAGCAATGGAGCAATTGCACTGTGAAGATAAGCTACAACAATTTTGTTGATTTTTTATCGTTTTTTTGTTTAAGATAGAGAAATGGAGGAATTGGCTCCCTCTTTGTTGATCAAAGTGATACAAAAGCTTTTTGAAATCTTTGTGATGACAATTTGTCTACGTTTGAAGAAATAGTATTGATTGTGAATGCTAGGGTGATACCGATGAGTTGTAATATGGGGAAAAGATTACAAATCTCTGAAATTATGTGACCAAGTTTGATAGTTTAATGAACATGCATCATGTATATGAAAATTATCATATTTTTTTTTAATAAAATAACCATAAAATCATCTTTAAATGGGTGGTAGTGTCTATAGAGATTAAATCTTTGGAGATGCAAACCTTTTTATAGAGTGGAAATGTTAAGGAAATGTTTAATGCAATGTGTAGTTTTAAATATTTAAAATTTAATTTGAACTTACCTTTTATGTATATATATATATAAGACACATGTTAATTCTAATAAAATGAATATACACATTTCCTTTACTAAGTTATAAAATACATCTCTTTCACACAAAAATATTATCAATTTTTTTTAAAATTTTTTCTTTCATAAATTATCTAAAATATTTCTTTACCAAAAAATTCTATTTCAATCTTGATATGTTAGTTGGAAATTTACTGATTAGTCTTGCCCCTTTTGCTTCAAATCGGAAAGAAGTTTCCTAGAGGGAAACAAATCAAGAAATGCAGGAGGTTTGTAAAGAAAAATGATCATTTAACAATAAGCATTGTGGGGACTTGTTTCCTTTCAACTTGGTTTCCCATTAAAATGACTCTTCTACCTTCTCACATGGAACTAAATTAATATTTAATATGGATGATAGGAACGAATTGAACAAGTCTTTGAAATCCGCAAATCTCGATATTATTTTAAGTGGTTAATTGATCACAAGTGGAATCCAATAAAAAAAGTGTTACATATTTGCAAAGAAAAGTTATTTGTAAAGAAAAATGATCATTTAACAATAAGGGTAAGGGTTGTGGGACATGTTTCCTTTCAACTTGGTTTCCATTAAAGGTCATTCGTTTATTTCCTTCTTTCATCAGCCTGGAGGAAAGTGAGTCCTTCACATGTCAAATCTCATTGGCAGAAGTGGAGATTGCACTCAAATCTTTCAAAAAGGACAAGTCCCGAGGTCCTGATGGTTGGTCAATTGAATTTTATCTGACTTTCTTTGAAATTTTGGGGCCTAAGCTTTTTAAGGTGGTTGAATCCTCCAGAAAGGATGGTCGGGTGGCACCCTCCTTAAACTCCACCTTTATCGCACTTATTACCAAGAAAGAAAATCTTGTCTCTTTTGCTGATTTCTGACCCATATCCCTCTGCAAATTGGTTTATAAGTTGATTTCTAAGGTGGCTGCTTTGAGACTTAATCCCTATCTATATAAGTTCATCTCTCCACAACAATTTGACTTTTTGAAGAATCGACAAATTACTCACCTCTAGCTATTACGCAGGAAGTTCTTCACACTGGAAAAACCAAAAATAGGTGTGCCCTTATATTAAAACTGGACCTTACTATGGCTTTTGACAGGGTTAATTGGACATACATCAGACTTATACTTCTACAAATTGTGGTCCCTTTGGTCGAAGTGAACTAGATTTTGGGTTTCCTGTCATCTGCGAATTTTTCCCTACTTGTTAATGTCTCTCCTTCTAAATTTTTTACTGCTTCCTAGGGCATTAGGCAGAGATGCCCTTTATCTCCTCTGCTGTTCATTCTGGTCATCGAAGGGCTTAGTTTGCTGATTAAGGATGCTAAACTAAATGGTAAGATCAAGGGTATCAAAATTTCGTCTCAGCTTTCTCTCACACATCTACTATTTGTGGATGATGTGATCATGTTTGGTATTGGGACTTTTGAGGAATGGACGGCTTTCAAAGTTATACTGGACATTTTTTGTGAGGCCTCTCGTATGCAAATCAATATGGACAAATCATTTTTCCTGCATAATGATTTGGATACTGACCTTTTGCACAGGATCATAGGCTTCCTCCCTTACAAATATGAGCACATTAATAAGGGATTTAGGTATCTCGGCTATTTTATTAAGCCACTTGGGTATTTGGTCAAGGATTGGCACTGGATCCTAGCAAAATTCAAAAATAGAATTCATCTTTGGACCTATCGTCTACTATCTATTGGTGGCAGGCTTGTTCTGATTAAATCGGTGCTCTCTATTCTGTCGGTCTACTAGATGGCACTAGTCCCTGTCCCTCAATCCATTCTTGATAAACTGCGAAGCATGATTTTTTCATTTCTGTGGGGTTCATCTGCAAAGAACAAGAAATTCCACCTTGTTGACTGGCATACTCTTGCTTGCTCAACTTCTTTGGGTGGATGGGGTATTATGCAGTTGCTCTGGTTCAGTCTCTCTTTGCAGCTTAAGAGCTTCTGGCAAGCTTTAAATGGTAATGGTATTTGGTTCCAACTGCTATCTGTGAAGTATATGAAAAAACTCCCATTGCACTCCTGGCTTCATTTGAAATATTTTACATCTCGAGGTGTCTCCGCAATCTGGAAGGGCTTCCTTATTACACTCTCTTGGCTGGGAATGGACTGTCTATTCGGTTAGGATTGGATCCTATTGTTGGTCTCGGGTCTTCATATCTACTCCCTCTTAATCTGCATGAATATTTGGAGGATTATGGCATTTGTACATTGGATCAAGCTTGGAATCTCACCCCTTGTGCTCAAAGTTATTGGTTCACGTTAGCAGAATTGGACCTTCAGGGAGAATGGAAATCGAAATGGGACTATTACATAGAAGGGTTGGAGTATGGCAGGATTCGTTTATCAGACTCTTGTGATTCTTTATTATGGGCTTATAAACAATATGTGGGTCCACTCACTGCTGCTATGGGTCATGATTGTATTGCTTCCTCGCTCTTCCCTGTGGGTCAGCCTTCTGTCATTGACATGCTCTGGAAACTCAATATTCCTTTGAAAATTGGATGCTTCATCTAGTTGACAGTCAGGAGTCGGATTTTGACCTGGGATCAATTGCAACATCGGGGCATGCAGGGTCCAAGCAGATGTGTTTTATGTTGTAGGGGAGAAGATAATGCCCAACATCTCTTCCTTGACTGTCCTTTCTCCAAAAGGGTCTTTTCCTTCTTTGAAGATCGTTATAGGATACCTCCTCATTTTGACTCTGTTTCCTCCTTTCTGGAACATTGGTTCAGCAGTATCCCGGTTTATGCTCATTTAAGATATCTTCCTATTTTCTTCTATTGGTGTATCTGGAAACATAGAAACCGATGCATTTTTGACAATAAACTACCCACTGTCCTTGCTCCTTTTAAACAGATTGATAATCTCATTCTTTTGTATCTGGTTCCTCAAAAGAAGAAAAGAATCAGAACTATTGGCCCTAGTCCCTTGATCTGTTACCCTTGTGTATTTTTTGATGGAGTTGTTGCAGGAAATATTGGTGGATCTAGATTTGTGATTCGACTGAATGCTACATATTTTATAAAGTTTTCTGTGGGATGTGGCAGTAGTACAAACACTCATTCTAAGCTACTGGCACTATGGGCTATTCTGAAGGTCAGCAAGCTGATGGGAATACCAATGCACTCTATATTTGGCGATTCCCTAGTCATAATCTCTTGGGTAAACGGACTTGGTTCTCTTAATGTCCCATCTCTGAGTCCTTGGTGTGATGACATTCTTTCTATGCTGTAAACTGTTCAATCTGTGACCTTCAAACATATTTTTTGTGAGCATAACCAACAGGATGATGGTCTTTCCAAGCAGGATTTGGAGTTGGATATGGGATTCGACAACTTTTATGAATCTTTGGATGGCATGATCATTGATCATCCAGGCATTTTAAGATTTTCTAGCTTGTGCAGGGCCATTTGCTCTAGTTTTCTTTTGGCACATATGTGTTTTGATTGAAATAACTCTTAGATATTATAGAATATCTACTTACAGCCTACCTGTTTTGCTCAAGATTAGTCTGTTTTGAGGTCATTATAGAACTAATTATCAGCATTATCTGACCTGTATCAATAGGAATGATGAGGAAGTCTACAATAGATAGACTTTGAGCTTCTATGTCCCTTAGAGCGGTTGTCTGGATGTTACTTAGATAGTAATTATTATTTTTAGATGGGGTTCCTATATGAGCATTAATATGCTATGACCAAGAAGCTCTCTGTTATGCAGAATGTATAAGATGTCTTTTGATTCATGATTGAATAACAAAGACTGGTATTATTTCCTTTGAAAAAAAACTTGGTTTCCATTAAAACAACTCTTCCACCTTCTCACATGGAAACTAAATTAATATTTAATATGGACTCTTCCACCTCTGACATGGAAACTAAATTAATATTTAATATGGACGATAGGCAGGAATTGAACAAGTCTTTGAAATCCACAAATCTCCGTATTATTTTAAGTGGAATCCAATAAACAAGGGTTACATATTTGCAAAGAAAATTATTTTCTTACGTTTTCTAGAAAATATTTTTGGCGTAATTGGTTTATTTAATATTGTGAAAATATTATTTAGTATTATAAATCGGTGTCTCGAAAATTTCTAAACGTTACGAAAGTACTTATATATTTTACTTTCCTGACAAAAACTATCATAATTCTATTTAATATTAGAGGTTGCTTTAATTTAAAAACTTATATTAATAAAAAAAATAATGTAAGTCATAAACTTTTCATCTTTTGAAAATCTTTTCACTAGTTACGAAAAACTATCATTATTTTATTTACTAATAATAACTACTTTCATGACAAAAAACTATCATTACTCTATTTAATATTAAAGGTTGTTTTAATTTAATACACTTATATTAATAAAATATAATGTAAGTCGTAAACTTTCCATTTTTTGAAAATCTTTCCATAAGTTACAAATACAATTATTATTTTATTCAATAATAATAATACAGGTGGCTTTAATTTAAAAAATTAAAAAAAAATAAAAATTTCAAGTAAGTCAATAATGTAATTATTTAATTTAATATAAATTATTAAAAATTCTATAATAAAATTTAAAAAATTTCAAACTTGGTCAATAATGTAGTATTATAAAAAATTCTACATTATAAAAATTTAAAAATTTTAATATAAAAATTTTTCAAAGTAATTCAATAATGTAATTATTTACTTTAATATAAATTATTTCAAAGTTGGTAAATAATGTAATTATTATAAAAATTTTAATATCAACCAATTTCAAAGTAGATCAATAATGCAATTATATTTACTTTAATATAAATTATTAAAAGTTATGTCATAAAAAGTTTAAAAATTTCAATGTCACAAGAATTTCAAAAAATCAATAATTTAAAAAAAATTATAAACAAAAACTCCGTAAATTTTGATATTGTTTAGTTAGATAATCAATTTACTTTAATAAAATAATATAAATTATTACAAATTTTGTTATAAAAAATTCAAAAGAGAAACTCCGAAAATTTCGATTAGTTAATTACTATATATATATAATTACTTTAATAAAATAATGTTAATAAATCATTTTAATAAAATAATATAAATTATTAGAAGTTCTTTATGTAGTCTCTGTTGCATCTTTTTCCAAAAGTTATGTCAAGCTATTTTTATTTTACTAATTTTTTTTAGCCAACAAATTTATAATTCTTTTAATTTCAAATTTATTAAAAGTTAAGATGGGGATGATTATATTTTTAAAATTTTGATTTTGATTTACTCTAGCTACATGGATTTAGTTTATGTTAATTTATTTTTATAAAATGATATGATTATCTTTAATATTTAAAAAGAGATCAAAATAGGTATAGCACACTTTGAGAGATAAAAAATTAGGTAAATTAATTGATTTGATTTAAAATATTATTCTTATGCTAAAAAAGATTAAAGAAAAGGGTCTCTAGCTTGCTATAGTTTTGAGCATTAAGAAAGTTAGAAAGGTTAGTGTTGGAGTAAAGATTATGGAATTGAGATCTAATAACACATATTTCATTAAATTTGGAAATATTGTATTACAAGGACTTCATCCACATTGAGTGTTTTTGTAAATCTCTAAATACATATTCTATTAAATCTAGAAAAATCAACTCAAAGAACTATTCCATTAAATTTGGAATAATTAATCCAATGAAGTATTTTCTCAATTAATATTTTTTATTTATTTCAAGTAAAACTTTAGTATTGAACCATTGAAAAGGAAATATTACATCTCAAATAGAACTAGTCTAGGAAATATTACATCTCAATTAGAACTAGATGGGTTGGACATAAATCCTGATGAGTCTATGAATATTAATAATTTTGTAGATGTTAAAATCTTTGAGACAATGAGATATATTATGTGGGAATAATCCAAATTGAATGAAATTGCACACATAATTTTATACTATAATACTCTAAGACATGCTCTATACAATATTTGAGGTGACCAAAGTACTAAAAAGATCTATATTATAAAACACCATGTTTGATGATTGCTTTCATGAAGAGGAGAAAATGACAAGAATTTTGAATATATTGAATTAGAGATAGATGTTGAAACACATTTTTAATGAATTTTAGTCAAACTTTGTATGTCCTCGTGTTCTTTGATTACTAATGATTCAAAGTAACTACAAATAAGTTATTTAAGATATTGATTTTCAAGATTAAGTGTGTATCCAAAGTCACTCATCTATGACAAATGATTCTCCCATTTACCATGATTAATCGAGGAAACTATTTCTTCAATTATAATTTTATCATTACTTAATCTAAAACTTTAGTAGTCAAACATTCAAAAGAAAACATTGTCTCAGTTAGAAGTAGAACATGGGTACTGGCCATAAATAATGATGTATGCATGAATATCCATAATTTATTAAATGTTAAGAACGGTGAGACATTGAGATATATTGAAAAGAAATAATCCAAAAAAATTGCAAAAAACTTAATTTTGACATGCTATGTTGCAAGAGGTTTTCTATCTAATATATTCAAGGAAACAAAAAAAAATGAAGTCATTCATGTATGACCCATATTCTCCCAAATTTAGCATGAATATTCTACTTAACATGGATTATCAAGAAATTCTAAAAATTTAAAAAACAAAATGCATCATAGTAGTTTATATGTAGTTTTATTTCAAAATGTATTTATCACATTTATGCACTCATATTCATGCATATAATTAACTAAAATACAATTAAATAACTTTGTGGCTTGTTGACAAATATGGTATGATTTCAATTTATTTTAAAAATACGAATTTGTAAAAATTTATCATTGGACTATGAATTCAAATGCCTTTATAGTTCAAAAAATTCAAAAACTTAACCCATCTATGTATTTCCTCTAATGATATTGAACAATCCACTTAAGACTCATTATGAATTAAATTATTTTTAAGTAATACAAATTTATTTGCAATGCAATTTTATTTTAACATTACATTCCTCAACACTCATTATGAATTAAATTATTTTTAAGAAATAGAAATTTATTTGCAATGCAATTTTATTTTAACATTACATCCCTCATTTATAGATTCATATTAATTCATATTATAGGCAATTCAAAGTCATTATGCCATATTATTTTAAAATATGATATACTTATGATTATAAATAGTAATTGATTTAAGTATACAATTTTATGGAAAGTTTTCGAATGAGAAACCTAATATATTAAATAGTGCAAAAAGTTCAATTGAATCAGCTATGATCCATTTCATATTAATTTAACATGAATAGTCCACTTAGCATTTACTTTCAATTAAATGATTCTAATTTTTTTGGTAAGAATTGCATCATTTTTTCAAAATTTAAATTTCACTTTTATACACGAGTATTAATGCGTATTATACGTAATTAAAAATCAACAAATAGCATGTGTTATATTTTATTCACCATGCAATGTTATTAGAAGGAAAGATAACCCGAGTTAGATTTCCTTATCAGTGTAATGTATATGATGACAATGTGGTTTTGTTAGATGGAAAGCTAACGTTTGTAAGTTAACATGCATTGGCTTTCGTTCACCCTGCAATGTTTTTATAAGGAAAGCTAACTCGAGTTAGATTTCCTTCATGGTGCTATGTATTTGATGACAATCTGGATATGTTAGATGAAAAAATAACATATGAAAGCTAACTCGTTATGCAATGTAATGATGTTTGTTTTAGATGGAAAGTTAGGAAAGCTAGCATCTCTACCTTTTAGCTTTCCTACAGTCAAAGTTACAAGAATATAATCTAGAGATGGTTTTCATTCAGTGTGCAATGTTCTTGAATTTTTTCGTTTATTTTCAGAAACAATGGAGTCTAATGCCATATAATTTCAAAGAAATCAAGTAAAATGAAAATTTATTTACAACAAAATTTTATTTCAAAATCACATCTGTCATTTATAACTTCATATGAATGCATATTATAGGCAACTAAAAATCATTAAGTCAATGATTATGATCGCGGTTACAAAAATTAATTTATTGAAGTATATAAATTTAGGAGAAGTTTTGGATTGAGAAATCAAATATCTTAAATAGTTCAAAAGGTTTAACTAAATCACTTATGACCCATTTCGTATTAATTTAACATGAATAGACCACTTAGCATTTATTATCAAGTAAATGATTCTAATCTTTTTGGTAAGAATTGCATCATTATTTTAAAATTTAAATTTCATTTTATACAAAAGTAGTAATGCACATAAGTAAATAAATATGAAAGCCAATGCAAAATCAATTTTAAACAACAACAAAAATCTATATTAATATAACTATAAATTACCATATATTTCTAAAAATATATAAACACTAAAAAGTATGTCCAAGTTGTATTGAAAAATCAGAATGTTTTTTGTGATCAAATTTCTGAAAAAAAATCATCATCTATTACAATGAAGTTTATGTTCTATTGAACATTCTAATGTACTCACGTTTCCCTTTGATACGATGAAGTGTCTTAAGAAAGGGTAATAAAACTTGCATAAGCCAAGTATCATGCTCTTCTCCTGTATAGGCCTTTATCAAGATATGGTTTGACCGATATCCAACAAATTGAGGAGTAGAACTTGATGTATCTATTATCAATACATTTGATTCTCCATATTTATCTCCATACTGGGACCACACGTCGCTCAAACTTTTCTCATAATATTGTATTGTACCCCCTGCTTTGAATTTTTTTTGCAAATGACAATGGGACCTATTCCATGTGAATTCAAAGTCTCTTATATCAATATCTGATTTTTCAAGTACATGTTGAATGTACTTATATGTTCCATTTAATGTCCATATTGCAACATCATAATTCTTTAAGCAGTATTTTAATAATTATGACTGAGAAGGCCTTAAAAAATAGTACTTGTCACCAAATTCCCAATCTGGTATTCTTTGAGTAGGACAATTTGGTTCATCTCTAGTATATGACGCGAAGAGCACTCCTTCCATTTCAAAGATCAACAACATCTTTCGACTCATATTAATTCCCATCTGTGCTACAACCACAAACATCATTGACATTAACATAGATTCATTTCATTACTTAAAGACATCAAAACATAATATTTAAAATTATATTAAAAATTCTTGTAATTCCTATCTATTGTCAATTTTTTCCATTATTATACAAAGGAAATCATATAAGGAGTTAAATGGCAATTAAAAATATAATTATAGTAGCCTCATTCTATTGATTGAACTAATGATATGCTAACATATACATTAATCAACTACTTTTATTCTATTTATTTTTGTTATTAATAATAGTTCCTAAAGCTGCAATGGGAAAATATAATTACAGTGACACAATTCAAACAATTAAACTAATTAGCTTTCATATGGTAGTTTTCCACCTAACACAACCACACTGTAATCAAATGCATTACGTCATGAAGGAAATATAATTCATGTTAGAGTTCCTTCTAACCACATTGTCATCAAAGTTAATACATGCTAGCTTTCATATAGTAAATTTCCTTCTTGCACTATGAATGGAAAATATAATTAGAAGGGCCCAATACAAGCAATCAAATTGTTTATATGTAAATTTCCACATACAACCTAATCATATGTTGAAATAACAAAATTTTATAAATTCACATTTAACCATTCTTCAAACCAGTAATTTATAAGAGATATAATGATCAATTAAACCACACATGCAATAATTAATTGAATAGTCCAATTCAAACAAACTTATCATTTATCTAATAATCTCTACATCCAACTTCATACATTAAACATCAATTGAAATTAGCAACCTTTATTAACCCAATATATTTATATAAAAATAATTTAATAAAATAAAAATATGTTGACTTCTAATAATGACAAAGCATAATAAAATATAAGAACTTAATTTGAAAAATGTTGCATGTATAGTAATAATTCATGAGGTCATACATATAATGAAGAACAATTCATCACCGAAAAGCCTTCAAAGTATCTCGGACATCTGTTTCTTTGTTGAACTTATTCAACATTCTCCATAGCTCATCGATCAACCATTTATCCCCTTGGTTATTTCCAATGAATGGAGTTGCAAGAATCACATTTTCTGTGGGGTTTTCTTTAACTCTTTCATATGAACAATCCACTATAACAGTGTTAGTTACATCATATTGACTATATGTATCCCAATATTTTTTCAAAGATTTAGTGTGTATAACTTTTGTTGGATTCTCAACGGCCTTATTTCCTTTTTGTGGCTTGCAATCTGAAGCAGTCCACACAAACACAAGTTGATTTTGTGATATATCTGAAACCAATTTTTTTAGAACTCTTGACGTGTTTAGCTTCAAATTAGTTGACCAAATTCCAATCTCAAGAGATTCATTCTTGAAACACATTTCAAGAAAAAAAATTGCACGTGGATGAAACCATATTTGTTTTTTATCTATTGCGCAATCTGCAACCCTTCCCATTTTCTCAATATGTTCTGTTGTTGCATCATCATCAACGCTGTAATAAAAAATGCCTTTTAATTCAAATATAACTAATTTTTTTCCATTTATTTTTTCTGCAACACAATAACAGATAAAATAGTCAAGCCATTGTATTCATGCTACAAAAATCATTAAGAAATAATTGTTGAAAAATACACTCACCTTGAGTACTTTGTATACTGTTTTCAGATTGGCCATTACTTTGTCGCAATATCTGCATGGAACCTAGAGAATAAAACGTTAAACCTTTAATGGAATACCAATTTAAATATTCTTTTGATCTATTTTTTTAATATAACACATTTATTACTTAATTGGTAATGAAAGAAAACATTTGCAATGCCACTTTTAAAAAGAAATACATATATACATCTTTAATATTGTGATAATTGCTAGTTTTATTCTTTTTATTTGTCCCCATAATAAACACCTAAAATGTTATCATTCTTACAAGGACTAAAATTTTAAAAATAACAAAACAACATGCTATCACAACATATTGAACCTACAAAAAACACTGACCACCTATGAATCTGAAGACTGAAGGAACATATTACTGGACAATAAGTGGTTTGTAACAATGCAAATGAGGAACTGATAACCCAATCATTTCACCAATATGGATCTTCTATGGAAAATAATTTTTTTTCTCTTTCTTGGTGCAATTTTTAGTGTAAAATTCTCTGCTACTACTTACCAACATGCATATAGGAATGGTTCTGAGAACTTCGTCTTTGGTCTTGTTCATTGTTGTCTAATGTTCAAACTAGTACTTCTACCGAGTGCCAATCATAAACAAGCAATAATAAGGTGAATGGCACTTTGTTCTCAGCTGAGTATAATAGCCTATGATCTGACTGTGCATAGACAACACTCTTAAACTAGTTCTCTATCCTTACAAAATACAAGCATAAAAAAGGCTGACTTAGTTAGGCCAAGATGAGTGAATCCCAGCACTCTTGTATGGGAATCACTGCAAGCCTACAAGGTCATTTAAGCCATAACATGCATATCAATGCTTCCCTCAATTTCATTGTTCACAAGTGAATGACAAGGTAACATTGTTGAACTATTTTCAAGGTAATTGTACTAAGTAATAAACAACAACCAAACAAACTAGAATATTGTTGACCAAATTCTTATTCAAATGGACTGGCTGTAGGTGATGATATGAAGGCTTATTTTGTCAATGTTTCTCATAAACCGTGATCACTAGACTATGGATTCATTTTTGTTACCATGCGGGTGTCTGTGTGGAATTACTACAACGTACAATTTGGGGATGTTTTGCTTCATGCAAAGGGTTAACCATATGATAGCTGTTGGAGCATACTTGTGCATAGAGGAGTGTTCAAAATGCATGGGATAGTGTTGACAAATGGTTTCTCCAACAAAAAGTGCACTAGGAAAATCATTGAAGGTAAAACATTTTAGAATGCAAAACCAACGACATACTACACAATTATCAGGAAGATCAATTTAATTAACTTGGAAATGATATGCTTGGGAGTAATTTTTCAATGCTGTAGTCAATTTACAAATGCACTAGCAATGATTCCCATCAGTGAATTCAAGGAGATGGTTAACATACATATGAATTAACCCAAAAATAAATTTGATGGTGGAGGAATTAATTAACACCTAAGCAGAAACAATAAAAAGATCCATACAATCACATAGAAATTGAATACGCCATAGAAAATAGAGATTTTTGGCCTACAAACCCAAATTGGAAATTCAACATTTGATGGGATTTGATTCTTGCTCAAAAAATTGGTATGAAGGGTGAGCTCAGTCTATTAAAGAGGCTTAGTTCACATTGTAGTGTTTTATTGGCTGTGTTTTTGCCATGTGAAGGACTTAAGGAGGTTGCATTGTTGCTGTGTGAAGGAGGTATGTTCACAGTCCAAGTATGTGCTTCTGATATTATTTTCTATATCATACTTCCATATTTTATTATATTTTTATGAATCTGCTAGACTAAGAAAGGTTCGGTTTTAAGATTTTTAATCAATCTGCTAGATTATGCCATACATTTATACGGGCATGCTAATCATCTAATTCTGTCATACATTTATCAGAGTATGCCAATCATTTAATTCTGCCATAATTCTGCCAATCTTGATTCTTATCCATGGTGCCTAAGTCCAAACCTAATAGGACTCTTGATCAAGCATGGGAACATTGTCTCCAGGTGGATCAAAGCAAGTCAAGTCCAAATATTGTCTGGCTGTTATGTTTGGGACCATAAGCATACTGAAACACCACAAAGTGAGAATCCAATGAGAATATGTAGTTTGTGATGGTTTCCCTGCAGAAGTCACAGTCATTAACATTTCTACTAAAAGACAAGGCTTTTTTAGAGGGTCTCAGGCACATGATTCCAGAAAATTGTCCATATGGAATAGAGATCTATCATGACAGCCCAGTATGTAGGAATTGGATATGGAGTTGTGAAAATCCTGTTTATATCTATGAGACAGGGGATATTTATGATCTGATTGACATTGCCACCTGCTTAAGTAAAACATGGAGGCTTGGAGATCTGGTCATTCAATGGCTGAGGTATCAGAAAATTTGGAAATCTCATGATGCTTTCAATCATAAAGTTAGCAGGTGGCTTTTTCTTTTAACTATCTTTAATAGGACATCCTAGGTTATTATCAATAGTGAATTTGAAGCAAGGGACCTTTACTATGGTTGATCTAGATCCAACCACTTTAGGTGTAATACCAACTCTAGATAGGTACAAGGACAATCATTTCACTTATAATATGTATCCCTTCATCCCTACATATAATATTGAATGGAATCTATATACAAGAGATATAGTTTCTATATACATGCTAAAGTATACAATGAATGCTAACAAGATGCAAGGCATAGTTAACAGACTAGAGAGGCTACTAAGAAATGAAAAAGTGGCAAATAATTCCAAACAACTTCAAATCATAGAGTTGGAGAAAAAGGTAGTTGAAATGGGAATAATCCCACTGGACGCCACCCTTAGACATAATTTATTAAAATAAAAAAAAGGTTCAAATTATCAATAATAAGCTAAAAGTCCCTAATATTAGATTGTGTTCTTGATTTTAACATTGTTTCACTATCTTCCTATTATTATCTTTGTTTGTGTTTGCCTCTATAATATACAATTAATATCTTATGAAATGTTACAATGAATTAAACTCACTAAATATGAAAACAAGCAAGAAAACATTTTTATATACCTAATAGGATATCGTGTTCTTGATTACAACTTTGTTCCATATTCTCCTGATCAATGTCTTTGTTGTCATTGCTAGTCACTATAATAAACATGAAAAATATTATGAATTGTGACAATTAATAAAATTCATTAAATAACATGCTCATTTTTCTTCTAGTAAAATCACATTATCATCAAATACATTATATCATAAATATAATTTAATTCATGTTAGCCTTCATTCTACCATCAGCGAAAGGTCATTTCTAACGACACCATTGCACATTGAATGAAAGCTAACATGTGATAGATTTCCTACTAGCAGAATGGCATTGTCATCAAGTTCATACATTGGAAAACAAAAGAAATGTAACATAAGGTTGGTTTCTTTATGGCACAAGCACAAGAGCATTTTCGACAACATTACACGGTTAGCTTTTCTTCTAGCACAAGCACAAGGCCATTTATAACCGCATTGCACAATGAATGAAAGCTAACCTGAGTTAGCTTTCCTTCTAGCACAAGAACAAGGGAATTTATAACAACATTGCATAGTGAATGAAAGCTAGCACATGTTAGCTTTCGTACTAGTACAACCACTTTGTTATCAGATACATACATGGCACAATGAAGGAAATATAATGTATGCTAGTTTTACTTCAAGCAAAAGCACAATGGAATTTCTAACAACATTGGACAGTGTAGGAAAGTTATCCCTCTAGCACAAGCACATTGTCATCAAATAAATTGTACCATAAAGAAAATATTGTGACAATGAATAAAATTCATTAAATAACTAAACAAACAATTAACCACGATAAATAATCGACATAGTATGTTCATATTTTTTAGCTTTGTGACACATTATCCTAATTATTATATTCATTGTATTTGTGAACTATAATCAACAGAATACAAGAGAAACAAGAGTTCAAAGTAAGTACCTGCTACCAAAATTTGATCTGTTAATGGATTTTCCATTTCCATCATTTTGTGACCATGGTCTTGATCAATGCCTTTGTTCTTATAGTTCCCTATAATCGACAATCAAAATTGTTATGCAATATGGCAAATAAATAGATTTAAAAAATAACAAGATGAATAGCAAAAAAAATTATGTACCTAGTAAAATAATTTCATTCCCTTCTATTTCCACATCCAAATTTGTTTCTTTGTTGTTCAAAATAACTTGATTATTTATTTGTTGCCCATTTTCATCATTTTCTGTTTTACAATCTCCATCATTAGTCATTGCAGTAAAAAAACTTGCGAATTAAGAATTATAAACAAAATATAATCCAAATCAATATAATAAAAACATCTAAGGAAGTGTAGTACCAAAATTTTCCAAGGAGTTCATCAAGTTTGGGTTTAAAAGTTGAAAAGATAATATTAAATAAAAACAAGAGAAACAATCAAACAAATTACGTACCTGGTGTGATATATTCTTCTCTTTTGGATTCAATTTCCAAACTTTTTTCAATATTATCCACATTATCTTGATGGTTGTTTTGTAGACCGTTGTCGACATTTTCTGGTTGACAATCCCCATCATTAGTCTATGTACTAAAGTAG
The DNA here is from genome assembly GCA_001517045.1 of Pseudotsuga menziesii. Taxonomy (NCBI): domain Eukaryota; kingdom Viridiplantae; phylum Streptophyta; class Pinopsida; order Pinales; family Pinaceae; genus Pseudotsuga; species Pseudotsuga menziesii. The sequence goes on from LPNX010119853.1 coordinate 475,709, forward strand.
GCAATTAAGAATTCTAAACAATGATAAAACCAAACAATTATAATGGAAACAACAAATTGTGGTGCCTGAATTTTCCAGGATGTTGATGGATGTTGATCCTGGCAGTTGAAAAGCTTTGTGAATTTTCAACATGGTTGTCCTTTGTGACTCTTTTTGTACAATGCATGCAATTCTTCTTTTATAGTTAAGACAAGATTTGATTAAATTTGTCCCCGCATAAAGAGAAAAAATTAAATTCACTTCCATCTTTTGTTGGTGTTTTTCCAATAAATCCACCCAGAATTCAACATCTCTCTCACTTTGATCAAATATGTTTTTAAAAGTGCGAGAATGTTCTGGATACTCAACCTTTTTTAATTCTATGGTATAGAAATGTATAGTTAAAACTATATCATAACTAAACAAATTTTGTTTGTACCTATAAATGCCCTTAGTGATGTTATACTTGAACTTGGAGTTCTTTATGGCAATTTCCAAAGCTTGGTGGACATCTTTAAATAACCAAAGGTCTTCTAACAGAACTATAGTAAATTCTGTCAACCCATTTTTGTCGATAAAAAATCGAAACAATTCAATATAATAAGCCATGTGGAATGATTCTTCTTTCAAAGCAAGTGCATATAGAACAACAAGGTCGGTATATAGTACTGGCTCAACCAAAGAAGGGAAAGAGTGCAAAAGTGTTGAGAGAAGACTAGGGCCCCCAAACTGGCACCCAAATTCAAAGTTGTCATCTTGTTGAACATTTGTTGATCCACTTATTAATCTATTGAGTACTTCACATGCTTGCTAAGAAAAGGACTCTATTTTTGTTTTCCATGATCCTTTTACATAAGTAGACCCTTCAACAGTTGTACAGAAATTGGAAAATATGATATCATTTATTTCATAATGCTCAAGAATGTTGGATGTGGTTAGAGCCTTATCATTCAATTTTTTATCGTGACTTTGACAGTATTGGACCATTGCATCCAGGATTGTTCTTTTTGTTTTCAATTTAGAACAATAATATTTTATCTTTATGGCATCAGTTGGATGGTTCGATCGAATAGAAAACCAAACGGTTCCATCCAATATCTTATCTGCTACAAAGCCAATTTCTTCAATGGTAATCCTTGAAGGGGGCGAAAAGAAGTAGTTGTCAAAGTATTTAGATTATTTATATTGTACTTTTGAGAACCAGGTTGGCTCGGAGAATAGTCCAATGTACCTAATTGGTAACAATTAAAAACAGTGTCCCATTTATCCCAAACAGGTTGATCAAGATATAAAAGAATTTTTTTATCAGCAAAATTTGAAAGTGGACAATCAAAGAAGGAGCACAACATTTCATCGTCAACCTGTTAAAAATAACAAACATAAACTAATAAGAATTCAATGTATATATGAAAATATGAATAATATTTTGAAATTAAATAAGTCAATATATAATAATAAAAATCCATTATTAAAATAGTTTAGGTGCAAAAATAATTAAAATTACATACCTTGTCATCTGATGTCTTAGAATTTCCAATCCTCCTTTTCTTTAATTTGTCATTATCAATTAAGAACGGTCGTGCAGAGCGCACACAATCAATGAAAGGAGTTTTGAAGAAGACATTATTTGCAGAATTTAATTGACAATAAATGTGAATCACAACACTGGGATCAACTGATGGATCCAAGAATCGAGCAGAACATTCTTGTTGTGCCCCTGCTCAACAGCCTTTAAAAAAAACATATTTCATCAAACAAAATCCCATTTTGTTTTGATGAAATGTTCGAATTTTAAAGGGACAAATCCAATGAATTACCAGCTACTGAAAGGGTGGCTTTCCTTGAGCTACTGATTCAGCGAAATTCCTTATTTTTAAACAACCTTTGTGAACTACATTAGATTAACGAAATCACTACTATGAAGTTATTATTTTGGGTGGATTTATACTAGGAAAATCAAAGGATGAGTATTAATGATTCCTATACCTGTTATCGTCATCCTAGTCTTGCATCTTATCCAAAACATTATAAATTTATTTTATTGATTGATTTCGTTACTATAACTATTTATAAGGTCACGATATTGGAATAGTTGATCTTGGTATGGTTTGTCACATTATTATGAATTTCATGAGTAGTCTGATTAATGGTTATCAATGGTCGGATCTTTATAACTCTGATAAAGCCTAGACATATGTCTTATGTGCCATATCCTAAGTTTACAAACCATCGTTGATATTAACTGTTTATGTCGACTTTTATATGGTTTATATTCCAAAGTCTAGTTTCGATTTCATGGTTTGAATTATGCTGTATCGTCCGTCACCTTTGAAGGGTAAGTCGAATCTACGGTAAGGGCAATATGTATTATGGTGTATCGTCAGATCAATTTATGCCATAGCCTCCATTCTGATCCACCTGTTGCGAAGTCGACTTGCTATCATGACACTGGTACTGAACCTTGTCCATCACGTTTAAGTCTCAGTACTTGTCCTCCATCGTGGATGCCTGTCAATGGAACACCTGTTCCGTATACAGTGAAGGGATTCATATCATTAATGTCGGACAAATAATGTTAACATGAGTTATCTGGAGTCTTCGATCGTCGTTCCTCATTAATCGATTACCTCTCTGAGTGATAATGTCTTCGTTTGTGCCGAACCTACAGGGGTGTAGTCTGCGTTTGTTCATGGCTTATTCTGCTTATTGCAAGGTGAAGTTTCATTACCTGTTCTTGCTCAGTCTTTACTCGGAGTGCTGGTTCTCTAATTTGCTGTCTTGTGCTGAGCTGTGGTATTTGTTTTGTGTGCGGTTATGTGCCTTGACACAGTCAGTAATGGCGCCAGTAGTGAGGGTTGAGCCTTGCGAAATGAAATTGCTGGATTCGAATCCTGACCTGCTAGCAAAGGTGGAGGCTATTGGGTGGATGCCGTTCTTAAGTAAATTCTCTGATTCGAACCCCGAAGTCACAAGGGTTTTCGCTCTCTCCCTGGTTGATTTTCAGGCAGAAGTGGGTGATCTCCATTTTCGGGTGGACGAGCGATCAGTGGAGGTTTCCACTGGTCTGTCACTGACCAGCGAGAGATGGTTTAAATATAAAAGGATGGACGTTACTGAGTGGTGACAGCTACTAAAGAACCCTGGTCAGGAAGTATCGTTCCGCAGCGGATTAGCTCGCAAGTACTTCAAAAAGGAGTGGCGCCCTGTTCTGGATTTGATCCATAGATACCTGACTTGCGAAGGCCGCTTGTCTTCAGCGTACGTCTATCATCTCAGGCTCATGTCTGCATTCATAGGTTTCCCGCTAAACTTACCCTATTATTTGTTGCAAAGTCTGTTTAAGATGTCTGCTGTGATTAAAAAGGGTCATAAGAATGTTAGTCATAGTCTCTTTCACCATGGCTTAGTCCGCATGTTAATTGATAAGGAGCTTCAGAAGTCAAATCGGTCCTGGGATGAGTTCGTCGAGTCCAATGGCTTTTCCTCTTTTTTCCATTGCCAGTTTGACAACCCCGAGGAATGTAACAAGCATAAGGAGCCGAGTCTTGTTTCAGTCCCTTCTTTACGTAAACCCCTGTCTAATCCTGGCCGTATGAGTCCTGAACCTTGTAATAATCATGTGCCTACTCCAGTGAGAAACGCTGATACTCCTCTGGTTTCTAAACGTGTGAGGATATTTTCATCTCTGTCACCGATTACGCCACAAAACAATACTGATAAAATTTGCAATCGTGGACGAGATAGACCGAAAGCCAAGTTGGTAGGTAGATTTACCAGGAGTATGGCAAAGGGTAATACTGTCAAAACCCCCGTGACTGATAATGTTCAGGTTGAGACTGTTGTCATAGATGATGAAGAAGCGAATCTTCCACTGCCTGTTAATGATAATATTGTTCAGCCTGAGTTTGTTTCGAATCTTGGTGATGAGAGTCCACCTGTGATTGGTAAGGATATTCCTGTGTTTGATAAAGACATTCGGGAGGATCCTGTTATTAATCTTCCATCTAATGAGAAGTCTGTAGAGACAGGTTCTCCTGTTTTTCGTGAAGTTGGGGATACGATGCACCCATTGTTTTTGAATTGTCTCTTAGACAAAATATGCAGGATGGAAGAAAGGGTAAACGAAGTTGTAGCCAATCGCGATTTGATGAAGGCCGATAATCTGAAATTAAAGGAGAAGGTAGACTTGAGTGACAAGCATCTCGTGCATTTGAAAAACCATAAGAACAAGCTTATTAGAAGAGTTCTTAAATTACAGAGTGAGAATGATAAGAACGAATAAAAGCTACGGGAGCTTAATGCTCAGGTTGCGCTTATGCAGTTTAAGGGTCAGTCGCCGAGTCAGTCGAGTGGGGTGAACATCCAAGTCTTCAACGCGACTGTAAATTTGTAATGTTTTTGGGTGTATTTGCTATCGGTTTCCAATTTTGAAGTTTTGATGGATTAACGATCAGGATATTTCTGTACAGGTATTGGTTTGTTGTATTTTTGTTTATTGCATAGTTTTTGTCATTTCGATTTTTGCATGTGTGTTAATTAATTCATCTTCGTGTGTTGCATTGCAGGCGATATGATTGCTGTTGTTGCTCAGATTTTGATGACTGTCTATTTTTGGATCATCCCCCACATGATCGGAACAAATCGAATATCAGACCTTCTAGGTGTTGTTTCATCGTTGATATTTTCGATTTTTATGGATCGAATCTTTACCATTTCTTGGCGTTTTTACGTATATGGAAAAATGGCATGTCTTACTTGTCATTTTTAAAGGGAAATTGGTTAGAGGGTTTGATTTTGCTATCTCTAGTTTTTAGGACTGTTTCTCTTTTGAGATTACATGTATTTAAGGGGAGATTGCATGTGGGTTAAGGGGTCGATAGTTTGGGGAAAAGAGGCAACAAGACTGCAGTTTGATATTTTGTGACTCGAGACAGTTTCCTGTCAGCAGATACAATCTTTGAACTGGTGATGATTTATATATATGCTTACAGTTTTTATACTTAACACATGTGTATGTTATCTCTGGTCTTGTTATTATTTTTCCATATTATGCATGTTTGTCATAATCTCTTTTATGAAATTGTGCAAATATATTATGTTTTGGCTATTGACTAATGCTGATTATCGATCTGTTAATGAATGCCATGTTGTAAATTGATGACTGACATCGTTACGTATGTGGTTTACATGTCTATTGGATGATTTTGGTAATTTCTAAATTTATTTTGAGGATTTTCAAGATTATTGATAGTCTTGTGAGCAAACCTGATTTTAGTTTAAATTTTGCATTGCTCCTGATCAGGATAGTACGTAGGTTAGGATAATATGTTTTTTTGTTCTGTTAATTATATTGTTAAAAAATCTATTTGAAACAGATGTTTATACTCATGTCATATGCAGATTATTCTTTTCATTGTTGATTAATGTACAAATGTATATGATGTATCTTTGTTATTAATCAAGCTTGTTAATAGTTATCTAATTTAACTTAGTTGATTGATACTCTAATTAATAACATTTATTAATTTGTACATACATAGATACATCTGATAATAATAAGTAGTGTTAGATCTATCTCTTAGATTGTTATATAGTTAGACTTTCAGGCTAACAGAGCCTTTAAACTGTCGGGAACAACCATCCCAAATAGCTTGGAACCTGTTTTAAGGATCCCGGTCTGGGTTGTCTCGCCCGTTGTGAGCATAGTCTTCTACGCCCGTCAACAGTTCTTTATACTTTTCTTTTGCCTCCGCAGATACACTATACTTGGGATTTGTTATAATTTCTTTGGCGGCTTGAATGGTATGTTGGCCATCAACTATCCAAAAGTTGACATTTATAGCATTTATATTTGTCTCATTTACAATTTTCACATGGTTTACTAGTGGATCGGGCTCATTTTTATCAAATGGAATCAAGAGAGCATCGGGCAATGATGTTTCAAATTTTTCTAAAAAAGATTTCACCAACACCTGAACATTTGCATCATCTCGTGATCTCAATTTAAACACTTTTGGTGATTCTATGCATCTTTGAACATCCACCTTTATGTTGAAGGAGCTTGAAAATAAATAACATTCCTTGAAGGATTCATGAATTTCATCATAATTATCTGCTAGTTTCACTGTCTCGGTTTCCATTTTCTCAGTTTCTTTAAATTCTGTAGTAGGTGTGAAACCACTTGATGCAATGTTTTCTTCCAAATCTTCTAAATATATTCTCCTTAAAGCATGAATATGAGCATCAAGTCTATCTTCTGGTATTTTATGAGGTAATTTACCTCTTTGATGCAAATAAAGAAGCATAGATGATGTTTTCATCTTTTTGACGTTGCGATATTTTTGAAATTTTGTGATACATTCTAAATGATCTATGCAACTCTTTAACCCCAATTTATTTAAGCTTTCATAACTATTCAACTTAAACATTGACTCTTTCATTGTGTTTGGCAGATCTTTACTTGAAGCTTCAATTAAATCTGGTCTAAATTT
>LPNX010119853.1:482927-514436 GCA_001517045.1 Pseudotsuga menziesii
TGAAAAAAACTATTACCACAATTTCAAATTATTGAAAAAAATGTGAATTCAAAAATATTTTAATTACACGCATCATTCTATTTGTAAGTATATGTACAAAAACAATTGTGGAGTTCATTATAATAGCTAATCATGATGATCATTAAATGGCTCATGATAATAGCTAATTATAGTGTTAGCTTACATAAGGTAATTTTTCATCCAACATAACCACATTATGATCAAATGCATTGCACCATTATGGAAATTTATTTCGAGTTAATTTACCTTATAAAAAAATTGCATGGCGAATGAAAGTTAATATGTGTTAGCTTTCTTATGGTAGTTTTCCATCTAGCACAACCACATTGTCATCAAATAAGAGATTCTATCTGAACATACATGTCAATTTGTTAGAGCGAAAGATAACTCCATGATATTTGCTTTCACTCATCATGCCAAGTTGTTAGAGCGAAAGCTAACTCCATGACCATGACAAAAATTAAGTTGGAGTTAGCTTTCGCTCTAACAACTTGGCATGATGAGTGAAAGAAAATATGTGTTATTTTTCATAAGGTAGTTTCTATTTAACACAACCAAAATGTCATCAATCACATTGCATCATGATGGATATCTAGATGGAGTTAGTTTTGATTCTTCAAACAATACACAATGTGTGTTAGGTTTCATAGGGTAGTTTTCCATCTAGAACAACCACATTGTCATCAATCACATTGCACCATGATGGAAATCTAGCTGGAGTTATCTTTCATTCTTAAACCATTGCACGATAAGTGAAATTTAATGTGTGTTATCTTTCATAAGGTAGTTTTCTATATAACACAACCACATTGTCATCAATCGCATTGCACCATGATGAAAATCTAGCTGGAGTTAGGTTTCGTTCCTAAAAAATTGCATGGTGAGTGAAAGCTAATGTGTGTTAGTTTTCATAAAGTATTTTTCCATCTAAAACAGGCACATTTTCATCAAATACATTACACCATGATGCAAATCTAGCTAGAGTCAATTTTCCTTCTAACAACATGGCACGATGAGTAAAAGCCATGTGTGTTAACTCATTACACCATGATGAAAATCTAGCTGGAGTTAGTTTTCCTTCTAACTACATGGCACGATAAGTGAAAGTTAATGTGTGTTACCTTCGTAAGGTAGTTTTCTATCTAACAAGATGGCACAATGAGTAAAAGCTTATGTGTGTTGGCTCATTTCACCATTATGAAAATCTAGTCGGGGTTAGCTTTCATTTTAACTACATGGCACGATGAGTAAAAGATTATGTGTGTTAGCTCATTGCACCATGATGGAAATCTAGCTGGAGTCAGTTTCCTACTAACATGGCATGATGAGTGAAAGCTAATGTGAGTTAGTTTTTGTAAGATAGTTTTCCATCTAAACAAACCACATCGTCATCAATCACATTGCACCGTGATGGAAATCTAGCTGGAGTTAGCTTTAATATTTAAATCATTGCACTGTGAGTGAAATCTAATGTGTGTAAGCCTTCATCGGGTATTTTTCCATCTAGCACGACCACATTGTCATCAATCACAATGTACCATGATGGAAACCTAGCTGGAGTTAACTTTTCTTCTAACTACATGGGACAATGAGTGAAATCTAATGTGCGTTAGCTTTCATAAGGTAGTTTTTTATCTAACACAACCACATCGTCATCGATCACATTGCACCATGATGGAAATCTAGCTAGAGTTAGATTTCGTCCTTAAATCATTGCATGGTAAGTGACATCTAATGTGTGTTAGTATTCATGATGTAGTTTTACATCTGGCACAACCATATTGTCATCAATCGCAATGCACCATGATGAAAATCCAGCTTGAGTTAGCTTTCGTTCTTAAAACATTGCACAATGAATAAAACTAATGTATGCTAGCTTTCATAGGGTGTTTTTCCATCTAACACGGCCACATTCTTATCAAATACATTACACCATGACGGAAATCTTGCTTGAGTTAGCTTTCCTTCTAACAACATGGCACTATAAGGGAAAGCTTATGTGTGTTAGCTCATTACACAATGATGGAAATCTAGCTGGACTTAGCTTTAATATTTAAATCATTGCACGGTGAGTGAAATCTAATGTGTGTAAACCTTCATCGGGTATTTTTCATCTAACATGACCACATTGTCATCAATCACAATGTACCATGATGGGAATCTAGTTGGAGTTAACTTTTCTTCTAACTACATGGGACAATGAGTGAAATATAAGGTGCGTTATCTTTCATAAGGTAGTTTTTCATCTAACACAACCACATCCTCATCGATCACATTGCACCATGATGTAAAGCTAGCTAGAGTTAGATTTCGTCCTTAAATCATTGCACAGTAAGTGATATCTAATGTGTGTTAGTATTCATAATGTAGTTTTACATCTGGCACAGCCATATTGTCATCAATCACAATGCACCGTGATGAAAATCTAGCTTGAGTTAGCTTTCGTTCTTAAAACATTGCACAATGAGTAAAACTAATGTATGCTAGCTTTCATAAGGTAGTTTTCCATCTAACATGGCCACATTGTTATCAAATACATTACACCGTGATGGAAATCTAGCTTGAGTTAGCTTTCCTTCTAACAACATGGCACTATAAGGGAAAGCTTATGTGTGTTAGCTCATTACACCATGATGAAAATCTAGCTGGAGTTAGCTTTTGTTTTAATAACATGGCATGATTAGTGAAAACTAATGTGTGTCCACTTTCATAAGGGAGTTTTCTAGGTAATAAAACCACATTGTCATCAAGGACATTGCGTCGTTTTGGAAATCTAGCTGGAGTTAGATTTCCAAAAAAAACACATCATCATCAATCACATTGCACCGTGATGAAAATCTAGCTGGAGTTAGCTTTAATATTTAAATCATTGCACGGTGAGTGAAATCTAACGTGTGTAAGCCTTCATCGGGTATTTTTCCATCTAGCACGACCACATTGTCATCAATCACAATGTACCGTGATGGAAATCTAGCTGGAGTTAACTTTTCTTCTAACTACATGGGACAATGAGTGAAGTCTAATGTGTGTTAGCTTTCATAAGGTAGTTTTCCATCTAACACAACCACATCGTCATCGATCACATTTCACCGTGATGGAAATCTAGCTAGAGTTAGATTTCGTCCTTAAATCATTGCACAGTAAGTGACATCTAATGTATGTTAGTATTCATAATTTTGTTTTACATCTGGCACAACCATATTGTCATCAATCACAATGCACTATGATGAAAATCTAGCTTGAGTTAGCTTTCGTTCTTAAAACATTGTACAATGATTAAAACTAATGTATGCTAACTTTCATAAGGTAGTTTTCCATCTAACATGGCCACATTGTTATCAAATACATTACACCGTGATGGAAATCTAGCTTGAGTTAGCTTTCCTTCTAACAAGATGGCACTATAAGGGAAAGCTTATGTGTGTTAGCTCATTACACCATGATGAAAATCTAGCTGGAGTTAGCTTTTATTTTAACAACATGGCACGATTAGTGAAACCTAATGTGTGTTCGCTTTCATAAGGGAGTTTTCTATGTAATAAAACCACATTGTCATCAAGGGCATTGCGTTGTTTTGGAAATCTAGCTGGAGTTAGATTTCATCATTAAATAGTTGCATGGTGAGGAAAATCTAATGTGTAAGCTTTCATAGTGTAGTTTTTCATCTAGCAGAACCACATTGCCATCAATCACAATGCACCATGATGGAAATCTAGTTGGAGTTAACTTTTGTTCTTAAAACATTGCACGCTGAGTAAACCTAATGTCTGTTAGCTTTTATAAGGTAGTTTCCATCTAACACAACCACATTGTCATCAAATACAGTACACCATGATGAAAATCTAGCTAGAGTTAGCTTTCCTTCTAACAACATGGCACTATAAGGGAAATCTTATGTGTGTTAGCTCATTACACCATGATAGAAATCTAGCTGGAGTTAGCTTTCATTTTAACAACAGGGCACAATGAGCTAGAATTCTAATTGTTGCCTCTTATCTGGCAACCTCTGTTTTCCCATAACGCATTGTTCAGGGAGTCATCTAATGCCTTAAAGGAATAGAAATTTTTAAAATTTAATTAGCAATCTCTTTTGGGAGCTTTCTTCTCATAGTCCTCCTATTTGTAGTATTTAATATCCAATATCAATTGTTTTTTAGGTACCTTATTAGTGAGGGGTACTTGTTAAACAATTTTTAATCCTTGGTGATGGGCTAGTGTTTGAACCTACGATAATATCATGAATTCAATGTACATGAGCTCAAGTGTCCTTACTTGTACATTACCCATCTGTTGGACTACCTTTCCAGTGTTGCAGCAACTGCTAGCTTCCTGAGACTCATGAAGAGTTGAAATTTGGTCCAAAGGGCACAAAGCTAGATTCCCACACAGATACTGGGACTGTTAAACTAACTTCTGACACTAATACTTTGTCAAGAATATATTCAAATTATAAACCTCCATAATCCGGTGTGCCCGTGGCTTTCAACAGTCCTCACAAACTGAATTCCAACTCAGCAATACCAGCAGGATCATATGGCCACTCAATTAATTTACATCAATAGCCAAACACCTCAGTTTTGGTGGCAGTTGTATCATCATCAAATGCTACTTCTGTGAGGTCTGATCTTGTGCATACATCTTCAGGTCAAAATTTGCCAACTATGGCACAGTCTTGGATCTATCAAACCTTTCACTTGGGATGAAGAAAATAGCATCATTTAATTGGAGGCTCTGCAAATGAAATAGTAATGGTAGAAGGTCATTATTTTTAAGACCGATTTTGATTGTATGGTCACTATCTTTCTTGTTGGAGGTGTGCCTGCCAATGCCTTAGAAGTGGTATTCTCCTTATCTTTCATTTTCTATCCTAACACGTGCCCAAAACATGTCATGTGTTATAGGACACATTAAAACTCATGTCCAGCATTTGTTAGTTCATGTCACATGCCCGACCCGTTGGACACGGACACGGAGGCCTATATGGCTGTGTCGTGTTTCATCACTTTTTATGCATTTCGAATAAAATTGTATCTTGCTGGAGCCGACCAATCATCTTAGCTTTCTACCTCTAGAATTAAATGAAACACAATTGAACCCCTTGAAAGGAACCTAACTGACTCATATAAATTACTTAACAATAATGTCCTAAATTCAAATAATTTTTTTTAGTACCTTGTAGCCTGAGTTGGAAAGAAAGAGACATGAAAAATAAAAGACGTGACCTGCAACTAGGATTTATGTATGTTGTGGTTTCCAGAATATCCATAATAGGGTGTTGTATTCATTTGGACATTTGTTTTGGCTCCTGTAGAATCTTTGTTGTGGCTTTCAATAGTCCTCACAAACTAAATTCCAACTCAGCAATACCAGCAGGATCATATGGCCATTCAATTAATTTACAACAGTAGCCAAACACGTCAGTTTTAGTGGCAGTTGTATCATCATCAAATGCTACTTCTGTGAGGTCTGATCTTGTGCATACATCTTCAGGTCAAAATTTGCCAACTATGGCACAGTCTGCTGGAACATTGGATCTATCAAACCTTTCACTCGGGCTGAAGAAACTAGCCTCATTTCATTGGAGGCTCTGCAAATGAAATAGTAATGGTAACAGGTCATTATTTTTAAGACCGGTTTTGATTGTATGGTCATTATCTTGCTTGTTGGAGGTGTTCCTGCCAGTGCCTTAGAAGTGGTATTCTCCTTATCTTTCATTTTCTATCCTGGCACGTGCCAAAAACATGTCATGCGTTTTAGGACACATTAAAACTCATGTCCGACATTTGTCAGGTCATGTCACATGCCCAACCTGTTGGACAAGGACACAGAGGCCTATATGGTTGTGTCATGTTTCATAGCGTTTTATGCATTTCGAATAAAATTGTATCTTGTTGGAGCCGACCAATCATCTTAGCTTTCTACCTCTAGAATTAAATGAAACACAATTGAACCCCTTGAAAGGAACCTAACTGACTCATATAAATTACTTAACAATAATGTCCTAAATTCAAATAATCTTTTTCAGTACCTTGTAGCCTGAGTTGGAAAGAAAGAGACATGAAAAATAAAAGACGTGACCTGCAACTAGGATTTATGTATGTTGTGGTTTCCAGAATATCCATAATAGGGTGTTGTATTCATTTGGACATTTGTTTTGGCTCTCAACAGTCCTCACAAACTAAATTCCAACTCAGCAATACCAACAGGATCATATGGCCACTCAATTAATTTACATCAACAGCCAAACACGTCAATTTTAGTGGAAGGTGTATCATCATCAAATGCTACTTCTGTGATATCTGATCTTGTGCATACATCTTTAGGTCAAAATTTGCCAACTATGGCATAGTCTGGTCGAACATTGGATCTATCAAACCTTTCACTTGGGCCGAAGAAACTAGCCTCATTTCATTGGAGGCTCTGCAAATGAAATCTTCTTGTTCAACATCATCTGCTACTGAGAGAATTTATGGTTCAACTCCTTTAGTTGTTTTAGTGGCTGCTGGCGGAGACATATTTGGTTCACAATTCACTGCTGTGACTGAACTGTCAGCTACAAAGAAGTTTGATGCTGCAGTTAAGAATTTGCCAATGAACATGCCCAGCCCAGAAACAGTTGTTCCTAATGAAAATATTATTTTAACTTCTGTTTCTGCCCCTGGCCTGGAACAAAATAGCTCCCCCTCACACACATAAAAGTAGATCCCCTCACAAAAGCATAATCAATCCTAACCTTCGATCTTTTAAGCTGATAGGTCTAAAAAGACTACACTCCAGCTTCACACCATCAGTATTTGGATTGGATCCCTCTTAGCTGAATAGGTCACTACTTAAGATGGATTTATGCTACTTTTATGCCATGAAAAGTAGAGCTATGAGTGCCCTAGCTGATATACAAGGATGGGCAATAATCAAATATGGTAGTTTTCATGGTAATGGTAGTGATTTGTCACATCTTAGGAATCATGGTATGGCAGTGATTTTTTGATAAGGGAATTAAAGAATCATGGTATGGCAATTATTTGTTGATAAGGGAATTAAAGAGTAAATCCAATGATTTTTAAATTTATTGCAGGATAGTTTCTCAAAGATTTAAATTGTAATGGTGCTTCTGGGCGCATGGCAATAGGTATCATGATAATGACAGTTTCATTTTTTTAATATCTCCTCATAGGATAACTCTACTTTATGTTAGGGGAAAGGGTCCACAATCTAGCTACAGTGATTATTGACTACTTCTTTTTAGGCTTTATGGAAAACTGAGAGTGGCACATTCAAATGCTGCAGTGAACATCAACTGTATATTGTGTGATTTACAATATGTGGGTTACAATCTGTGTGTTTGGGGTAATAAGACTGATTCCTGTTAGCTACGTGACATGTAAGAGAAGCTATTGTCATAGCTATGGGATCCATGTCAAATTTAGTAATGACTAGAATCACCACCTTTGGCCCGTTTGCAGGGGTAGAAGAGTTTTCATGTGAAGAAACATCTAAATGAGTTCTAGATTCCACATAAAACTAGACAGGATATTGGTAAATTCACGTTGAATCAATTTGGGAACCCTATTACCACTTCAATGGTCAGTCATCGAAGTTCACACGGATATTGTTGGACAACGAGAGAGTGCACGAACATGATAATTAATTATCTCTTTCAACCCGAACAAAGTATACTGCGATGTAAATCCAATGAATAGAGTGAGGCCAAGCTCCTTCTCATGATTTTTGCAATGACATGTCATATGTTTTAGACAGTCACAACCTTCTTCTTTTTGGTTTTATTGTGTAAGAAATAAGTGGGAAAATGTCAATCAAAATGGTTAGGGCAGCTGATTTTTTAGACCCTTTATTCTCCTTAAAGCAGTATGAGTGGAACAGTTCTGAGGCTTTTCTTCTAGACCTTTATCATGAGAGACTAAATCAAGTTTGCACTGTCAACTATTACCAATTTGCAGCTGAAGTTTGAATAACATTGTGGCTGATATCTATACTCATGAATAGTGAATTTTATTAATAAAAGGGTGTAATTATACCACCAGAATATATGTACGTTTGTCTTAAGGTGTTCAAGTGCAACAGGTGAATGCTGATATCTCCTTTTCTTGGCTAGTAATTGTTGATACAAATGACATATTTGTTACTGGTAATAATAGTTTACTTACCTTACAATTGAATGGATACTATTGTTGAGTGATAAACCATATCACATATTGCTAAAGTGTAGATAGAGGTAACCTATTGACTGCCACTGTTAGTCTGAGTGAAAGTTACAGGCTGCTAATCAACTGTCATGATTAATGTCTTTCCTTGGATTGAATCCTATGGCTATTATATCTTGATAAATCGTTGGCATCTTGCAATTACAAGCATTATTATCTAATATTGATGTTTGACAGAGAATTGATGATTGTACTTACTGCAGGCTTGCATTTCATATAGATCATATGCTAAACAATTGTATTAGTGGGCTGATTATGCTATAATATCCATATTGAACAAATACTTGACTGATAAAACCTCTCTAGTGTATCTTCCTCATTTTCTGTTTGACTCCATTGAAGGCACTAATCTTGTCTTAAGGTTATTGGAGGCAGTGGTGTTAGAAATTGCGTTGGCAGGTGCATTAAAGGGCTTTCCCCTTGAAACAGAATAGGATCTTGAAGAAGTTGAGAGCTTGGACAAAGGTGACAGTAGTCCAAGCCTCTCCTATGATTGCCATTCAATAGCATAAGGCCACTCTTGATGCTACACATCTAGCCTGCTAGTTTGAAGTTTGAACAGTAACACAGTGGAAGGGTATTTACAATGCCCATCCTAACTGCTTCCTGAAGCTTATTAGAGAAGTAATAAAATCAGAGTATACAATAGGATCCAACTTTTTGGCATCCTTGCTTAACCAAGCACCCTTGGCAACCTCATCTTTCCAAAGCGCAATAAAAGCTGAAACGGAACTACTTTCTTGATAAAAAACATACTTAACCTCATCTATTGGAGAGCATCTCTACTTGGACCTAGAAGCAGACTTAGATGCAAATACCCAAGTTGATGCATTAGTATCCTCGATGCCTCCATACCTCCATCTTAAATCAACTCATTTTCTTGAATATGTTTTCTGGCATAAGGATATAGTATTTTCTTTCATGGGATGGTGTGTATTCCTTTTGAGTAATGCATGCATTGTATAACTGTAAGTTTATGTTTCATAAGATTCCACACAGTGTGTTCTTAGTCTCCTGTCAAAGTATAAAATACCTATTGTACTGGTGAGAATTTGTAAATCAACATTGAAAACTACAAGGTTAGCATCTAACAAAGACAACAAAACGACTTTACCCTTTTGGTTGTGTTCCTCCAGGGAAAACAACTTTGTCAATCTCAAAGCAGATTGCTACAAGTCCCAAGGCCGACATGCTCTATCCTCCCCCTATCCTGTACAAATATTGGTCAAGTGTCTTAAATGTATTTTTTTACTAAGTGTTGATCATGCATATGTAACACATGTCCCAGATGATTGCAAGCTGAAGTTACATTAATGTATTATTGGTCTCTGTAAACATCAACCAGTGATGTTTGACTCGTTGTAGACTCCCGAATCCCTCCTGTTCTACATGAGTCTCCACTGAGAAGAGTACTCGGCTCAGAATTGCCTAGAGAATTGGGAATTGGAAGCTTGGCCAAACATGCAAATCTCTCCCTAATAATAACAATCCCAATCCAGAACACAAAAGTGGAACCCAACGTGGAAATGTGGTGGTTAAAACAGATTTTGAAAGGCAAAAATGGAAGCAAAAACCTTAAATTCAATGTTTAATATAAACACTCTCCCATTTCACTGTCTTATTCATTGTAAACGTGACCGTGGGGATAATTTTTATTCACAAGTGTGTTTGTCAGTCTGTTAAAGAGGCTGAGTTCACATTGTAGTGTTTTATTAGCTGTGTTTTTGCCATGTGAATGACTCAAGGAGGCTTCATTGTTGTTGTGTGAAGGAGGTATGTTCACATTCCAAGTATATGCTTCTAATATTAATTTCTATATCATACTTCCATATTTTATTATATCTTTATGAATCGGCTAGACTATGAAAGGTTCAGTTTTAAGATTTTTAATGAATCTGCTAGATTATGCCATACATTTATAAGGGCATGCTAATCATCTAATTCTGTCATACATTTATCAGAGTATGCCAATCATTTAATTCTGCCATAATTCTGCCAATCTTGATTCTTATCCATGGTTCCTAAGTCCAAACCTAATAGGACTCTTGATCAAGCATGGGAACGTTGTCTCTAGGTGGATCAAAGCAAGTCAAGTGCAAATATTGTCTGGATGTTATGTTTGGGGCCATAAGCATACTGAAACACCACAAAGTGAGAATCCAATGAGAAGATGTAGTTTGTGATATGGATACCAAACTCACCCCTTTGCTGAGATGGAGAAATTCCTAACCCAATGAAGAAATAAACAGGGTGGAACACAGTCTTAAGTTGGATAATCTGGGCCCTTGGCAAGGATGATGTGGGGATAGATTGTTTGTTTGCATAAGATGGCTTCAAAAGTAAAACCTAAATGTCTATATGGAAAGAGCTAAAAAAAATAGATAGTTTAGAAAAACCAACATTGAAAACAGATTCTAGATGTCAAAGCTATGCTCTAAAGGCATAAAATGTAACCAAGGAGCCATGTGGTAGTTGAGGTTGATCCGCATGGTGATAGGGAAAGAACTAAACTAAAAGTAGACGCTTCAGAAAAAAACATTAAAAACAGTCTCCGAATGTCAAAGTTATGCCCTTTTGAAGAAGCCCATAAAAGGTAACCAAGGTCAAGGTTATGCCCAGATTGAACTGATAAACGTGGGGCCATTGGACACTGGAAGAACTTGCTGCTGTTGGTATATTGTTTCAGTATTGGGTTCTGGAGAAGTGGGTAGCACTCTTACCTTCAAGTTCATCTCCTATGTCTTTATTGTTCCTTTCTTGGCAATCCTATTGTATACTACTTCATCAATTGTTGCAAGTGGGGCGGTCTTGTGCCCCCTTGAACTACCTTTGTTCAAGGATTGAACTAAGTCTCAGTTTCCTGTTGAGAACAAATCTCTTCATTCTTGTTCCCGAACTCCAAGATTTTTACGTACAACATATCTACAGGCCTTTGTGTAATCAACAGGGTATTTTTGTTGTTGATATTTTAGACAGTCACTATTTCCTCTCTCTGCACCATGAAATCCTTGCCCAGGTTGAAGTGATAGGTGTTAGGTGATTGGACAAAGAAAAAACTTGCTGGCGGTGGTGTATTGCTGGCAGCTGCTTGAGACTCTGCTTCAACGCATCTAGGCCCTATATTAAAGAAGACATCACTATATTAGATAGCCTCTTGGCTGTTTGAACATGGGTTGTATGCCACAAACAGGTTGCTAATAAAGGGAAACATGTTTGGCAACATCCTAAATACCTGTAAATTTGGAAGTTTGGGAACCCTGATTAGTTAGGAATTTAATATGATTGCCTGCTAAATAGTAAATACAATTGCTTTACAATAAATAGATACAAGTTCACTCATCAGTTATTCAAATTTCTGCAACCACCTGTAGGCTGTCTCTAAAATAAAACAGACTAATGACTATATGTATCTAACTAAAACAACGAGCATTGATACACTATCTACATTCAAAGTTCAAATTCTTTGGCCAGTCAAGAACATGCTTCTTTTACATTTATTTGAACATTGAGGATGTTTTATGAGGTGAATCACCTTTAGAAAGCAAGCAGTTCCATTTCACATTTTATGCTCATGGGACATATAAATGTGGCTTTTGAGATGAGGGCTGATTGAATAAGTGGCCCAGATGTCATATTTTCTTTTCATGCATTCTATTCTAATTTTAGTAAACTGTTTATTCCTGGGCTTCCCAAGGCTCTTAAAATATAGGTCTGGAATCTTAAATTCCATACTATACTATATTTTGTCGAATAATTCACAAATTTGTCTCATGTCATGATTTGAATAGGTGAAATAATGAATGCAAAACAAGAAAAGCAACCATTTTACGGTGGAGGGAGAGTTGTTTAGGGAAATATATAGTTTGTCAATTTGTGATAAATATAGAATATCTGGCAGTAGAGACAATTTCGAGGCATGGGTTTGAAATTTTAACGATGGCTACTCATCAGCTAGTATAGTATATGCTGCTTTGATTTTGGCATTTAGCTATGGCATTTTAACTCTTATTTAAATAATGGTTTTTCATGAACTAGGTAATAGTTTGAATTTGGCCTAACTGGTTTGAAATTTAAGTGTGACAAACTGTTACTAAAAGAGATTTTTAAGGTGTTAATAAACTAATCTCTCCTTGTAGGATAACTCTACTTTATGTTAGGGGCAAGGGAACACAATCTGGCTGCAGTGATTATTGACTGGTGGTGTATTGCTGGCAGCTACTTGAGACTCTGCTTCAACGCATCTAGGCCCTATATTAAAGCAGACTTCACTATATTAGATAGCCTCTTGGCTGTTTGAACAGAAGTTGCATGCCACAAATAGGTTGCTAATAAAGGGAAACATGTTTGGCAACATCCTAAATACCTGTAAATTTGGAATTTTGGGAACCCTGATTAGTTAGGTGTTTAATATGATTGCCTGCTAAATAGTAAATACAATTGCTTTACAATAAACAGATACAAGTTCACTTATCAGTTATTCAGATTTCTGCAACCACCTGTAGGCTGTCTCTAAAATAAAATAGACTAATGACTATATGTATCTAGCTAAAACAACGAGCATTGATACACTATCTACATTCAAAGTTCAAATTCTGTATAGCCAACGTCTGAAGAAGCAAGGATTAGATATGGTTAACATGCTCTTCTTAAATGAGCATATAAACCATGTCTTAGACTATGTATAAATATGTATACATATTAAATACATTATTTTTCTGAAAAATAGACTTGAGGCATAGAGGATGCTCCCTAAACGCCTTTTGGAACACTTCAGGAGCTTCCCATGTGTCATTAATGCTCAAGGAAAATGTAAGAGATTGTACACTCTTCATACAAATGCATGCTATTGAGAATGAGATTGATCTTCAGACATTTGTTATATGTTGATTGAAAGTTTAAACTTTAAACCAATCCATGCAAATCACTTCCATTTGTGCAAGAACATATGATACACTGTATACAACAAGATTGGTTGTGTTTGGAGTTACGCACCTTCCAGTGGACTGGTATCAAGGTGCAGTATGCCCTTCTCACTAGGAAATGGAGTTGACATGCCTCTAACTTTTAATAAAAACCGCTGTACATCTTGAATGTTAGTTTCAAATGAGAACGGATGTGCCTCTCTTCTCTCTGAAATGTTAAAACATGATGCTCAAGTAAGTGAAATGCTTAAGTTGGGGTTTTTTTGATTGTAGGGTTTAGGAGTCCTTCTCGTGTGGCACCCTCCTTTCCCTTTCCCCTACCTACCCCTAACAAAACTAGAGTTCATGCGTTGTCTTTTCTAGTTTGTGATTCAAGGTGAAATCATTTCTGGTGGATGGAAATGATGCCTGACCCTAGCGAGTTATTTCCTTTCATCAAAAATAATTCCAATGTAAACCCTAATGATTCCTTCAACCAAATCCACCCCCATTGATACAAGAAATGGATTCCCTGGTTGGAAACTGATCTGATTCAAAAACCATAAACAAATGGAGATTTTGATCCGGTTTGAAGATTCTGCATTTCTTTGTATATTTGTGTGCGGGTGTGGAACTTACAATAGGTGATTCCCTATATTTTCTATTACTTGATTCTTGGCACACCATATAATTATACGATTGCAAAGGTACATATGATTGCTATAACAAAACTTATTAGTCGCACAAAGACCATAATGCATACATGTTCACATCTTCATTGGATAATTCACAAGTCTTAAGCAAGATGATAGTAAAGCAGAATCAAATTATCACATCCATGATTGGGGACTGCAGTAATCTCATGACGCAATTAATGTTCTCAGCATGGGAGAGCTCGAAAACATTATTCATGATTCACAAATCACGATTCTTGATAGTATTTATGATTGGGGACTGACAGCATTCACGATTCATGACTGACAACCTTCACGATAAATTTTGACCAAGCTTTGAGTATTGTTCACTCAATTGTATGGATAGTGCTGAGAGAAATTACATCAGGAAAAGTTGCAATCTTCATTAACTCTAGAAACTATTTAGGCAGTATTCAATTTTTTTAGACATTACTTCAAATACATGGCATGCATTCTCAATAAACATTACCTGATTAGGATCGATCCAGATTTGAATAAATTGGTCCTCTTCAACACTTTAGCTCTCTATCATAGTGGGTTCTCAATGCTTTTTCGTTGTGAGTTCTATGTGTTGTGTCAGCATGTCGGTGCTAGGGCATGAGATGTTCTCAGTCACCGTTCGTCCCAGTGATTTAGTTACATTGAGTATTCTTAGCTATGCCATAGAACTGTTAATTAGGGAGGTATGAGTAGTTGTCAGGCATGCAAAAATCAGGGTAGAGTATTATTAGCTATACCGTAGAACTCATAAACACAGAAAGAGCAGTTGGGGAGGGATGGCAGTCGGGCTTGCATACTGGGCAGAGGTTTTGTTCTTTGTTGTGCATTTTGAGGTTTTGTTCTTTGTTGTGCATTTTGATTTTGAGATTTTTTTATGATTTTGTGTTTTTTTTTATGATTTTGTTTTATTTTTTATGATTTTTTATTTTAATGTTATTTTTAGTAGTTGTGTTTTTATTATGCTTTTTACATGTGTGTTTTAGAAGGCCAAATATTTTTTATTTTTCATTACTAGAATTTAGGGAAACCGCCCTTGATATCCACCCTTGAGGAAAACTAAATATATCAAGATGCCCTATTTGACAAGGTTAACAAACCCACACTTTTGGGATCGACATTAAAGAGTTGAATTTATTGCAATGGATCTACCCATAAATCAACCAAGATATGAGTCCATATTTCTCAAGGAACAATTACATTTGTATTGATCTTTCTGAGTCCACAAACCCACAGAAATATCAACAATAAGGGTTGAGTAACGAAGAACAAATTTTAAAAATTGTTGTTTTCCTACCATGAATCAACAATTTTCTCCATTCCAATGGGAACCCCCAATTGGTACCAGGCACCACATATTTCCTACTTAAACTAGTTCTTAGCCAATCTCTATATTATTTCACAAGACAACCATGCTTTAGTACCTCCCATGTTATACCATCCAAGTTAAGTTCCAAAACCCAAACCACATTGGGCTCAACACCCAATCCAGCTCCTAATCATGTGTCATGTGAGTTGACAACCAAGTATAATGTGCACAATGCATCTCAACCTCATCTCTCTCTCTCTAATGTGGGTCCTTAGTTGTTTGATGGTATATGGTATACACTTATTTGACATAAATTTTTAAACCACCTACTCGAGGCCAAGGGAATCAATTTAGATCCACCATGTTACTCAATGACCCCATTGAGTTAAGTTCTAGAAAAAGTTGTTTTATGAGATCATGTTTGGTAATCATTTCTCAAGATTTTTAGGGGAGACAATGAAGGTTGTAGATCCCTTGGAAAGTGGTCCATTGAGAAATCTTGTATTTAAACCGAATTCTCCATTTGATAAATCTGTAGCATTTATCTGCTGCTGCAAACAACTCATTATTTTATGCTGCATGCTTTCAGTCACAGCATTCCTTCCTGTTTTTTAAGCAACAGTTAAGCCAAATTTCTCTTTTTTGTGAACATAGGTATCTTGTTCCATTAAAATAGTCCTTTTAGTGGAATATAAGAAAGTTATATCACCTATCTTGTGGCAGATCATTGTAGCATCCTTGTCCATATTCCTTGCTCAATTTCCTTTATTAAATGGCCCAAATTAACATCTCCCTTTAGATACGCCAGAAATACTGGCATTGTATTGCAGAGTAAATTTGCAATTTTCTTGTCATAAACTGTTTGAGCAGATATATTTCTCTGCACTAAAAGCTAGTTGTCCCTATTATGCATCGAGAAGTAATGGACACACAAGTTGAGGATTCACAAGCTGCATAGGTGAAGTTTGACATGGCTTAAATTTAAGTACTCACTGGAGTGGTTGTAGTGGAAGGGTAAGCAATGTTAACTTTTGGTTGTGGTCTTTATAACCAATGTTCTTTGTTGGTCCAAACTTTGGCATGATTGTCTTCTTGGACTATTAAATGGCTCCTTTTGGTCTTTTAAGGACAAAGAGGCTTCTGTGTGGTCTTCCGGACTGTTAAATGGCTCCTTTTTATTTGACTTCCATGCATTGCTACTTTGTTTATAAACTAATAATGTTTGCACTAAATATGCTTATTTTGTTGTGGGTAGCCCAGCCTAACTAAAGCCAAAACAAAATTGAGCCACATCAACCATGGAGCCTTTGTAAACCACACATACTGTTGCATTACCTCATTCCTTATTCTGCTTGTAGACAACTTGTAATCAAGTGAAACCCTGGCCATATATAATTGAGTATGAAGATGTATGGGTATCATACATAACATATACCTTACATGAGCACATTGTTGGTGGGATGTTTCCAAAGGCCATGAAAGGACTTGAATTAAATATGTATTGAAGCCATATGAGTGGCACAACCATAGCGTCTAAATCCTAATTGCATTGTATCAACATTGTTTCTAATGGACCTTGGATTTGTGGGGATACCCTTATCTTGTTCTCTTCATGATTTAAAGGTTTTTCTAATGACCATATAACTTAGTTATATTTCCCTATGTGTGTGGAGTTCTATGAGAATAGGAAGGGAAGAATACCAAAAGTAAACGAGGAAGGCAAAATGTAGAAAGGAAATAGCAAGCCAAGCCTAATTTGGAAATGATTTGCATTGTTGGGTTACCCTAAAGGAAGAAGGGAAGGAAGGGAAGGTGTTTTCTAATATTATATTATGGAAGAAGGAAGGATTAGATGATCATACCCCAATCATAGATCAATATTAAAAAACATTATGGCCCCTTTGATATAATAAAAAATCCATAGATATAAGGAAAGGGATATTGGTTATATATGGTGGCCTTAATATTCAACTCTATGTAATCTATACACAACAGCTAGGATCCATCCTTCTTCCTCACAAAGATAATTGGTGTTCCCCAAGGTGACATGCTAGGTTGGATCAACTCTAAATCCAAAAAATTCTTCATATGCATCTACAACTAATGAAATTAAAGCATGGGCATTGAATAAGAGAACTTATATGGTCTTTGGTTCAACAAATAACACCAAATCACAATTGGGAGGAAGCCCATGCAACTCTTCAAGAAAAACATCTGGAATTTCTTACAAGATGGGATACTGAGTCAAAACTATGCCACCGCAATATGCATCTAGTAGCCCTTCTTCGGACTTATTTTCAACTACAATAATGATACAAATTGCAAGGATACAACCATGTTTGTACCTCTCAAGACCTTTTCCTTCCCTTCATCATCTAAGAAATGAACTAACTATCTTATGTAATCTAGCACAAACGAATGCACCTCCAACCAATCCATTCCTATGATTACATCATAAGATCCCATTATTTTCTAACACTAGGCTATTTGAGAGGGAAAGTAATTAGATCTACTCGTTAGATAGAAGTGCATTTACAAGATTATATATTAAACCATAATAAAATTATTCAAATATCCATTGTCATGGATTGTTAGTGAGATACCTAGTGTACTATATTTATGAATTAGAAATATTACCAATATTCTATCCCAATTAGAGGTAATCGTCTTTATTATGGAGGCTGATTCAATTAGTCAATTAGTGAAGAATTTATAGAGTTTAAGAAAATATTGGATAGGATTTATGTTGATAAAGAGTAGTGATCCTTTCTCATAATAATGCACACTCTATAGCCTACAACCTTCCATATTATTATCTAGTTTCTTATCATCTCTCACCATTATCCACTATGACTATAGAGGATGAATCCCCCAACCGATATTTATTTTTATTTAAGATAAAGTTTTGTATCTTAGTTGTGAGGATCAATCCTCACCTATTATCCAAAGTTTGGAACTTAGAGCCCTAGATTCATCGTGAGGATGGTTGAATAATATGGTGGGAAAAATCTAATTGCTCAACACAAATCAAACTCACTCTAAATGGTTTCATAGCTCAATTATGTTGCTCATTTTTAGATCTAGGTCTTGAGACCGATTCTCCATGTGTCCTTGAATGACTCTTTTATGCAAGTTAAAGCTCATCGTAAAATCCAATCCAAGGCTCAGATTGATCTTTATGTGAATTTAATCTTACATTTAGTTGTAATTTTTTTGTTACGAATGGGCATGCTTCCTTTATGAGTGAATGAAGAGCTAGTTTGGTTCTGGGTGAGTGGTTCGTTTGAAACTTGGTTCCTTTGTATGGCCTTCCAATGGCTAGGGGACACTGCTATAAATCAAAAAACAAAGGAAAAATTTCCCAAATGCACTTTGGGTTACTTCATTGGGGTCAATGGGCTCAAACCTTCCATAACCATACATGATTTCTATATAGGTGATCTCTTTAGTCAACACTAGCCCCATGTTTCCATTTATAAATTAATTATTTCAAAGAGAAAATTAAGCCATCACACTCAATTCCTTTTCTACTTTTGTATTTTTAATATGACACGTGGACCATGCTTTACCCATTTGCATTCGTGTCAGAGACTGAATATGTAGGCTAGGTTATGCTATTGTATGCACTTGGGGGGTATTATTAAGACATGTAGATGGCCCTTTAGACTTTGATCTAATTATTCCCATCAAGAAGAGTATGATCAATTTTCAATACCCATGTGGGCCTTCAAGTCCCTCAACTCACAAGATTTCTCAATCGACCACTTTCCAAGGGATCTACAACCTTCATTGTCTCCCCTTAAAATATTGGGAAATGATTACCAAACATGATCTCATACAACAACTTTTTCTAGAACTTAACTCAATGGGGTCATTGAGCAACATGGTGGCTCTAAATTGATTCCCTTGGCCTCGAGCAAGTGGTTTAAATTTTTTTGTCAAATAAGTGTATACCATATACCATCAAACAACTAAGGACCCACATTAGAGAGAGAGACGAGGTTGAGATGCATTGTGCACATTATACTTGGTTGTCAGCTCACACGACACATGATTAGGAGCTGGATTGGGTGTTGAGCCCAATGTGGTTTGGGTTTTGGAACTTAACTTGGATGGTATAACATGGGAGGTACTAAAGCATGGTTGTCTTTTGAAATAATATAGAGATTGGCTAAGAACTAGTTTAAGTAGGAAATATGTGGTGCCTGGTACCAATTGGGGGTTCCCATTGGAATGGAGGACATTGTTGATTCATGGTAGGAAAACAACAATTTTTAAAATTTGTTCTTCGTTACTCAACCCTTATTGTTGATATTTCTACGGGTTTGTAGACTCAGAAAGATCAATACAAATGTAATTGTTCCTTGAGAAATATGGACTCATATCTTGGTTGATTTATGGGTAGATCCATTGCAATAAATTCAACTCTTTAATGCCGATCCCAAAAGTGTGGGTTTGTTAACCTTATCAAATAGGGCATCTTGATATATTTAGTTTTCCTCAAGGGTGGATATCCTTTTAAATTGAGACCTATATCATGAGCCGTATATTTAGGCTGAACATGCCCACGGTTAGTTGCAATAATTTATAACTATTTAATAAGAGGATCCACCACATGAACTTCTTCATTAAAAGGCAGAAACGAAGAAGTCGAGCAACATTCCACATTGCTTGTAGAATTGAGACGCCACATAGTCATCATTTTCATCATCATCCTTGTCATCATCACCATATTAAATAAAGTCACATACATAAAACATTATTGCCATCATTAATCGTATTAAATAAATTCACATATATAAAATATCATTACCATCATCATCATCACTCCAAAATTACAATTTATATACCTCAATTCTAGTAATGAAAAATAAAAAATATTTGTCCTTCTAAAACACACATGTAAAAAGAACAATAAAAACACAAATACTAAAAATAACATTAAAATAAAAAATCATAAAAAATAAAAGAAAATCATTAAAAAAAACACAAAATCATAAAAAGAACTCAAAATCAAAATGCACAACAAAGATCAAAACCTCTGCCCAGTATGCAAGCCCAACTGCCATCCCTCCCCAACTGCTCTTTCTGTGTTTATGAGTTCTACGGTATAGCTAATAATACTCTACCCTGATTTCTGCATGCCTGACAACTACTCATACCTCCCTAATTAACAGTTCTATGGCATAGCTAAGAATACTCAATGTAACTAAATCACTGGGATGAACGGTGACTGAGAACATCTCATGCCCTAGCACCGACATGCTGACACAACACATAGAACTCACAACGAAAAAGCATTGAGAACCCACTATGATAGAGAGCTGAAGTGTTGAAGAGGACCAATTTATTCAAATCTGGATCGATCCTAATCAGGTAATGTTTATTGAGAATGCATGCCATGTATTTGAAGTAATGTCTAAAAAAATTGAATACTGCCTAAATAGTTTCTAGAGTTAATGAAGATTGCAACTTTTCCTGATGTAATTTCTCTCAGCATTATCCATACAATTGAGTGAACAATACTCAAAGCTTGGTCAAAATTTATCGGGAATGCTGTCAGTCATGAATCATGAATGCTGTCAGTCCCCAATCGTGAATACTATCAAGAATCATGATTTGTGAATAGTGAATAATGTTTTCGAGCTCTCCCATACTGTGAACATTAATTGCGTCATGAGATTACTGCAGTCCCCAATCATGGATGTGATAATCAGATTGCAGCACTAATGTCCCCAATCATGGATGTGATAATCTGATTCTGCTTTGCTATCATCTTGCTTAAGACTTGTGAATTATCCAATGAAGATGTGAACATGAATGCATTATGGTATTTGTGCGACTAATAAGTTTTTTTATAGCAATCATATGTACCTTTTCAATCGTATAATTATATGGTGTGCCAAGAATCAAGTAACAGAAAATATAGGGAATCACCTACTGTAAGTTCCACACCCGCACACAAATATACACAGAAATGCAGAATCTTCAAACCAGATCAAAATCTCCATTTGTTTATGGTTTTTGAATCAGATCAGTTTCCAACCAGGGAATCCATTTCCTGTATCAGTGGGGGTGGATCTGGTTGAAGGAATCATCAGGGTTTACATTGGAATTGTTTCTCATGAAAGGAAATAACTCACTAGGGTCAGGCATCATTTCCATCCACCAGAAATGATTTCACCTTGAATCACAAACTGGAAAAGACAACGCATGAACTTTGGTTTTGTTAGGGGCAGACAGGGGAAAGGGCAAGGAGTGCGCCACAGGAGAAGGACTCCTAAACCCTACAATCACAAAAACCCCAACTTAAGCATTTCACTTACTTGAGCATCATGTTTTAACATTTCAAAGAGAAGAGAGGCACATCCATTCTCATTTGAAACTAACATTCAAGATGTGCAGTGGTTTTTATTAAAAGTTAGAGGCATGTCAATTCCATTTCCCAGTGAGAAGGGAATACTGCACCTTGATACCAGTCCACTGGAAGGTGAGTAACTCCGAACACAACCAATCTTGTTGTATACAGTGTATCATATGTTCTTGCATAAATGGAAGTGAGTTTGCATGGCTTGGCTTAAATTTTAAAATTTCAATCAACATATAACAAATGTCTGAAGATCAATCTCATTCTCAATAGCATGTGTTTGTAGGAAGAGTGTACAATCTCTTACATTTCCCTTGAGCATATATGACACATGGGAAGCTCCTGAAGTGTTCCAAAAGGAGTTTAGGGAGCATCCTCTATGCCTCAAGTCTATTTTTCAGAAAAATAATGTATTTAATATATATACATATTTATACATAGTCTAAGACATGGTTTATATGCTCATTTAAGAAGAGCATGTTAACCATACCTAAGCCCTGCTTCTTCAGACGTTGGTTATACAGAATTTGAACTTTGAATGTAGATAGTGTATCAATGCTCATTGTTTTAGTTAGATACATATAGTCATTAGTCTATTTTATTTTAGAGACAGCCTACAGGTGGTTGCAGAAATCTGAATAACTGATGAGTGAACTTGTATCTGTTTATTGTAAAGTAATTGTATTTAGTATTTAGCAGGAAATCATATTAAATCCCTAACTAATCAGGGTTCCCAAGCTTCCAAATTTACAGGTATTTAGGATGTTGCCAAACATGTTTCCCTTTATTAGCAACCTATTTGTGGCATACAACCCCTGTTCAAACAGCCAAGAAGCTATCTAATATATTGATGTCTGCTTTAATATAGGGCCTGGATGCATTGAAGCAGAGTCTCAAGCAGCTTCCAACAATACACCACCAGTCAATAATCACTGCAGCCAGATTGTGGACCTTTGCCCCTAACATAAAGTAGAGTTATCCTACAAGGAGAGATTATTTTATTAACACCTTAAAAATCTCTTTTAGTAACATTTTGTCACACTTAAATTTCAAACCAGTCAGGCCAAATTCAAACTATTACCTAGTTCATGAAAAACCATTATTTAAAAAAGAGTTAAAATGCCATAGCTAAATGCCAAAATCAAAGCACCATATACTATACTAACTGATGAGTAGCCGTCGTTAAAATTTCAAATCCATGCCTCGAAATTGTCTCTACTACCAGATATTCTATATTTATCACAAATTGACAAACTATATATTCCCCTAAACAACTCTCCCTCCACCGCAAAATGGTTTCTTTTCTTGTTTTGCGTTCATTATTTCACCTATTCAAATCATGACATGATACAAATTTGTGAATTATTCCACAAAATATAGTAAAGCATGGAATTTAAGATTCCAGACCTATATTTTAAGAGCCTTGGGAAGCCCAGGAATAAACGGTTTACTAAAATTAGAATAGAATGCATGAGAAGAAAGTATGACATCTCCCCACTTATTCAATCAGCCCTCATCTCAAAAGCCACATTTATATGGCCCATTGAGCATAAAATATGAAATGGAACTGCTTGCTTTCTAAAGGTGATTCACCTCATAAAACATCCTCAATGTTCAAATAAATCTAAAAGAAACGTGTTCTTGACTGGCCACTCGTACCAATCAATTTTCACAATTCCCTTCCAATGAAGAGAACAAATTAGCTCCAAATAATAACTGGAAGGGCAGCGCACCACAAAGTCAGTGAATCCGGGAAAAGTCATTATTTTTTATACGATATGACTTCATTAATCACTCCCTTGGTCAAAGCATCAACATCATAATTTTTCCCAAATAATTTCACAAATTCCATGTCTGGGTCCATTAAATACTTGCAAATAGAATATTCAAAACATAAATACAATACACAGAAGAAACAAACATTGCAAACACAACATTTTGTGGAAGATATAGTAGTAAATCTGAAATAACAATTAAGAGAATTAGAAGCATTCAATGAATTTTATAAAAATACTGCCTCATAACAATTTCAAATAAATTAAAACATAGTACTGAACAAAACCATACTCAATACAGGAATCCTTGTATTCACAATATAATGTATACTGGAACCTTAGTGTGTGCTAAAAGATCCTTTTTGAAAACCATTATTTTGAAACAAAAGATGACTATACTATAAGAAATATGTTACAACTTCATGGTGAATATAGATAGCTTCAGTGCTATTAAAACTGATATTTGTATCTCTACTTTTGAATACACAACTTACTAGATGCATCAGGTTGCCCATGAAAAGTATGAGCAAATTTTCAAGCAGAAGACACTTAAATACACATAGGAACCTAAGAAAAAGGGAAAAGAAGCAGCCTTAGTTTACAGGTACCCAGTGGAAAACTTTCTATCATCTTGAATTTCCATGCCCAACAGTACAACGTACCCTTTTCACATACATTGAATCATGTTTGCTACTTCTTGGCGAGTATTTTTGGGACCACCCAAAAACCATGAAACAATCCCAACTACATATCTAGTTCTATATGCAATGTAATGTTTCATCCATTGCCTTTACATCTTTACAAGTTGATAACTTCATTCCTAATTTAACAGGAGTTACCCCTGACTTAATCAGGCATATCAAACTTTTTAGTACCTCTTATGCATACTTCGTCTTGGACATGAATATGTTGCCATCCATCTATCATAATTCCACATGTAACTAGCTATGAATTAGCCCCAATCTATAACTTTAATGGATTCTTTATTCATCTTACACATTAGATATGCTTTCCCCTTTTTCACCTACTCTCCCAAATCACTTCTCTTTTGAAAGGCATTTTAGAAATCCATCTAATAAATGGACCACTTAAATTAAGTTGTCATGGCTAACACCAATATGATCGTATTTATCTTCACATCAGATTCAAAGGTTTTCTTAATGTCAGAACCTTCTTTTTTTGCAAAACCTTTAGCCACTAACCTTGTTATGTGCTCACCAACCTAATTACCTGCTCTATACTCTCCTATAGATCCACACACAAATTTTCCATTACTCAATAAACTTTGTCTTACTGCCTATAATAATGAGATCATCCACATGCTAAATCATAATCACAATATCATCACCATCACTGATTTACATAAATACTTAGATCTGATGGACTTATATCAAGTCCATTCACTCAAGTTCCCAAGCTCTAGAAGCATATTTGAGCCATACAGTGCCTTTTTCAGCAGTTGTTCTTTCCCTTTTTGCTCAAAGCCTTGGGGTTGCCACATACATACTTCCTCTTCCAAATCTTCATTTATAAATGCACTTTCAACATCCATCTAATGAATGACCCATTTGAACTATAGCACCACGACTAACACTAGTATAATTGGCATTCATCTATGTCAGTGGTTCCAAGGTTTCCTTGAGTCTCAATACCTTCTTTATATGCAATACCTTATTCACTAACCTTGCTCTGTGCTTGTCAACTTATAATTCTTGACTGGTTTTTCCAGCCCGACTTGGACCACTTTATTCTGCAAGCCTCTTAAGATCAAATTTGTCTTCAATAGACCATTCAAATTGATCTAGTATGAATTTCCCTGGATATGGTTGTCATCAAGATTCAAGTACAACATATTTATTGACAATGGTATTTCTCCAAGATAAGGATCTTGTCTACCTTGAACTCATCACCATAACCTCTAAAAAAGTACACATGTTTTTATCTTCAAGTTATTTATTTTGCTTTCATAAAATAATCATAGGCAATACAATCGAAGACTTCTTAACTGTAGCATTAGACTTCTTTGTAGTTGACAGTTCAGTCATAGTAGTGAATTGTGAACCAAATATGTCTTCGTTGGCAGCCACTAAAACAGCTAAAGGATTTGAACCATAAATTCTCTCAGTAGCAGATGATGTTGAACAAGAAGATTTCACTTGCAGAGCCTCCAATGAAATGAGGCTAGTTTCTTCAGCCCGAGTGAAAGGTTTGATAGATCCAATGTTCCACTAGACTGTGCCATAGTTGCCAAATTTTGACCTGAAGATGTATGCACAAGATCAGACCTCACAGAAGTAGCATTTGATGATGATACAACTACCACTAAAATTGACGTGTTTGGCTGCAGATGTAAATTAATTGAGTGGCCATATGATCCTGCTGGTATTGCTAAGTTGGAATTTAGTTTGTGACGACTGTTGAAAGCCAAAACAAATATTCTACAGGAGCCAAAACAAATGTCCAAATGAATACAACACCCTATTATGGATATTCTGGAAACCACAACATACATAAATCCTAGTTGCAGGTCACGCCTTTTATTTTTCATGTCTCTTTCTTTCCAACTCAGGCTACAAGGTACTAAAAAAGATTATTTGAATTTAGGACATTATTGTTAAGTTATCTTTAGTTTGTACAATCTAAACCATATGTCAACATTTATTGAATGCTTTTAATCTTGTGTCCTGGCTATGTATCATAGGAGCTGCAATTTTGATATGTTTTTGTCATATCTTAAGGAAATTGAAGTGTGATGCCAAATATTCATTTTTTTTCATTGAATGTACAGATTGTAGAATCACATATTCAGCCTGAAGAATTATGTACTATGTAGGAATATGCCCGATGGTTTCTTTCTTCAAATTCATTGTTGTCAAGGTAAGAGTTAAGAAAAATATGGTTTTCATCAAAGAACTGAATGTGCAAAGCTTAAACCCATTTTCCCAACAGATTTTCAAGAGGTCTGTATAAACTATAATCTTCTAAATATCACGTGTACAAAAGGCCAAGCAACAAGGTGTTTCCTTCAGTATACATTGAAGGTGTTACACAACTTGCCTTTGATGATATAACACCACAAAGTCCAGATTTTCCTTATATTCAAGGTTTGAGTTTCTCTATTTATGATTTTGATTGTAGGGATTGGTGATAAATTTCTAATAGGTATTTAGAAACTACATTGACTTTTATGAAAGCTTGAGTGAGCCAGGTCTGCCAGAAGCAGGGACTATAACTAGTAAGTTATCTAATGACGTAACATGTAGCATCAGTGACAAAGAGCAGAGTCACAGTTGTAACATGTTTTACCCAGACAGGTAGTGCATAATTTTGGCAAGCTTTTTCATCTATTTTTGTGAGCTAGTCTGTCAAAGAAATGTAATATCTGGATTCATTTCTCACCCACTGGTATTTTTTCTTCCTTCCTACTGTCCTTTATCACGAGTGGACTTGGTGACCTAGAAAATTGTTGTAGAACACAATCACTTACCACAAATCGATAAAAGGGTATGACTGCAATGATAATGAGCCAAAAAAGTGCTAATAGCATGCACTTATATGTTAAAATTTTGCACAGATAATAACAAATGTTAATATCAACAATTACTACACAAATATTCATGCACTTTAGATAGGACTTTAAAAGAATGACCTATTTGCAGTCCAGACATTAGAGAAGAAATCTGAGTTCCTTGATGTTCAGCGAATTCGCAAAGATGCATGGCCTACTATTTTTAATGATGCTACAGCAGGAGATCAAAGTATTACACAGATCATTTGGTGAGTCAACTTTTACTTGTAAAGGCATAGGGATCTTAGTTGTAAATAGTTAAAATGAAGTATATGAGTCAGTTAGGTTCCTTTCAAGGGGTTCAATTGTGTTTCATTTAATTCTAGAGGTAGAAAGCATGTCCTCTGTGTCCTCTATGTCCCATGTCATTGTGTCATGTGACTTAGATAAAAAGGAAAACCTGCCCATTCACTATTTCAATAATTTATGGTCATAAGTAGGATTAATAAATCAGATGGATAGTAAATGAATGAATGTTGTGGGTCAAAATAAACTCCAGTTTTAGTAAAATTGGTAACAAAGTCAGTGTGGTTCATCAATAGGCTTCAAGTTCCAAATTTCAAAGACCATCTAGACATAATGGTGAATTAATTCTAGTTATGGAGAAATTAAAGACTTCCTCATGATACAAATCACAAATGAAGGCCCCTAAATGGTCGTTCAATGATGGAGAAATGAAAGACAAAATGGAAAAAATAAGGTGAAAAGAGGGACCTTCTGTTAGTCTCCTAGGGCATTTGTGCCTTTCCCAACGAATGGATAATGTTGGAAGCTATATGGGTAGGATAGGCCATGAGTGGCAATGTACCTTTGCATATTTCAGTTATTCATGGTATTCAAAATGTCATTGATGCAAATAATAAAAAATTTATTTCCAGTATCTATGACATAGCTGGTGCAGCTAAAGATTTTAAATCTCTGGCTTGAGTGTTCTGTAACATAATAGGGTACATGATATATGGAGGAACCTTTAGAAATTCCCATGAGTATGTGAACAATCCCATAGGTGACAAGCATGGCTCACATGTATAGTGGAGCCTTTGACATGGTATGTAACCTCTTGTTCTTTCCTGCACATAAGGTATGCTCCTAAAAATGTGAAAATAAATAACCCAACACATGAGGTCGGCCCAATTCAAAAATTCCAAATAAAAATAAAAATAAAAATTTTGCCAAGTTGGGTCCATAAAAATTCATAAAAAATGTGTATAAATAGAGACAATGCGCCTCATTTTGGAGTATGGAATTTCGAGAGCAGTGGACTGAGATTTTTTGGGTGATTGAGGCTGTGGACTGAGGAAATTCGAAGGAGAAGTCCAATCATATACACAGACCCAAATGTTTGGAGAAGGATAACATATTTTGGGTTGGTGTTGGAGGCTTTTCTACACATGATGCAATCCCGAATGTTTTGCAGCATGCCCAAATTTTTTGCAGCAGTCCCGAATTTTGTTTGCAGCAACAGACTGAGGTGATCTTAGTGGTGACCAGTGTAGCAAGTGTCTTAAAAAAACAAATTGGGTGTTTTGTTTGTAGTTCTAACAAAGGAAATTCAGAATACACCAGTCAAAGCATGCATGAACAGTCTTAACTTGGAAGTGTTAAAACAGTCTGATTTCATGCTTGAATGAGGGTGAAGTTTGACTAATATATATAGTCTCGAATTCACACAATCATCAACAGTCTGAATTTCCTTTTGTGCCTAAATAGTTCAAGTTTTTTATTTCTTTCTCCACCGAAGTTGATGGTCAATCTATGTTGCAAACAGTCCAAGTTTTGACCAGCATATACTTACACAGTCACAAGATTGATGATGCATACACAGTCCTAGTGGTGACACTATTGGAGGGTTATCCATAGTGCAAAGTCCACAGTTCAAAATTGCTACTCATCACACAGTATGAATCAATGTAAGATGCATGATGATGAGACCTTGATTATCATACCTTGAAATGATAAAAGCAGACCTTGATGTGATGATGATGAGAGAAAAATTCCTTGGGTCATATTCTAGTGCAGCCATACACATCCCAGCGTTTTCTTCAAGATTAAACAGTTAGGTCCTCTACAGACACGTACACAAACCCACATGTGATCTTGACATGCACTGATCAAGGTCT
This sequence comes from Pseudotsuga menziesii, assembly GCA_001517045.1. NCBI lineage: Eukaryota > Viridiplantae > Streptophyta > Pinopsida > Pinales > Pinaceae > Pseudotsuga > Pseudotsuga menziesii. The sequence continues at coordinate 511,903 of LPNX010119853.1, forward strand.
TCTACAGCAGACCAACACAGCCCAGTATGAAGATGATGCAAACCTAATACATATTCTATAATGGTGATGAGCATGCAATCCTATGATGATATATGTTGATGATGCTACCCTATACACGATGTACACTATGATGGTACCCTATATATGATGCATATACTTTGATGATCATGCATACAAAACATGAAATCCCTAGGATGATGATGACTAGAATACAGAGTCAAGCCTAAAAGTGATGTCCAGTGGTGAAGAATGCAGTTGCATGTATACAATGTATGTATGTATAGTGAAGTAGACTGTAGTGTATGGACAATTATACATACAATGGTGTATGAACAGTCATGAAGATGCATATGCACACTATGATGTTGATTATTTATGATGATGATGTATGCATGATGGTGCATGCTAATCTATGATATATGTCTTGTTAACTATGATGGCGCCTTGGACATGATGATGTGATGGTACCCTATTATGTTACATACCTTGATGGACGATTTGAAAACCTTGGGAATTGTTATCCAAACAATTGCATTGTAATTTTGGAGATTCACAAAGTATGTGTGATTGAAGCAGTTAGTAAGGTTGAGGGTAAACTATGGAGGTTGGGTACAAATTCATCAAAAAAATGAGCTACTTACCAGAAATCCTAGCATTACCGGTAAATGATCTCTGAGGAGTGTGGGCATAAACTTCTACTATCTACTGGAATTCTGATCCATAGTGATCTAATACAAATGCCTCCAAAGGATGGACCTAAATAGTAAAATATCTTGGGGAGAAAACAGATATCATACAAGAATACTTTAAATTTCTTGGTTGGAAATCTTGAAAAATGACAAGTAGGAACACTTGGTTGGGTAAATCCAGGAGAGCTATTGACATTAGAAATTGTATCAAGAAATGCTAACCAGCATCCCATTGGCACACCCGCAATCACTAAAGAAGCATGCCAACTGTCACCAAACTTTTATCACAAAATAAGCATGTACTTTTAAATAAAAGGATAAGAAGTGAGTTTGTCAAACAACTGGACTTCATCAATAGTTGTGTAATAACTAAAAGGTCGTTCCAACAGCTGGCTGATTAGCTGTCAATTCAACCTAGGACAGGTGGTGGAGAGTAGGAGTGTTATCCTCAATTCAAGTTTCTCACAACATTTTACTAATCAGAAAGATTGGTATATTGATTTTGTTGAGGACAAATCCAACTCTAATTTTGTATTCGAGTGGTGGAGAAAATGCAGAGTTGAGAAGTGGGAAATTTCAGATTAGAGGTAAGAGGTTGTTATTTATGACGATGTCCCTGGTTCACAGAAAAAATTATTTTTTGTTAGTTGGATAATGAAGCATAGCCCACAGTTCAATGTTTTCCTTCAGTAATAATCAAATTTTAATTGCTGACAAGAAGTGCAAGAAGATGATTTATAAGTGCCAAAGATCAGGGTTTGTTTCAACTGGTGGATGGTAAAAAAAAGTTGGCAGTTAGCAGATTCATTATGCTTTATCTGTTCATTTTCATGAAAGAAAGAAAGGCACTTAAGGAGGGCGAATAGGAGGCAATGAATTAAAATGGTGCTTTCTCAAAGAAGAAAACACAAAACTTTGATATCTTGAAGCGCCAAGATGTTGAAAATTTGATATTTTGGAATAAGCTGCAAATGGGTTAAATGGGTTGTTTTTATTTAGGGAGTATAGGGTGGTAACCAAGCTGAGTAAGCAAGTATATAAGCCAATCCAAGTAGCCAAGTGAGTAGCTATGGATCCAGAGCCTTACTAGTTAGCTATGGAAGTGGGGGAAAGGGTCCAAGGGCATTCCTACCCATCAAAGGGAAACTTTCCTTTTGTTCTGCAACCTCTCCCTCCTGGCCTGTAACCCTAAAATGAGAAGGTTTCGAAATATGTACGTCCTCCCCCACAAAAAAAGCATGGATTCTTTGGGTTTTATATAAGTTTTTACACGGGTAATGAGCGCTCAGGATAACCCATTGAAATGAAAAGTTACACATATATATAGTCTGAGTTCTAGTTTAGCTCCGCAAGAAACCATAACCTGCAGTGCTAAGAAGGCGGCATATGTATTGGACAAAGTTGAAGATACTTACTTGGGGGTTACTGCTGAGTTGGCTAGGAAGCCCTTAGGAAAGATTTCGCAATTGTCTTGTGGGGATCATTTTCGACTATAAATTAGCAGTAACAAGACATAACCTTTGAATATGGGCTGAATCTAAGGGTTGAAATACATTTTTGGACATGTTTCAGTCTTAAAAGGTGATGAATAACAACATTAAACTAGCTTTGGTAAGTTCTAGTCCAATTTTGATGGTTAAAGCTCTAATTTTGGGCATGAGCAGGGATGTTAAGAGAACTCAATTCTCATTTACAAGCTATTTGGAAGGGTTTTGAGTGCATTGTGTGCCCTAGAATAGCAATAGAAAATTTTGATATAGCCTTTTGCATTAGAAAAGGTGACAAAAGTATAAACAATAGTCATAAAATCCTTAAAAAATCTAGGTTTGATGTGTGTTAGGGATT